>JABWTJ010000563.1:0-394739 GCA_016801875.1 Solanum sitiens
TGTGTTTTTTTTTGAAAAAAAAAAGAAAAAAAAAAGAAACATAGACACACAAAAAGATAAATTTTCTTTGAGAGGTCAATTTTTTTTTAAAAAAAAGATATACATTGCAGAAGATATTTGGGGTGACTTTTTTTTTATATTTCGTGGTGTGCTGGAGGTTTTTTTCTCCAAAGTTTAGGTGTAGTGTTGTCAAGAAGCTCACAGCTCTCTCTGCTCGTTGTTGTCTTCATTTCGCTGCACTCTAAAAGATAATGCTCAAGTCGTTTCAAACATACTTTGTTCTTAGCGAATTGACATTAGTTTCTTAACTGCAAGCTGCTTGTATATTAGTGTTTTGGATTGTTTGGCTCACTGTTAGATGCTGTTCAAAATATAATTTATTGACGTAAGGCAAATGTCTATTCTTCTCTACATGATAATTCTCTGTTAATAACTTGCTTTGTCCCAAGTTTCTTACGTTTGGCATTGTTTCAAATGATGATATAGGTGACGTGTTTAATCTGTTTGGTTCATTGTTTTCATTTTATTTTGTTCTCTATTTTTCCTGTTTTAGGTTCGTTCACAGAATGCCCAACGAAATCTCAACTTTCTTCATCTAAAATTTAGGGTAGTGTTTCTATGGCTTGATTTTGGTTCTTTGCTTTATTTGTCCCAAAGGGTATAAATCTTTTCATATTGTACGGTTTTACATATTTGTACGAATAAGATTACTCGACTCGCTTCATACCTTCAAATGAATTATGAAACAATAGAAATAAACTGTGGTCGGCGAGCCAGATTTTTATTTGATGATTATTTTGAAATCATTCGTTTTCTCAAAAATAAGGCAGTTTAAGCATGAAAATTTCTATTATTAAATTGTACCAATGCCTCTAATATTTATAGCGTGATTTCTGATTATAGTCATTGCCTATCATTCGGCTTCCTTAAATTCTACTTATTTGTTTTGATTGTTTTGAAGCTCATCATGCTTCTCTGATATCACCCCTTGCAGCCTAAATATTTTTTATTTATTATTCAAAGATACGGTTTTGATGCATTTTATTCGAATACTAATTTATGTTTTTTTTTATTTGGTTGTATGCGAAATATGTCTGAGTTTGTCATAAACTCTCCTCCCTCGCATTATGAGAGAGTCGTAAAGGCTCAAATCCCTACCTTCGAGTTGTTCAGCTAGTTTAAGAACCGGCGTACAGGATTCAAGGATTAAAAAATCAAAGGAGAAAAGAGAAAAGGAGGAAATCAAAGAATTGGGCTGGAAAAAAAATCCAAATTTTATTTCAAAGTTTTGTATTTTGTTATTTTTGGGCCTAAGCCCTCGTTGTATTTCGTTTCTGTATTTAATATTGAATTATTTGCTTAGTGTAGGACACATACAAAAGCCAAATGGGTTAAAACCCAAAACAGGTGGGTCCAAAATTCCGGTCAAGGCGGACAGAAAACCCGGATTTAGACCCAATTCTCTTTCCCTCTCTCTTGTTTCTCGTTTATATTCTTGTTTTATTTGTAGGTAGTTTTAAATGTCGAAAACTCCAAATCCCCGTAGAACGCCGTAAAGTTTTAATGATTTAAAATTGAATCAAGTTAAAATAGTTCAAAAAATAATAATTTTTTCAATCAGATATTTCATTTAGACAAAATGCTAAGAATCCATTTCTAATAAATTTTCAAAAACTCAAAAATTCAAATTACACATAAAGTTTAGCCAAATATTTAGTTGTCGGATAACCGCAAGTAAGCAGATATTTTAGGTGCCTAACACCTTCCTAAAATATAAATAGGAATCCCCGAACCCTAAAATATTTTCAAATGATTTTATCTGTTTAAGTCTTTTGAAAGCTAAAGTTTTCTTGATTTTTTCTTTAAAAATTAAGTGGCGACTCTAAAAAAGTCGAAAACTTATAAAAAATATTTTTTTGATCAAACAGAAATGACGACTCTGCTGGGGACTTTGAAGGATTCTAACCTTAAAACTAACGTGTTTTGGCTAGGTGAGTTAACTGTTTATCTGTTTATTTATCGCTTTATTGAATTGTTGCATTCATAGCATAACATTTTTTGTCAAACGACGATTATTTTCATTGTCACTTAAAGGACGATTATGCGGGTTCGCAGTCATTCGTTAACCAAAATTTTTCTCGTGGCACCCTGACGAGTGTAGTTGGCTACTTGATAGTCAACGTTCGTTAACTGTCCCAGCCTAAGTAGTCCCGCTTGGATTACCCTTTTCACTCTAAAAACAACCCAGTCCTAGTTAAACTAAGATAGAGCGAAACCCAATCCCGAAAAGTAGCGCATTAACCTAATACGACCCAACATCCAAGGAGTGTTGGGCCCATTAGAAAGACCGCCTTAAGTCCAAAGAGCCCACGGCTCGATAGGACGATCATATTTGTGTGTTAAATCTGAAGAATGTATTACGTGTTTAACTGCTTATTGTATCTTGGGTGGCAACTAACTAGTTGTATGTGTTTGTAGATGTCGAGTCAATTCCTCAGTTTCAACATGGTCACCAAGACACCAGATATTCTCCGCGTATGGTGGGGCAACCTCAAAGATTGTCAAAAGAGAGAAATCTCAATTCACCTGGGTCACTTACCTTCGATAATGGACTGCAAGGTTTGGCCTACGTTTATCGAGGTTATCACTCAGTTCTGGGATGATAAGAGGATGGTTTTTCGATTTGGAGACGTTGAAATAACACCAACATTAGAAGAAATTAAAGATTGTCTGGACTCTATCGAAACATGTGGCAAGAGGAAAAGATGTCCCGATCATCACATTCTTCTACCATATAGGCCGACTACCGAAGAATTAAGAGACATGTTGTTACTGGTAAGGGCTAACTGGTTGGATGCCCAGAGTATATCACTAATGAGATTCTTTGAAAGATGGGGGCACGATAGCTATTTCGTGCAATTTCCAAACGAATTTCATGATCACAGTACTTGGAGGCAAACTCAAGTCATTGCGTTCTCCGCATGCCTTTTAGGAAAGATGGTGTTCTCTCAGGATGAATGTAAAGAGATTGACACACGGGTTTGGCCTCGTTCATTTTAGCCGACATTTATCGATCTAAGAGTTTTTGTAAGAACGAGTTTCCGTTCTTCCAAGGTTGCAACATTCTACTTCAATGGTGGATGACTGAGCATCTCTGCAAAAGGGACGGTGTCCAGCCACAAGAGTTGGCCAAACTGAGCCAGATGAGTCCCCTTGATAATTATGAATTCTACCTAAGCATCCGCAGATTCCCAATTCATACCACCAGGAATGCGTGGGCAAGGATATTTTATGATTTGAGAGATGGAGATATACAATGGATGTTATCGAGCTTCAAGTCCGAGAGGATAGCAGCACAGGGAGCCAAACTTCCATTTTTAATCCTTCCCAGCATCAGAGAATTGCAGCCCTACAACCCAGCTAGGGTGATGCGGCAATTTGGTAGAACACAAATCACACCCGTCCAAGGGGATGCTAGCTCTTTTATTGTAGATTACACCAGGAGCGGCAAAATACTTTTCGTCAAGATCATCCTCCAAGAGTGGGCCGGACGTGTCAACATGAAATGGGGTATGGCTGAAAACAAATACGAAGCTGGGTATGTCGACGAATACAAGACATGGTTGTAGAATGATCTGTGTGGTGTAGTGAATCCAACACCACACGTAGGTCGAGAAGTTGAAGACGTCCATACAATGCTTCAGATCCATGCATACCATGTTCAGCAAGAATGGGACCGAAGAGATCAAGAATTTCAGCGAAGGGAGCAAGAATTTCAGCGAAGGGAGCAAGAGTACCAGTCCAGAGAGTTAGAAAGTCAGAGGGTTTTAGCTGTGACGTCACAAGAGCTAGCCGATGCAAGGGCTTGTCTGATGCATTTGGATGCGACCCTAGACGAGCAGATGAACACTCTAGAAGTCGTGCTGACATCCTCCAAAGCTGTGTTTGCTGAGCCGTACGTGTTAACAAGCAAGTGCATCATCCGCGAAGAAGTATAGAAAGCCAGAGAAGGAGCAGAAGCCGTAAACCGTCTAACTCCCCTGCGTGGGATTGTTTTCTATCTGTATTCGCATTGTATTCCCCTCCCTGAAAATGTACTCCATTTTGATTGAAAATATGTAATGGACATTAAGATTTTAAGTAAAGTTTATTTTGGGGGGTGCAACAATATGTTTCATATAATGCAATACATCCTTCCGATTCGCTAGGTCTACCCTTGGCACAAAAGGGTCACATGCATGAGTAGGACACGATATATGTGCTATTTAAATGCTTATGTGTTGTGTTGTTGTGAATGAGGATATTGGAAACCCACTCCTTCCCAGAAATTCCCAGAAACATACAAGTCACTATCACCAAGATGTTCGACCAAATTTTACGAGTCTTAAGTCTCTCATCCAAAAGACAAATCCCATCTCCAAATCCTAAACACTACTCTACTATCTCAGGAAAGGAAAATCATCGCTATGGACAAAGGTAAGAGTATTCAAGCCGAGCCAAGCGAAGAAGAGAGGATCGACGTACGAAAACAGCACGGAAAGCGTCTGTATGACTTATTGTTTCCTCCTGGGAGCCCCGAAGAGAAAATTGACAAAGAGAGTTATGAGGAAGCACTTGCCCGCAAACCTTCTTTCGAAAGACATCTGGCAAAAGGAGATAAGAAGATTTCTCTCGAAGTATACCCACACGAATGCAGAAAAAGGATAGAGGTCATCTCGTGCGCACTCATTTTCGAACACTATCGGTCTAGGCGTATGCTGGGACCCATTGAAAGAAAGTCATCCCAAGAGGGATCAGGGGATCTCCGCAAGACGTGTGAGTGTCATCCCAACCAAAAGGGGCATACGATAGAAGAATGCATAGAATTCAAGAACGCTGTCCGTCGTTTGTTCAGCATGGACAATATTCCAAACACTTGGGGTGACAACGTCCTCCTTGTATGTGATGAACTACGGCTTGACATACCGGTCACAGAGAGGACCAAATTCTTTCATTGCGCGTTCACGCCTTTCAAGAAAACGATGATGGAAATCTACTCAGGACTAGTTCAGAATGGAGTCTTCACCCATTTCTACAGGGTCATGGACATGCAATATTCTCTTCAGTACGAGGTTCGGAAGCGTTGTCCCTATCACAACGCCACAGACCACAACATTGAAAAGTGTCTTGATTTCCGCCACGACCTCGAATCCCTCATCGACATGGGAAAGATTCAAGTCGAGATTGTCCCCCGTGGTTGAGATGACGTAAAGAAGAAGAATGATTAAGATATAGTCATTATTTTATCTTTGTTGTTGCCTTTTAATTTCCTTGTAATCGCAATAAATTAATGAATGAAAATATTTCCCTTTGTACTCGAACTACGTTGGGCCTGAATTCTCCTTGTGAGATACGTAGGCAGCCTTTCAAGGCCCGACCCCTATCTTTAAAAAATTTCATTTCCCCCTTTCATATAATAAGGAAATGAAAAGACCATATCGACGGACATCGAAGAACAGCTGCAGAAGACCATAGCTCAACGTGATTTAGCCTTTCTGAAACAGTGTCAAATTAAAAACAAGCAAACTCCCGCTTGTTAAAAAATCTGTTTCCGTCCTTACTCGTGGGTTGAAGATATTCCTCAAACATAGCAACTTGTGTGTTTATCTGCTCTATGTGTGATATTATGCGTTTTATATTCTGAATCCAAACTGACAAATCTGCCTTTGAGTTGTTTTGCTCCTCAGGTATTTTGAACTGATTTGTGTTTATTAAGCTGGCAGATCATCTTTACTTCACCAGATCGAAAGGGCCTGTAGATTCTTTCCCTAGACAAAGCTCAGACAAATAAAAGACATCAATAGAAGATAACAACGAAGAAGTAAGCCTCACTGACGCTGTGGTGGCTCAATCCACCATAGTGGACCAGAACAAATTTGACTTTGCAACTGATGCAGCAAATTGCAGAAATGAGAATGGAAATGCAAAGGAGACAAGATTTGCCTCCGCCGGGTTTTGCTGCTAACGTTTCTGAGGGGAGACCTCCTATATATTTCTCTTCCTTAAATATGGATCCACTCAGAATAAACCATCTACACCTGCTCAGAATCCGTCCGTTATAGACCTGACTACCCAAAAACCCCAATATGCTTCCGTATCCTACCAAACTCCACATTCTCCTCAAAATAATCACCCCCAAATTCCCTCTCATCCTCAAAATACCCAACCTCAATCCTCTCCACCACCTCTAAACAAAAGTCAAAATCCAAATCAGAACACTTTTAATCCCCAAACATACCACCACCACTTGAATCAGAATACCAATCCTCAGACTTTCCCAAAAAATTACCAAGCTACCGAAAACGCCTAAAGTCCTTCTGTAGCTCCACCCTTACCCAAAAGGACCACTTTCCAGATTACAGTCCCTACTGAGCACGACGTGCACGGTTTTGAGTTGGACCATTACGAGGAACAGGAAAGAGAATGGAGGGCAAAGAAAGAAGCAAAGGTAGACATAAAATAGGAGATCAAGAAGGCCATGAAAGAGCTCCAATGCGTCCTTGACATCGCCGGTCTTAGTTATGAAGATCTGTGTATTCACCCAAATCTGGACCTTCCAGAGGGGTTCAAGATTCCAAAATTTGATACTTTCGGAGGAGTGGGGAACCCTATGGCTCATCTGAGAGCCTACTGCGACCAACTGGTTGGAGTTGGTAGGAATGAAGCTCTATTGATGCGGCTCTTCAGTCGAAGCATGTGCGAAGAAGCTCTTGAATGGTTCACCTCGCATGAAACTAGGCAATGGCCCATCTGGAATGCTCTGGCAAAGGATTTCATCGAGTGATTTGCTTACAATGTAGAAATCGTTCCTGATCGTTACTCTTTGGAGAAGATGAAGTAGAAGTCTATTGAGAGCTACAGAGAGTTTGTCTATAGGTGGAGAAAAGAAGCTGCAAGGGTGTCGAAGTGTTCGTGCGGGTGCAAGAGCCTGAGTATTATGACAGAATCATGTTGCTCATTGGAGCGAAGTTTGCTGAGAAAGTCAAGATCGGCGAAACTATTAAAGAAGGTTTGAAAATAGGAAAGATAGTCCGTGTAGCCGCATCGCCTGGATCTTCAGGGTTGTTGAAAAAGAAAAGAGAAGACGTAGCCGTTGTTTTGTATGAGGGCAAAAAAAACCCTAGAAGATCGTTATCGTCCCAAGGTCGTTCCCGATTTTCTTAAAACTCTTATCAAGCTAGTCAGAAAAATAATCCTCCTCCAATCTACCAAAGTCCACCCCCAAATTACTAAAATCCATTTCTCACTTACCAAAATCATCCTCCACTGTATCAAATTCCATCTCCACATTATCAAGGTGTTGCTCCCAACTGTGCTAATGTGCAGTCGAGCTATAGAGCACCCCCTCATGTTTATCAAGTCCAAGCTCCATTATACCAGAATTCCCCTCCGAATTACCAAGCTCCATTGCCAAACTACCAAACAAATCCATATCCCAAAAATTAAGCTCCCCGTCCCAACAACAGTAATTATCAACAGATGCCTCCTCCACAAGGCAGTTACGATCCACCGCGACCTAGGTTTGAGAAAAAGTCGCCGAGGAACTCTATTGCACTCGCCGAAAGTCGAACGAAGCTGTTTGAGCGACTGGCTGCGGCTGGATATATCTACCCAGTAGGGCCCAAACTGGTGGATACCAGTTCTAAGTTCTATAGACCTGATCAAAGGTGTGCTTATCATTCCAACAGTGTTGGGCATGATACCGAGGACTGTATCAACCTCAAGCACAAAATCCAGGATCTAATCGACCAAGAGGTGGTCTCTCTACAACCAGCTGCGCCTAATGTCAACACCAACCCTTTGCCGAATCATGGAGGCGGCAATCTTAATATGATAGAGACGGATGATCATTGGTACGTGACAAAAATGATAACTCCAATCGTTCAGGACGAGTTGGAAAGATCTGTGGCTTCGTTGAGCATCAAAGAGAATAAAGAGTTCGTTATCCTGACATCTGCGAAGGTTGTTGCCTTGGTGCCATCAGAAACTCTTGTCAGGCTAAAATTCGTGATTGAAACTGCTGTCGCTCAGGGTATGACCCATTCTGGGAGGTGTTATACTCCTGAAGAGTTAGCTCTTGGAGGACATAAGAAGGATCAGGGAAAAAGGCCAATAAGCGAAGGCGAAGCGGAGGAATTCTGGAGAAAAATGCAGCCAAAGGATTATTCTATTGTTAAGCATTTGGAAAAGACTCCCCAGATTTCTATGTGGGCCTTGTTAATGAGCTCTCAATTGCATAGACAGGCTTAGATGAAGGCTCTAGATGATACATATGTGCCCGTGGGCATGAGCAGCGATAAGGTGGCCGCTATGATCCACCAGGTTATTCGAGGGCATCGAATCAGCTTTTGCGATGACGAGTTGCCTTTTGAAGGGAGGTCCCACAACAAGGCGTTGCACATCAATGTCGTCTATCGCGAAAAGGTCATAAATCGCATCTTGGTGGATGATGGATCCGGTCTGAATATTTGTCCGGTGTCGACATTGAAGCAGTTACGTTTTGACTTGGGGAAGTTGGAACAAAACTAAGTCAACGTGAGGGCTTTTGATGGGGTCCAAAGAGAAACCTTGGGAGCGGTAAATCTAGTCATCCAAATGGGTCCGGCAGAATTCAGCGCACAGTTTCAAGTCTTGGACATTGACACCAGCTATAACCTTCTTCTGGGAAGTCCTTTCATTAATATGGCTGGAGTTGTGCCTTTTACTTTGCATCAGATGATGAAACTCGTTTGGAAGAACGAAGAGCTGGTTATTCATGGTGAAGGGAGTCATTCCGGTAGACAGGCGTCAATTATTGATGAAGTGTCTCGAGGAACATATTTCTACATAGTGAAGCTGGTAAATGCCACGGGTGAGGACTTGGCCCCACATCCTCCTATGCCCGCTGTGTACAAGATGATAGCCACTGTGATACTGCAGAATGGTTTTAAACCAGGTTTCGGATTGGGAAGGAATTCCAAAGGAATTATTGAGCCTATTCCGGTCTCCGTCAAAGGAGCTAGATATGGTTTGGGGTACGTCCCCACAGATGATGATATGAAGGCAAAGAAGAAGAATGATCAAGCATTGGCTAAGCCAATCCCTCATCTGTATCAATCATTCCCGGTCCGAGAGTACGCCGAGCCTGACGACATTGGGGAAGGAATCTAAGTCCTTTTCGAGGAGATTGATATTGTTATCGAGGAAGAGGTCGAGTTAGCTGATATCCGGGATGCTGAGCCTGGGGAGATGCTGCAGAATTGGACCTCCACGCCGATTTTGATTCCCGAACTCCTTGGTAGAAGGGCATCATTTTATGCATATTTAATTCGGTGGCGGTCCGAAAGAGGACCGAGACCCACCATTTTGCATTTTCTTAATTATGTGAATTTTAAAATTCCCCCATGATGTTCGAAAAAGGCCACATGGACCTTTGTCATGGCCAAAGTTTGCATAATTTCCAATTTGAATGAAAGCCTCTTTTATCAAAAAATTATTTATTTATTTATTTGCTATATTTTACTTTCCTAACTTTGTCTATTTATGGTTTCAGTAATATAAATTTTAAACCTGTCAATGTCATGTCATGTCATGAGCTGAGCTGAACGAATAAAGTGAGGCAGGTGATGACGAGGTTGATGAATACGAAGAGGAAAATGAGGTACCGGAATATGTTGCTGAAGAATTTCTGCAGTTTAAAAATCAGCACAAACCGAATCTAGAGGAAATCAAAACTATAAATTTGGGAGACCCGGAGTGTGTCAAAGAGGCCAAATTCAGCGTTCACTTGAATGAAACTCAGAGGAAGGATCTAATACGTTTGCTCACTGAATACATTGATGTGTTCGTCTAGGAAGTAAGTGACATGCTAGGGCTAAGTACCAACGTTGTGTATCACAAATTGCCGATTAATCCAGGGTTCAATCCGGTGAAGCAAAAAACTTGGAAATTCAAGCCTGAGTTGAGTTTAAAGATCAAAGAAGAGATTACCAAGCAGATAGAGTCTCGATTAGTGGAAGTGACACAATACCCGACTTGGTTGGTCAATGTTGTTCCGGTCGCCAAAAAAGACGGGAAAATAAAGATTTGTGTCGACTACAGAGATCTCAACAAAGCCAGCCCTAAGGATAATTTTCCGTTGCCAAACATTCATATTCTGATTGATAACTGCGCTAAGCATGAGATGCAGTCATTCATGGATTCATTACACCTTGGGGTGTATATCATTACAGAGTGATGCCATTTGGCCTCAAGAATGTTGGTGCTACTTATATGAGAGCTATGACGACCATATTTCATGATAGGATTCATAAGGAGATCGAGGTGTATGTTGATGACGTCATAATCAAGTCCCGCGAGAGTTTGGAGCACTTGACGCATTTGAAGAAGTTCTTTGATCATTTGCGTCGTTACAACTTGAAGTTAAATCCCGCCAAATGCGCTTTCGGAGTTCCAGCCGGAAAGTTATTGGGATTTATAGTCAGCAGAAGGGGTATTGAGCTCGATCATTCCAAGATTAAAGCAATTCAAGAGTTACCTCCGCCGCAGACGAGAAAAAAGGTAATGAGTTTCTTAGGGAGGTTGAACTACATTAGTCGATTCATAGCTCAATCAACCGTGGTGTGTGAGCCTATCTTCAAACTGTTAAAGAAGGACGCTCCGACAAAGTTGACTGAAGAGTGTCAAACTGCTTTCGACGCTATCAAGAACTATTTGTCAAATCCACCGGTATTGGTTCCTCCGCGAGAGGGGAGTCCATTGGTGCTGTATTTGTCCATCTCAGATAGTGCATTCGGATGCGTGCTCGGTCAACATGACGAGACAAGAAAAAAGGAAAGGGTTATCTACTACATAAGTAAGAAGTACACTCCATACGAGTCTCGTTATACTCTGTTGGAGAGAACATGTTGTGCTTTGACTTGGCTTTCCCAGAGTTAAGACATTACTTGTCCTCGTATACTACATACCTTATTTCCAAGATGGATTCATTAAAGTATATTTTCCAGAAGGTGATACCGATCGGAAAGTTAGCTAAATGGAAAATGTTGTTGAGTGAATTTGACATTGTGTATGTGACTCAGAAGGCGATAGAGGCACAGGCCTTGGCAGATCATCTTGCAGAAAATCATGTTGATGAAGAGTATGAATCACTCAAGACTTATTTTCATAATGAAGAAGTATCGTTTGTGGGTGAAGATATTTCTGAAATGTATCCTGGCTGGAGATTATTCTTTGATGGAGCGTCGAATCATCAAGGAAAAGGCATCGGAGCGGTCTTAGTGTCAGAATCTGGTCAGCACTATCCTATGGCAGCTAAGCTCCGATTTAATTACACGAACAACATGGCCGAATACGAAGCTTGTATTCTTGGATTAAAAATGGTCATCGATATGAATGTGTACGAGTTGTTGGTTATTGGAGATTCAGATCTTTTGATTCATCAAGTTCAAGGAGAATGGGCTGTGAAGAACCCGAAGATTATACCTTACGTGCAGTACGTACAGAAGTTATGCAAAAGATTTCGTAACGTCGAATTCAGACATACTCCCAGGATACAAAATGAGTTGGCCGATGCTCTTGCCACCATTGCGTCAATGCTTAAACATCCAGATACTGATTATATTGATCCTCTGGATATAGAGTTGAAAGAACATCCAGTTCATTATTCACGTGTTAAAACAGAACCAGACGGTTTGCCATGGTATTTTGATATAAAAAAGTATTTGGGGTTCGGGAGTTATCCTGAAGATGCAACATCCAACCAAAAGAAGTCGATACGTCGTATGGCTATCAATTTCTTTCTAAGTGGAGAAATCCTTTATAGGAGGACTCCAGATTTGGGTCTTATCAGATGTGTTGATGCTGTTGAAGCTGCAAAACTTATTGAACAGATACACGCTGGAGTTTGTGGCACGCACATGAATGGGCTCACTTTGGCGAGAAAGATCATTCGAGCCGGTTATTTCTAGATGACTATGGAGAATGATTGTTGCAAATTTGTGCAGAAATGTCATAAATGTCAAGTACATGGTGATTTGATCCGAGTGCTGCCTCACGAACTCAATGCTATGAGTTTACCTTGGCCATTTATAGCTTGGGGCATGAATGTCATCGGTCCGATAGAGTCATCCGCTTCAAATGGACACAGATTTATTTTGGTTGCCATTGACTATTTCACCAAGTGGGTGGAAGCTGCTTTGTACAAATCGTTGACCAAGAAAGTTGTAGCTGATTTTGTTCGCAACAATCTTATATGCAGGTTTGGAGCGCCAGAATCCATCATTACTGATAATGGTGCAAATCTCAACAGTCACTTGATGAGAGATATTTGTGAACAATTTAAGGTCACTCATCGAAATTCAACTGCTTATCGTCCCCAAATGAATGGAGTTGTAGAGGCTGTCAATAAGAATATCAAGAAGATTCCGAGGAAAATGATTGATAATCATCGAGTTTGGCATGAGATGCTGCCATATGCTTTGTTGGGTTATCGAACGACTGTCAGAACGTCGACTGGAACTACTCCATATTTACTAGTGTATGGAACAGAAGCAGTCATACCTGCTGAAGTTGAGATACTATCCTTGAGAATCATCCAAGAAGCTGAGTTGAGTAACGCTGAATGGGTTAGCAAGAGAATCGACCAGTTAACTTTGATTGTCGAGAAGAGAATGGTTGCAGTTTGTCATGGTCAACTATATCGACAGAGAATGATTCGCGCTTTCCACAAAAGAGTTAGAGCCAGAATTTTTGAAATCGGTCAGTTGGTACTTAAACGCATTTTTCCTCATCAAGACGAGTACAAAGGAAAATTCGCACCAAATTGGCAAGGACCCTACATGGTTCGCAAAGTATTATCTGGAGGTGCTTTGGTCCTGTCAGAAATTGATGGCACCGCATGGCCGAAACCAATCAACTCAGATGCTGTCGAGAGATACTACGTGTGAAGCTTCGGTTTGCATTTCTGTTATTTACTTGTAATCTCTCTATTTGATTGTACTTTGCTTTGCTTAAAATGTTATCCTTCTTGTAATGAACTGCGTCTGACCTGAATTCTCAAGAATGAGATACGTAGGCGGCCTATGTCAGCATCTCTTTGTATTTGAACTACGTTCGACCTGAATTCTCAAGAATGAGATACGTATGCGGCCCATGTCGGCCTCGGGCGGTTTCTTTGTAAATTTCTTATATTGTTAATCCTTGAGGGGAACTACGTTTTACCTGATTCCTGCCTCAACGGGATACGTAGGCGCCACAAGGATTGGGTCATATTTCCCGTAAGATTTCTATTCCTATTTACAATAGAAACTAGGACAGAATTTTTTAGAGGGACTCAAAAATTCTCAAGAAGAAGATTTTTTCTCAGCAAGTCAAGACCTAAAATATTGCAAGATTTGCAACCGGGACAGAATTTTTGAGAGGAAACTCAAAAGTTCCGCGATTTACTCAACGACAATTGAAAGATAAAGCCGATACAGTTAACTGTGACAGAATTTTTGAGGATGGCCTCAAATTTCAACATGAGTTTATCGACAGTCTAGAATGTTTTTGAATACTCCCCATCGAATAATCAGATATACCAAGCATCAGGCTCGAAGAAGTTCGCTAAGCCTGACGTGACATGACACTTGGCAGTGATCCTTTTCAAAATATTACTTCTCGAAAATTTATTTTCCTAAAGATTTTCCTTTTATGTCTTATTTGTTTTGGCATAAAATATTTTATCTTATCTATCAAGAGTTGGGAGATCAGGAAGATCAACCGGAGATAGCACGACAAGGGGCAGGCGACTAAAGAAATCGACACAGATCAGTTTATTTTAAAACTAACAATTTTTCTATGGACGCAGGTTTATAGCTTTGCTTCGATATCAGCAAATTACTCCGATCGATGAATATGGAGAAGTCGAGGGGAGGAGGAGCTCTCCCAAAATTTAACGGAGTTTCTATAGACACAGAATTATTTTATACTGCTTATACCGGAGACTTGGGAGTATGAATGGTTTATTTCAGTCAATTTCCAACAACATGAAGTCTATAAAGAACGTCCAGCTAGATTCGAGGTTGAATCAAGCGAAACTCTCAAGAAAGAGTTTACGGTTTTCGTAAAGGACGTCATTTGCATCATAATGTCAGATATGATATTATACACTACCCGGAGGGGTCATTTATTTTACTGTCGATCAAGACAATACACTATCTGGAAAATCATTTTATCGTTATTTTCAATTGAGACAATATGATTATTCAGAAGGCACCCAGAAGATCACTATATTGCTCGATTTAAGCACTATCTTCATTTGGTACCAAGGATGACATCAAGAGTTAATATCCATGCATCGCGAGTCAATATTCATGCATCGCGGAAGATCATGCATCGCGAGTCAATATTCATGCATCGCGGAAGATCATGCATCGCGAGTCAATATCCATGCATCACGGAAGATCATGCATCGCGAGTCAATATCCATGCATTGCGGAAGATCATGCATCGCGAGTCAATATTCATGCATCGCGAGTCAATATTCATGCATCGCGAGATGATTTCATGCCTCGCAAAAAGTTATGCATCGCGAGAAGATTTCATGCCTCGCAGAAATTATGCATCGCGAGAAGATATTCATGCCTCGCAGAAAGTTATGCATCGCGAGAAGATGTTCATGCCTCGCGGAAAATTATGCATCGCGAGAAGATATTCATACCTCGCGGAATTTATACATCGCGGGAAGGCTTCATACCCCGCAAGAAATCACGCATCGCGGGAAGATATTCATGCCCCGCAAGAAATCATGCACGGCCAGAGAAGGAATCGTGCATCTCAAGGTAAATATTTACCCCTCAACATCAACTGCATCTTTATTTGGCAAGAGTGAATACCAAGAGAATCATCGAAAACAACAAAGAGAAATATCAACATTGCATCAACTTTTATTTATTTTGATATCAAATGAAGAATACATTGAAGATTATATTGCAAACATAAGACGTAAGCTTTATTTGCTATACGTCAAACCCAATGGAGTTGAAGACAAATATTGAGGGAGAGCAACTAAGTGTCGACACGGTAAAAGACACTACCTCTCATTTCAATTGCATTTTTATGCTGACGAGTTTTATCTCAGCCTTTGTCGAGAGCATCCGAAAGGATGAATTCTCCAAAAATAAACCACAGGTGCGGACGACATCAAAAAGGATGCAGCACAACGTGGAACTTTTTCTTAGCAGCGAACTGGGACACACTCCAAAGAGGAGTGTCAAACTCTTAGGACGCGAGCAGAGGAGCGACTTCCACCACAATCAAACCACACCCCTATTAGAAGGCATGTGGGTTTTCTTTGGCTTTTGTCAGTTTCAATTTTGCATTCGAAATTTTGATATCTGCCGGAAGCAAGTTTCCAATCTGAGTGACAATGCACCAAGAGTTTTGGAAATTATGTCCGTGTGAATTCTTAATTATGGGTGTGAAGTGCACCACATTCATGACTAAGAGGATACAAGCCTCCTTTTCATACTCGACTTAATTTGTCACTTGTCCAGAACCAAAGGTTATCTAGCATAATAGATTTCTTTTCAACCAATCGAGTCGAACTACAATCAGCCTGATTTCTTGAGTTTAAGGATATGTAGGCGAGTTCAATGTTCAAAACTCGGCTGTATTCCAACATTCACTCTTGAGTCTTATTGTCGAGCATCTTGGTCCCTTCGTAATTTGGTGATGACTTTTGAATTCCTTCAAAATCGTGCGTTAAAACAAGTGTATAGAACTACAAGTGGCCTGAGTTCTCATTAACCTGAGATATGTAGGAAACCCATTTTCCAGGGTTTGGCCATAACTCCTAGAGTTCGTACCAAAATCCCTTTCCTAAAAGATGAAGATGAGGTCGGTCAGAATTGACTCGGTCAATTTCATTTTCCTCAGATTTCTTGCATCAATCCAAGCAAAATGAGGGACAGTTGTTGACACCCAATTTTGACCCTCCCTTTCACCAATTAATTAATGAGTTTCTTAATTTATTTATTTCGTTAAGATTAAAGGACTCATTAATTAATTTATGCTAATATATTTTCCTTAAGTTTAACCGAAGTTGGTCTATGTTTTGTCACAACATTCTGCCAATCCTTAAATCCATTTAGAGACCAAGTGTTGGGCCTTATATCTGCATTCACAGGCCCAATCTTGCTCTTTTCCAATTCTAAAAGAAACCCAACCCCATGGCCCAATCTTTCAGCAGCCCCAATTATCAGCCCATTATCACCTAGACCCGACCCGCACCATTCTTCACAGCAAGACCTATCTCCCTCAAACAATGCTCTCGTTTTTTCCCCCCAAAAGTAGAAAACCCAGAGATACGCGTACCAAGCGCGTGAACAGTGAGCGAGCGACCCGATACTCTGTCCTTTTTGTCGTCTTCCTCACGTCCATCTCTTTGGTGTACGGTGTTTCAGTCCCAGAAGCACGTGAATCATCCTCGAAACTCCGGATTGAGCCACAGCGCTCATTCAAGGACGATCGAATCAATCCGTCCATCCATTCCCCTTCTACTTTTGGAAGGGTTTCAGATTAGCAGGGAAAAGTTGTTCAACTAATTTGGTAAAAGGTTTTGCTGTTTTGAATTCAAAAGGGGGGCCTTTAAATCAATTTTGTCTATTCTACCCTTTTCCCCCGCCTTTCTCTAATTCGGAACCCTAATTCCCCCCTCTCTATATATTTGCTTCTGTGTTCATTGGGGGGGCGACTGTTTTTTTGGAAAAAAAAAAGAAAAAATAGAAGCATAGACACACAAAAAGATAAGTTTTCTTTGAGAGGTCAATATTTCTTTAAAAAAAAGATATACATTGCAGAAGATATTTGCGGTGACTTTTTTTTATATTTTGTGGCGTGCTGGAGTTTTTTTCTCTCCAAAGTTTAGGTGTAGTGTTGTCAAGAAGCTCACAACTCTCTCTGCTCGTTGTTGTCTTCATTTCGCTGCACTCTAAAAGGTAATGCTCAAGTCGTTTCAAACATACTTTGTTCTTAGCGAATTGTCATTAGTTTCTTAACTGCAAGTTGCTTGTATATTAGTGTTTTAGATTGTTTGGCTCACTATTAGATGCTGTTCAAAATATAATTTATTGACGTAAAGCAAATGTCTATTCTTCTCTACATGATAATTCTCTGTTAATAACCTGCTTTGTCCCAAGTTTCTTACGTTTGGCATTGTTTCAAAGGATGATATAGGTGACGTGTTTAATCTGTTTGGTTCACTGTTTTTGTTTTATTTTGTTCTCTATTTTTCCTGTTTTAGGTTCGTTCACAGAATGCCCAACGAAATCTCAACTTTCTTCATCTAAAATTTAGGGTAGTGTTTCTATGGCTTGATTTTGGTTCTTTGCTTTATTTGTCCCAAAGGGTCTAAATCTTTTCATATTGTACGGTTTTACATATTTGTACGAATAAGATTACTCGACTCGCTTCATACTTTCACATGAATTATGAAACAATAGAAATAAACTGTGGTCGGCGAGCCAGATTTTTATTTGATGATTGTTTTGAAATCATTCATTTTCTCAAAAATAGGATAAATTTGGCAGTTTAAGCATGAAAATTTCTATTATTAAAATGCACCAATGCCTCTAATATTTATAGCATGATTTCTGATTATAGTCATTGCCTATCATTCTGCTTCCTTAAATTCTACTTATTGTTTTGATTATTTTGATGCTCATCATGCTTCTGTGACATCACCCCTTGCAGCCTAAATATTTTTTATTTACTATTCAAAGATACGGTTTCGATGCATTTTATTCGAATACTAATTTATGTTTTTTCTTATTTGGTTGTATGCGAAATATGTCTGAGTTTGTCATAAACTCTCCTCCCTCGCATTATGAGAGAGTCGTAAAGGCTCAAATCCCTACCTTCGACTTGTTCAGCTAGTTTAAGAATCGGCGTACAGGATTCGAGGATTAAAGAATCAAAGGAGAAAAGGAGGAAATCAAAGAATTGGTCTGGAAAAAAAAACCAAGTTTTATTTCAAAGTTTAGTATTTTGTTATTTTTGGGCCTAAGCCTTGTTGTATTTCTTTTCTGTATTTATTATTGAATTATTTGCTTAGTGTAGGACAGGTACAAAAGTCAAATGGGTTAAAACCCAAAATAGGTGGGTCCAAAATTCTGGTTAAGGCGGACAGGAAATCCGGATTTGGACCCAATTCTCTTTCCCTCTCTCTTGTTTCTCGTTTATTTACTTGTGTTATTTGTTGGTAGTTTCAAAAGTCGAAAACTCCAAATCCCCGTAGAACGCCGTAAAGTTTTAATTATTTAAAATTGAATCAAGTTAAAATAGTTCAAAAAATAATAAATTTTTCAATCAGATATTTCATTTAGATAAAATGCTAAGAATCCATTTCTAATAAATTTTCAAAAACTCAAAAAGTCAAGTTAGACATAAGTTTAGCCAAATATTTAGTTGTTGGATAACTGCAAGTAAGCGGATATTTTAGGTACCTAACACCTTCTTAAAATATAAATAGGAATCCCCGAACCCTAAAATGTTTTCAAATGATTTTATCTGTTTAAATCTTTTGAAAGCTAAAGTTTTCTTGATTTTTTCTTTAAAAATTAAGTGGCGACTCTAAAAAAGTCGAAAACTTATAAAAAATATTTTTTCGATCAAACAGTACTAACTCTGAAAGTTTGCAATCATTCAAAACATTCTTCTAATAAACGGTGAAAATTTTAAATAAATTTGGAAAAGAACTACACCGATACGGTTCTAAAACCAAATCACGAATACAAATTTAAATTATGTCGCTAATACATTTCCAAAATTGGATTGGTTAACTTAATGATTAAATAATTAATAATTAAAAAAACTTTATCTAAAAAATAATTTCTCAAACAACCATTTTTCAAAGTCAAAGTCGTACTTGAACCTGAGTCAAGCGAAAATGGGGACGGCATGAAGCGGAACCTCTTTTTCAACTCTTTTAACAACAAGTAGAAGTGTTTCCTTATCAAAACACAGGATCTCTTTTTACACCACCAATGAGGGAGAAATATCTTATTGCTAAAACATGAAACACTTCGTATTTCTTCTATTTCCCATTTATACTTACTATTGCCAACAAAAACCCTTTATTGATTTAATGTTAAACCATCAAAAAGTACTAGCTAATTACACACGACAACATTTTAATGATTAAAGTATTTTTGCGTCTATACAAAGTTTATGAAAAAATCTTCTTTTTTTTTAAAAAAAAGTGATGTAAGTAATTTATCAGGACACAAATATCAATAGTTATAGTATGACTCAAATCTATGGCCTACTGATCAAAATATACGAGAATACTTCACCTAAATGCAACGCTATATTTAATGCATCTCGACACCCCTCATAGACTTTGTACTGCTCCATCTAAGGAATATATTGTTAGATGGTGGATTAACATTTTCTATTTTGCAATGCTCAATTACAAGTGTGTTCATAGTCAAGTACAACTCCAATTTGCATTCATAGTTAAATCAATTGTCAATTGAACGAGTTTAGATTGAGATCCTTCTTCATATAAAGTTTCCTCGAAGAACTAAATTGTCTTTGCAACCTCGATAACTTTAACCAACGTAACACCTTAAGTCGAAGCATTTCGTCGAATAATTTACGTGCATTACTAAACTTGTTTGCCTATGTTGGCTATGTAATCGTTGGATTTGTAATAAGTACTTTGTAAAAGCAAATGAGGAAATAAATAATTTCAATTCATTAGTATAAAATATGTTTAGGCCAAAAATTTAAGGCACCTAAATATTCAAAATTATTAATTATCATGATTTATAGAAATTTTAAATAATTTTACAAAAATATAGTAAAATAAAATAAATAAAATATAAAAATTACATAAATACTCGTAGCTAGAAGAAAACATGTCGACTGTAAGGATTTATGTAATAATTGTTAATTTGTTTCTTTCATCCAACTTACTGAACGAGGCGTTACAAAAAGTAGTAAGTATTATTATGAGGAGGTCCTCAAAATTTTCTCTTGTATGATTTAATCCTCCACCATTTGATCGATCGATCGTTCGATTAGTGTACTTGTTCGAGCTTTACACCGTGACAGAAATAATATAATATAATTTTCATATCGAAAGTGTAGTTTTTAAATCAAATGTGTTTTCATGATTCTAATTGTCTAGATAAAAAGATCGATTAAGGTTACACATACAATAGTTCGTCTGAATCAGTAGATGTGTGCTGGATTTTTCAAATTTTCATAGGTTTTGTATAATTTTAATCCTTGTTGAAGCTTTTCTTCCTAATCTTTTGGCGTTGAGGTTTTTAACATCATCATGGCAGATATAAAATTGAACACATTTCAATGATCTGTGAATTTTTTTTAGTTACTTTCTTATCGGAAAATTATAAATCCATTATGAAGCATAAAAGAGGAAAGAATTTTCACCATTTTGCAACAATTGGGAGTGGTCAAGAAAAAATTTCAGGCTCTTAAACAGTAAATTGGACTTCTCGAAGTAAATATCTTCTTTGTGAGTAAACACTTTGCTAATCAGACCTCTTAAGAATGACTAAAACGGCTCTCTCCGATTATCTCCTACAATAAGATAAATAGATCTGACTACTACATTAGATGAAAAATAGATTGATATCATATTTGTATAAAGCTTCAAATCAAGCGAGAGCTCAACTAGATGAATCAAGTTTATCTGAAAAAATAGGGCAATTTAAAGATAAAACTGAAGTAGAGAGGTAGAAGGTATTATCGAAAGTAATGCCTTATAATGATGTTGAAACCCTACTTACATCAACTAAGTAGAAAATTTAATTTGTGTTTTTGGTTTATTTTTTATAAAAGGTAATTGTTCAAATGAAATAAATGTCAATAGTGAATAAAGGTAATCTTTTTATGGTTTTTAGAAAAACAAAAAATTTAAATAATATAAATAGATAAATAATGATGTCACTCAAGACATGTCACATTACCTTGCTCACACACTCACTGGAGTTTAATAGCATTCCATTTGTACATTGAAAAATCAATGTTATTTCATTAGAGATCATATACATACAATATATACTTCATATACAATTGACTTTATACATATGTACACTTTGAAAACATATACATTGAATCAAACACACTATCGATGTCCATGCATTCATTATATACTTTGAAAAACGACAAACTGATATAACTGATCATACATATATTAATTTATGTTTTGAGAATACACACGCAGCACGCACGCACGCCCACGCACACACACATATATCATTTGTAACACATGTATACGCAGTCACAAAAAATTATACTATACATGCTATTTTGATTATGATTAAAATCTATATATTCTATACCAATACAATATATTTTGCTACACTTAAGGGTGTTTCATTTTTAAAAATAGATATAAATTTCGTTGTATTTTATAAATTTAAGCACACTTATAAATATTTTCATTTCATTTGTCCATTAAAAAATCAATGTTGTTTCAATAGAGATCATATGCATACAACATATATTTCGCACATAATTGATTTTGTACATATATACATTTTGAAAACATATACATTGAATCAAATTGAACATACACACAATAGTTGTCCACATATTCATATACGTACATTCATTTTATGCTTTGAAAAAGAAAATACACGTATAACTGATCACACATATATTAATTTATGTTTTGAAAACATAAATTAATTTGTTATGTCCTTAAACTGATGACACATGCTATTTATAGTTACATAACAAGTTCTTTGACTATGTTTAGTAGGTTGGATTGAATTACTCCACCTTTTATTAAAGATTTTAAATTTAAGATTCGAACATTAAATAAATCTAATAACAACCACTTTTCGCTTAATTGGGTCTTACAAAATGTTCAATCAAATTAATTGAGTCTCTTGCTTTGCAAAAATTACGACAAGGAGCACCTTCCACTATCGTTATTTAATTTAAGGGTATATTTCTTATGACAAATAGGAATCTAGAGAATCATGAAATTCAAGTTTTTAATTTTATTTCAAAGAGAATTGAAATCGATGTTTAAATTATTCAATTTGTATTAGTAAAATACTTAGAACTGCAAGTCTGCAAAATTAATAAACAACAAAGTTTAAAAAATATTTTCAAAATTAGAATTAAAATTAGCAAAGAAAACAAAATCTCTAACAATAAAAGAAATAATATTGACAAGAAAAAAATCGAGTTCACTGAATGCACAGTGTGCCCTTAATGACATTATTTTCCTTCATTATTCGAGGTTAAAGGAATATATCCTCATAGGATAGAAAAAGTTTCTCACGAGTGTATCCCTACAAAATAATGGTGTCATCAAACTACTCAACGAGAACAAAGTAAACTTGAATACTGGATTTAGTTGTGCAGAAAATTCGTAGTGAAAAGTTTGAAGAACCACAAGTATTTATAGTCATGAAGTACTAAATCTGAAAGTTTGCAACCTTTCAAAGCATTTTTCTAATAAAAGTTGAAAATTTTAAATAAATTTGGAAAAGAACTACATCGATACGGTTCTAAAACTGAATCACGAGTACGAATTGAAATTAGGTCGTGAATACAGTTCGAAATTTGGGTTGGTTAACTTAATGATTAAATAATTAATAATTACATGAAACTTTATCTAAAAAATAATCTCACAAACGATCATTTTTCTAAGCCAAAGTCGTAGTTGAACCTGAGCCAAGCGACAATTGGGACGGCATGAGGGGGTTCCTCTTTTCCAACTCTTTTAACAAGAAGTAAGAGTGTTTTCTTATCAAAACACTTGAACTTTTTTTTCACCACCAATGAGGGAGAAATATCTTATTGCTAAAACATAAAACACTTCATATTTCTTCTATTTTCCATTTATATTTATTATACCCAAAAAAATCCTTATTGATTCAATGTTAAACCATCAAAAAGTACTAGCTAATTACGCACGACAACATTTTAATGCATAAGTATTTTTGCATCTATACAAAGTTTATGAAAAAATCTTTTTTTTTTTAAAAGTAATGTAAGTAATTTATCAAGACGCAAATATCAATAGTTATAGTATGACTCAAATCTATGGCCTATTCATCAAAATATGCGAGAATACTTCACCTAAATGCAACGCTATATTTAATGCATCTCGACATCCTCATAGACTTTGTACTGCTCCATCTAAGGAATATTGTTAAATGGTGGATTAACATTTTCGATCATGCAATGCTCAATTACAAGAGTGTTCATAGTCAAATACAACTCCAATATGCATTCATAGTTAAACACAATTGTTAATTGAACGAATCTAGATTGAGATCCTTCTTCATATATAGTTTCCTCGAAGAACTAAATCGTCTTTTCAACCTCGATAACTTTAACCAACGTAACATCTTAAGTTAAAGCATTTCGTCGAATCATTTACGTGCATTACTAAACTTGTTTGCATATTTTGGCTATGTAATTGTTGGGTCTATAATAAGTATTTTGTAAAAGCAAATGAATAAATAAATAATTGCAATACATTAGTATAAAATCTGTTTAGGCCAAAATTTTAAGGCACCTAAATATTCAAAATTATTAATTATCGTGATTTATAGAAATTTTAAGTAATTTTTCAAAAATATAGTAAAATAAAATATAAAAATTACATAAATACTCTTAGCTAGAAGAAAACATGTCGACTATAAGTTTTTATGTAATAGTTGTTAATTTGTTTCTTTCACCCAACTTAGTGAACGAGGCGTTACAAAAAGTAGTAAGTATTATTATGAGGAGGTCCTCAACTTTTTCTCTTGTATGGTTTGATCCTTCACCATCCGATCGATCGATCGATCAAGTAGTGTACTTGTTCGAGTTTTACGTCGTTGTAGAAATAATAGAATGTAATTTTCATATAGAAAGTGTAATTTGTAAATCAAATGTGTTTTCGTGATTCTAATTGTCAAGATAAAAAGATCGATTGCAAAAAGTAAAAAAAAATAGGTTACGCATACATCAGTTTGTCTGAATCAGTAAATGTGTAATGAATTTTTCGAATTTTCAGTAGTTTTGTATAATTTTAATACTTGTTGAAGCTTTTCTTCCTAATCTTCTGGCCTTAAGGTTTTTAACATCATCACGACAGATATAAAATTGAACACATTTCAATGATCGGTGAATTTTTTTCAGTTTACTTTCTTATCAAAAAAAGTATAAATCAATTATGCAGCATAAAAGAGGAAAGAATTCTCACCATTTTGCAACAATCGGGAGTGGTCAAGAAAGAATTTCAGGCTCTTGAAGAGTAAAGCGGACTTTTCGAAGTAAATCTCTTTTTTTTGAGTAAACACCTAGTTAATCAGACCTCTTAAGAATGTCTAAAACGGCATAGATCTGACTACCACATTAAGATGAAAACTAGATTGATATCATATTTTTATAATGCTTCAAATCAAGCGAGAGCTCAACTAGATGAATTAAATTTATCTGGAAATAAAGGGCAATTTAAAGATGAAACTGAAGTAAAGAGGTAGAAGGTATTATCGAAAGTAACGCCTTATAATGATGTTGAAACCCTACTTACATCAACTAAGTAGAAAATTTTTGTTTGGATTTATTTTTTATAAAGGTATTGTTCAAATGAAATAAATGTCAATAGTAAATAAAGACACATTAATCTTTTCGCGGTTTTTAGAAGAAAATCAAAATAATATAAATAGATAAATAATGATGTCACTCAACAAGACTTGCCACATTACCTTGCTCGCACACTCACGAGAGTTGAATAACATTTCATTTGTCCATTAAAAAATCAGTGTTGTTTCATTAGAGATCATATACATACAACATATACTTCATATACAATTGACTTTATACATATATACACTTTGAAAACATATATATTGAATCAAATACACTATAGATGTCCACGTATTCATATACATACATCCATTATATACTTTGAAAAATGACACACACATATAATTGATCAAACATATATTAATTTATGTTTTGAGAACACCCACGCACACGCGCACGCTCATATATATATCATTTGTCACACATCTATACACATAGTCACAAAAAAAAAAAATTATACATTCTATTTTAATTACGATTAAATTGTATATATTCAATATCAATACAATATATTTTGCTACGCTTAAGGGTGTCTCATTTTTAAAAATAGATATAAATCTCGTGGTATTTTACAAATTTAAACACACTTATAAATATTTCCATTTTATTTGTCCATTAAAAAATCAATATTGATATTTCACACATAATTGACTTTATACATATATACATTTTGAAAATATATACATTGAATCAAATTGAACATACACACAATAGTTGTCCACATATTCCTATACGTACATTCATTTTATACTTTGAAAATGAAACACACGCATAACTGATCACACATATATTAATTTATGTTTTGAAAATATAAATTAAGTTGTTATGTGCTAAAACTGATGACACATGTTATTTGTAATTACATAACAAGTTCTTTGATTATGTATAATAGGTTGGATTGAATTACTCCACCTTTAATTAAAGATTCTTAATTGAAGTTTCGAACATTAAATAAATCTATAACAATCACTTTTCGCTTAATTGGGTCTTACAAAATGTGTAATCAAAGTAATTGAGTCTCTTGCTTAGCAAAAATTACGATAAAAAAGCACCTTACACTATCGTTATTTTATTTAAGGATATATTTTCTATGACAAATAGGATTCTAGAGAATCATGAAATTCAAGTTGTTTAATTTTATTTCAAAGTGAACGAGTGGCCTATCACATATTCTAAAAAAAATAAAAGAACGTCAGATAGAGATCTGAATTTGTCGAGTATATAAAAGTGTGATTGTATTCAATACCTTTTCTCTCTCTTTGGGATATAAGTAGTTTTCCAATCTTGTTCTCCTTCTAAGATCAAATTCTTACGTGTTACTCATTCTCCTGTCACTAGAAACGTCACTTTCAATTCGACTTACATGTGTTACTCATGTCATACATTCTTTTAGTACTTTTTTTATTTAAATTAATCAACAAATACATCCTTCGTATTTTTTTATATGTTTAATTAATTCGACTAGGTACATATTTTAATAAAGTAATTAAGCATAATTTTTTAATGACGTTGTGTTGATTAAGTTAGAAATATATGTATAATACATTAAAATATCAAACTAAAAAAGTTACTAAATGTTAAAAAAAAAAAAAAAAATTATTTTATAGACTAAATTAAAACATCCAAATTCAAGAAGAAAATGACTAATCCATTGTGATAAAATTACAACATTTTGGAAATTTGAAATGCATGATAATAGTACTATATATAACACTAGACATCTATATATAGATGATAGTGATCATATATATTCTTTGATTATTTGCTAATAACAAAAATTAAAGTAGAAAACCTAATTAAGGATAATAACTAATTAAAAAAAGTTTTAAAAGACTAACCTAAATAATTAAGGAACTAATCCACTTTCCTCAATTAACACTTCATGATTAAAAGAAACTTGAACTATTGCCAAAGGATTGGAGTTGCCCTGTGAAAGATTAATTTATGAAAAATTAATCTTTCATAATTAATCTTTCTTCATAGATTCAACTAATTATGGATCGAAAAAGGCGTCCACCGGAGCCACCAACCACCGCCACAACTCACCGGGCTGAGCTGCCATGACTGACCGTCGGATCATGGTGGAAAATATTGAGCTACTTGACCTAGAGAAAAATCTTCAATTTTTCTTCTATTTTCAAGTTATAACCTATAGTTTGATGAATGACTAGGGTTTTGGACCCAAAACAACTTAGGTATTTATATAGGACTTATTTAAGTTTAGAATACATATAAGACAGAGATAAGATTTAAATTTTATGAGTTCTGCATTCGCACTTAAATTTTTAACTTGTTTAGTTATTGCGTCCACGATTAAATATTTATATGTTATAAAAAGAATATGACGTCAACGATGAAATTCGTTTTAGTTTGTCGTCAAATTGCTCATAGCTAATTTTTTTAATATATCGTTAAGTAGAAACAACGATGAATTTTATTGTTGGTTACAAACCATCGCTAATTAATTCTTTTTTTCTAATAATGTTCTTTAATAAACTATCTAGAGTTTATTGAACTTCGTATGTATACACTGTCAGTGTAAAAATAGTATTACTGAATTTTAACTTATTATAAGAGGTTAATTTATCATTTTTATTATATTATGAATTAATATTTATCAAGAAATTTATTGGTAATTCTTGACTGTTTAAATATTTTTTACGTTATCGATGTATAAAAATTAAATTAATATATATGATAAAACCTAAAATTAGAATATGCTTTCTTCTCCCCATGGGGTTTGTAAAAAGGTATGGCATCTTCCAAAGGATATTCTAGCGACCACCAACATTGCTCCCCACATTTGGTCACACTTTTTAGTAACCTTTTATCATAATTTATTATAACTTTTCACTTTTTAAAAAAAATTTTAACATTATTTTTTATAATATGGTTTTGTAATACCACGTGCCAAGATAAACACCGTTGCCAAGTGTATTCAATATAATAGTAAAAATTATAAAGTTTGTAATCGGTAAAATTCAGGTCTAATTAAATTATAATTCAAAATTATAATGATATTGTATAACTTTTTTATTTTTAATTAAAAATTTATTGTTCGAACAATAAAAGTGAGAATTTTTTTTGATAAGGAGCACTTTTTTTTAATGGACTTATATGATACAAATATAAATTAATTTAAAAAAATTTAACATGTACTAGACATTCGGTAGAAACAAAAAGTCTAACTACACTTATTATCGGAAAAGATACAGAATGATTAAAATTCCTTCACTAAATTTATAAAACGTCAATAAAGATATTGAATGGTTGAAATTCCTTCCCTAAATCTCTAAAATATAAAGAGTTGTGGATATTTTTTAATGAGTTTTGTTGAATTTTGGTATAGTGTAAAAAATTAAAAATAAAGAACATGTAGTAGAAGATCTTTATGAAGAATTAACTTAAATAGTTATTTATTTCAATCAACTACGATGAAAATAATTGTTGAAAGTTTACCACATATTTTATGTGTAATCAATATATAATATATTTATAAATTGATTAAGAAATAGTAAATATGATTTGTAATTTACGGAGATAATTGGTGTAAAAACATTATTTTAGATATTATCCAGATATTAAAATTATTATATGTTTAACATTAAGTCGTCTTTGTTAAAAATAAATATGTTTTCATTCATAATAATAAATTTCATGTTCGAAAAGTTAGACTTTGACAAGCTTAACGTTAAACATCATACATATGTTATAAGTTCGTTCTAAAATCTAATTTTAAACACCAAATGTCTGAAATTGATTCTAAAAGTAGCTATAATCGTAATTTTTGTACATTACGATTATAACTTAAATGATGGTCCCAAAATCGACTATCCCGACCCAATAAATCCATTTGGACTGATTAGGGTTGGTCATGGACTGGATCTTATATTGGGCTTCTGTTCCTAATTCAAATGGGCTGCTAGCCTACCCGGCCCATCAAACTATGATAATGTTAAATGATACAAAAAAAAGGGTAATAATAAAATATCTCTTAACTATGTAAATTGGTATAAAATTATCCTTTTTTATCTTTCGGGCCTAAAAAACTCTCGATATCAACCTTTAAGCTCTATTTTGCCCTAATTTTTGAGAAACTAAATCATTAACAAATTTATTAATGATGTGTCACTATCCTAATGGTTACCCTAACAAGTAATTAAAAAGACCAAATCCACCCGTTCCATCCAAAAGCCCCACTATGTTAGGGTAGCCCCAATATGATAGTGATCTTTCTAATTATTTTGGGTGGAGCGGGTGAGTTCGATCTTTTTAAGTATTTTAATTAATTGTTAGGTAGCTCAATAGGATAGTGATGCGTCGTTAATGAATTTGTTAATTGAGTTTATGATTTAGTCCGTTAAAGATGAGGAAAAAAATAGAGCCAAAAAGTTGACGTTAAAGGGGTTTTAGGCCTAAAAGATAGAAGAATGATAACTTTGTACATTTACATAGTTACGGTGTATTTTAGGCCATTTTTTATATATTTAAAAAACATTAATTGATAATCCCGTAAAAATGATTAGTAACCTATTGTCATATATTAGTTTATTTTAAATTTACGTTAAGAATATATATATATATATATATATATATATTAACAAATTATGAGAATTAGGGAATGTGTGTTTGTAGAGAACAACTTTAACTGTGGTTTTCGAACAACTTGTGAGTTAAGCAAGTGCCAACAATTATTATCAAATGATGATTCCCTAATCATTGGTATGATTTAAATTACGAGTTTATGTTGAATCAATAATTTTTATTTGAGTATAAACTTGATTACTAGAGTGTTATTTCTAAAATTGTTATATGAACTTAGAGAGATGAAAACTAAACACAAAATGAATTGTGGTTTAGAATTCGTAAACTAAAATTCTGACTCTACTTTTAATTTAATATTCATAAATTTCAAATCTCGAATTTAGAGTTATTCCTAATTCTATTAGCAAAACTCTTACACATTCGAAAAGTTAACTCTCCAAACTCTTTTCTTAGCTTTATCTCTTCATGCACGATAAGAATATTCATGCAACAATCATTACTATGTAATAAAACTATATTATTATTTTAAAAAAGCATCCTTTATTATATTGTTATTATAGTTAAAAATAGAATATAAGATCTCTTGAGTTTCTTACAAGAAAAGCACAAACAATCATTCTTTAGCAAATTTTTTTTTAACCTTATCCTTCCCCTCCTATAAAACTATCTCATTATTGCTCTAACAATAAGTACACCACAATATATAATTCATCCTTAAAATCATCATTCTTAAAATCAAAGAGTCGATACCTCATATCTCATATCTGTATAGTTCGATATCCCCTCCCCACCTACAACAATCCTCGATATGCTTTCTGTCACTCCTCTCCTTCTTTCCCTATAAAACTCTCTCATCATCATTATCAAGTCATAAGTCTGACAAAAAGTTTGTACTTGGATCCTCTCAAACTACAGAATTCCTTTAATATGGCCTCGCGACCAGTCGTTCCTCCTCGTCCACAACCACCACAACCACGTGTCGTCAAGCCACGTCAACCATTTAGTCTTTGTAGGTTCATAGCCATTTCACTCTTAACCCTACTTATCATAGTAGGTATAGTTGTGCTCATCATATGGCTTGTACTAAAACCCCACAAAATGGTCTATTCAATTGAAAATTCTTCAATCCATGACTACAATTTAACCAATAACAACCATTTAAGTGGCAATTTCAATTTTACACTAAGAGCCTATAATCCAAACAAGAGAATCTCAATATATTATGACCACATTGATGTGAAACTCTTTTTTAACTCGCAACCAATCGCGTTCAATAATATCGAGCCATTTTATCAGCGTCGTCGGAATGTGACACATATAAATATGTCATTTCTGACAAATGACGTGGCGCTTTACGGAGATATTGCACGTGATTTTAAGACACAAAGGTCAGGGGGTAATGTGGAAGTTGAGATGAAAATTAGGGCAAAAATAAGGTTTAAAGTTGGTGCATGGAAATCAAATCATAAGAAATTGAAGATTTTGTGCACTCCAACGGTGAATTATTCTGATTCAAGAAAAAATTCTAAATCATTTCCTTGTGATGTAGATGTATAATTATTATTTTTTTCTTTAATTATTTTTTTTGTTATGATGAATTGTTGTGATTTCTTTTTGGTTTTTTCTTGGATGTGGGATTGTTTAATTTTTTTTAATATTATTATTTTTACAAATGTAACATTTTATGTGTTTGCTGTGAAAAATAAAGTGTTTGCATGAAAGAGAAAATAATAATGTTTTTTTTTTTGTCTTTTTAATCTATTAAAGAAAATGTCACCTTTTATATTTTATATTTATTGTGAATGTTGAAATCCAAATAGGTTCACTACTTATAAAATGCGTGTGAATATTGATTCAATAAAATATTAAAAATAGTTATCGAATATATAATATATATGTATATAGACTATATATAAAAAAAAATAGTGATCTTAATGGGCTATTTGTGTAAATATCACCATTAAGGTATCATGAGAAATGGGCTCCTACACGAGGTAGTCTACACATAGATAGAGAACAAAGCCCATTTCAATTTGACCCTTAATAATATGGGAAAATCTTATAAAACAACACATTATTAATTAATTAAATGATATAATCACTATTTCATTTAATTCTAATTCGTAGTAAACATTATGTCATTAGCCTCTCTCTCCAGAAATTTTGCTCGCCACTCTTCCTCGCTTGTCTCACTTTATACAAACACGAATGTATAAATCGTGTTTGTGTTTAAAGCAAGAAAAAAATTATATATTACAAATGCAAATACATATCTCTTCATTCTATACACTCATAATGATACAATACAAATCTTTCGCTGCCCAATTCTCTTTTTCCTTTCTCTCTTTCTCGCTTTATACAAACACAAATTATAAAAAATACAATGTATATAAAGCGAGAGAAAATTCTATATACAAATAGAAATACATATCTCTTCGTCCTATACACTTATAGTTATACAATAATACCGTTTCCCAGTTCTCTTTTGTCTTCCTCTCTTTCTCGCTTTATACAAACACAAATTATAAAACAATGTATAATTTGTGTTTGTATAAGCGAGTGAATATTTGATATACAAATACAATTGTTTTAACTCGATTCAATTGTATACAAATTCAAAATTTATGCAGATATACAAACACAAAGAACATATATACATAAAAAAACACTATTTTCATAGACACGGACACTCGATTTATACAAATTGATGTGATTTATACAAATCAGATGTCTGTGATTTTATACAAATCAAAGTTGCATGCGATTCTTATACAGATCTGATGATCCATATCAAACTCTGTTTGCTATGGAGAGCAAATAGTAAAACTCTAGATATAGAGCGCTAATATGATTTTTATGTTTGTAAGCAATTTTTTTAAATAAGTAATGCAATACATGTTATTTTTAATACACAAAACTAAATTTTCTATAAGAAATAATCTTTGCATAATATACTTGTATTACTAACATACCATATTTAACACTAGCTGTGAAGCCAAAAATTTTATTAAAAATTGTTAGAAAATTTAAAATAACACGCTAGAATGCCAACAATTTATATACGTAATGCAATTTTTTAGCGAAGGAGTGATGCTTGAACCCTTTGAATAAGACTAGCTTTATCTCTGCTAAATATTATTTTTATACACCTTATCAAAAGACCTGTGCTATCTTCATGTAAACTTAAAATTGAAATTTAATTTAGACTAAATTTGGGAACAACAAAATTAGGTGGGTAAAGAGTGTGAAGTCCACATCAAGTGAGTATTGTGAGTGCTTGTCATTTTTCTAATGAAAAATAATTGGATAGTGGTAGTTGATTAGTCTTCTTTAGAAGTCACCTTGACTCAATAGCAAAAATTTCTAACCTACAAAAGCTACAAATTATTAATTACTTAAGCTAAGTATCTACTTTCTTTTTTCTCTTTTGTAAATAAGAAACTTTAATGCTAATGAATTTGATTAATGAAGTAAATAAATTTGAAGTGTGTAAATAATTATCATCCAAAACACATTAAATATATTTGATTATGAAGTTTTATAGTACATAACAACCCAAGAAAGTCTAGAAATAATCATGTTAAATAGGAGAATATTTTTTTAGCCATGAGACTAAAAACGTTAAAACCGACTCAAATATTAATTCAACAATAAAAAAATGAATTTAGTGACGTGTAAAATTTTTTGCTTAATCTACTTCTCTTCCTCGTTACTTGGAATAAGTTATCATCCATTGATTCAAATACAAAATATTATCATTATTGTCTCGATAATTAAATATATTACATGTATTTGCAACGATCAATTATTTAAATTTCATTATAGGGAAGGAAAATTTGAAAATAACCAAAAAAAAAAAATACATATAACCCAATTACCCATTAACTATCAATTCCAAAATAATATGTATATATATTTAAGATAAGAAGCATTTTCCTTTTATGTTTCCACATGGATGGCAACCCATAAATAGCTCCTAAAGGCAAAATTGGAAATAATGATTGTTGGAAAATATATACTTTATTTTTTTATTTTTAGGTGGGTGAGGGTACAATCATGAAATTGGAACTCGATCATCTGGATAAAGATGTGGATAATTCGTCAACTGAGTTGCATCTTAAATGTAAAATTTGTAGTTGGTCCACATGACCAAATGGTAGGACACTAGCTATTACCGTTCAACGTGAGTGATGATGCACTAGTGAGAGTGTTTTATTCTTGATAAGAAGTTTCAAATCAGAATTTAGTCGGAGCTCTAATGTAGACTTCGAACATCGAATGGAAAAAAATAATAATAATATGGTAAGTGGATTTTGTGTTGGTTTAGTTTCTAAGAAATTGAGATTTTTCGAAAATTATTTTATGAGACAAATTGTGTTTGGATTAGTCTGTTTAATTAAACAAAAGAAAGAGAAGAAACTAACAAAGAAATTGTCGTTAAACTATTGCCAAAATAGTCTATAGCTAACATTTTTTTCTATAATTCATTATTGAATAAGATAAACAATGTTGTTTACCGCTAATTCCTATTATTTTTATATTTACTGAGCTTTTGGAAAACAATACTGTTGTTATTATTATTATTATTATTATTATTATTATTATTATTATTGTTATATATATATTCATTTATTTTTGTTGTTGTTTTAAAAAAAAAAACTAACTTCCTTATTTTTTGTTTATGTAAAATATGTTTTGCTTGGTTTTGGGAAATAAACTGTTTTATTTTCAAATCAAACACATGTTTTATGTGTATGTTATTTTGAAATGGGACTACTAAACTAAGATATTTCAACTTGAGAGACATGAAACCTATTATATAACACTTTGTTTTTTGGTTCTCTTTTTTTATAACACATAAATAGTGAAAAATAATATAATATTGAGGGTAAAAAAAGATATATAAATAGTGAAAAAGAATATAATATATTCATATTGAGTAAAAGAGATACCGAGTGGATTACTTATGTCTCCCTTTAATTTAGGGAAACTTTCACATATAGCAACTTAAAAATAATTAATTATTCTCCATAGCTATAGTTTGATAATTACAATTTGTAGCTACATGTTATATTGAGGAGAGAGGCGAGCGAGACTGGGAGAGAGAGGAGAGAGGCGAGAGAGAGGGGAAAAAGAGTGGGAGAAAGGTGAATTGTATATGTATATTGGTTAGATAATTGTATATTATACATATATAATTGTATATATGACAAGAGAGATTGGGAGAGGGAGGAGAGAGGCGAGAGAGACTGGGAGAGAGAGGAGAGAGGCGAGCGAGATCGAGAGAGGGAGGAGAGAGGCGAGCGAGAGAGGGCAGAGAGTGGGAGAGAGGTGAATTGTATATGTATATAATTGTATATAACTGTATATTATACATATATATTTGTATAAATGGCAGCGAGATTGGGAGAGGGAGGAGAGAGGCGAGCGAGATTGAGAGAGAGAGGAGAGAGGAGAGAGGAGAGAGAGAGAAGAGAGTGGGAGAGAGGTGAATTGTATATGTGTATAGGCTAAAAAATTGTATATTATACATATTTATTTGTATATCTTGGCGAATTATACATATACAAACATGACTAATTATACAAACTCGAAGTCAGCCAATGTAATTAATATATAATGTTAGTCGTGAGTGGTAATTATAGCAAACTATAGCTATGATGAGTAATTAAATAGTATAAGTTTGCTTATCCGCGTAATTTTCCCTTTAATTTATGGGGAAAAAAGGTTAACTATTGAATATTTATATCAAGTTGATAAATATATGAGATGTATTGTTACATAAATTGTTTCGTATGGTAAAAGCTAATTAAAATATATTTTCATGAAAATTATTTTTGCGAATATATTATTTACGTCAAAATAAATAATTTTATTTTAATAATTATAAATAGTGAAAAAGAGAATATAATATTGAGGGTAAAAAGGATATTGAGTGGGAAGTACTAATGTGTCCTTTAATTTATGGAAGAAAAAAGAGAAGGTTAATTATTGAGTATTTATATTAAGTCAGTAAATATATATGTTATATATTGTTACATAAGTTGTTTTATATAGTGAAAACTAATTAATATTTCATATTTTCATGAAAAATATTCTTACACATATAACATTTACATCAAAATAAAATAATTTCATTCTACATCAATCAAAGTAAAAATAATATATATTTCTTATTTTCATGATACTCTTTGAATTTTCATGATTTTTTTAATATATATTTAGTAATTATATCGAATCGAACAATTAACTTAAATTGCTATAAATTGGGGTAGAATGTGAAATGTATTAAAATACTTTGAATAATCAAGAGTATTTAAATACATAAAAAAAAACTCGAAATAGATAGTCTTTATATAATACTGCCTATAATCTATATGACTCTTATATTACGATTTACCGCAAAACAATATTTGCATAATTAATGATGAAGTCAAAAAAAATTATTAAGGATATTTAAAAAGAATTCAATTCGAACTTATTTAAATTTCGTCGAAATAATAATTTTTACAGCTAATCTAAATTGTCTAAACACTCACCCTGGCAGAAGAACTATTGGATAATTAATAAGCGTGAAAAATAGATTTCTTCCTATACTTTAAAGAAACGAAAAATGCATCCAGTTTGTGGAAACACACTTTATTATTTTCTAATGATTCGAAATAGGCTTTGAGTTGTATCTCTTGATAGTAACATCAACAATTTTTGCTGCAACTATAAAATATATCATCGTTATTCTTACTCTATTATTTATATCACAAGAATTAACTCTTCAATATATATTCATGTTATATAAATTAAATTTTTATATTCAATTTAAATAATTTGAACATCACTCTAGAACTAAAGAATCCTCAATATATGTTCAAGCTATAAATTAAACTTTCAACTACTCCATTATTGATATATATATCCAATCATCATCAACTACTACTAAGAGCTAGTTGTCATCTTAAGAAATTAATTAATTTCATGCACAAATAATAATTAGTAAATGATATTTTCTAGCCACAAAATTGTACTAAAAAGAAGAGACATTTCCATTTATTTCATGCAAAAATCACATGTGTTTGGTGAAAGTCTTCTCAATATTCAATTTTGGTCATAGCTTTTTTTTTCTTTTCCTTTGACCTTTTTCTCTAGGTACATTTTCAAGTACTACTTTTAATATTTTATCCGTTAGATACGCACATTGTTGTGCTTTAAAATGACAAAAACTCCACATATATAATATAATATATATATATATATATATATATATATATATCTTTTTTTTCTTTTTAATGACGATGATGATCAGATCAGTTTAAGCATATCTTAATTAATATTATTAGACGTGTATTATCTTACATCAATATAGATATTGAATAATTTTTGTACATAAAAACTTAGCTAGCAAGAAGAAATCATATATATATTTTTTATTTATGTTCGGTATGTGTTCGATATTTGATATCCATATTGAGTATGACTAATTTAAATTCCTGTCAGAAAGTCTTATTTTTAATATTTCATCCGTTAGATACGCATATTGTTGTGCTTTCAAATGACAAACCCTGCACCCGACCCCTATATATATCTCTTTTTTTTCCTTTTTGGTGGCGGTGGTGTTTGGGTCCATTTAAGCATATCTCAATTAATTTTATTGGGCCGTATTATGTCACTTCAATATAGCTATCAGATAATTTTGTCCATATAAAATTTAGCTAGCACGACGAAATCATTGTGTGTGTGTGATTGTTTTTGTTCGATCTGTATTATGTAACATCAATATAGCCATCAGATAATTTTATCCATAGAAAATTTAGTTAACACGACTAAATCATTTAGGTGTGTGTGATCGTTTGGTTTTTTTTCGATATTTGGTATCCGTTTTGGATATGATCAATTTGAATTTGCAACGACGGGTCCTATTTTTGGGTAAATGCTTCCTATTATAAGCAGCTGCATACCATCGCTAGAACCCCAGATTGATGGTTAAGAATGAGGAGCTTTTACCACTTCACCACAACTTTTGCTGGTATATATCGAGTATGTTTTATGTTTGTTCAGATTTAAACCTAATAACTTATATAACTATCTGCTAAGTCAGACTTTCAAAATCCACTTATTTTGTGAGAAAAATAAATTATCCAAAGCGTTTTAGAAGAGTTGTCGTGTTTGATTAATCATTTTTAGAAATACTTATGTAATATTAGAGTATCAATTTGTGCTTAACCAAGATTTCATAACTTCTATGATAAAATAAGAGAAAAGACATAAAGTGACACATGAAGTTGTCCCAAATTTTTAAAAAGACACCTTAATTGTGCAGACATCCTATTACCCCCCTAAACAATTTCGAACATATATTATTACATCATTTTTCGATCAATTCCAGATTTAAAATGGCAAATGTTATCACACACCAATCATTGTGTGACACGTGTTAATTTAATTTGAAATATATTTTTTTTTTCATTTTACATTTTTCTTTATTTCTCTCTCTCTTACTTTTTGACTTATTTTAATTTTTTTACTTTAGTTTTAATTTCATTTCAATTTTTGATTCATCTTCCACCCCTTACTTTCAAGCTCACTCCATTTTCTTTCTTTCTTTCTTCTTCTTCACCTCTCACCCTCACCTAACCCCACCCCCACATTAAGTTGAGACCCTCCATTTTCTTTCTCTTTTCTTCTTCTTTTCAAATTCCTTGCTTTCCAGAATTATACTATTTTCTATATTTTGTTGAGTTATTAATAAAAAAAACTAATTATTTTTCTATGAAAGATCAAAATTTTTGAAGGTATCATCGGTTAATTTATCTCATTTCCATATAAATTGAAAACTAGTAATGATAATTTTGAAAGCAAAAGAATTCTCGGAAATTGAAAAACTTTAATTGAAATTTGGATAAAAAACTAAATAATGCCTATTAATCATCTTGAAATTTAATGGGTTTATCAAATTGTTCTAAATGTAATAAAATATCTAGATAGATATAATTTTAAAATTGAAGAGAGCTAAACTAATAGTAGAATAAAAGAGAGGTGGAGTTGTGGTAAAACGTGACATTGAAAGTTATAAGTTAATGAAGATGACAATGAGTTTTTGAAGAAGAAGGAAAAAAGAAAAAGAAAAAATAATAAGGAGAAAAAGTTAAAATAATTTAAAAAATAAAAAAATATATTTTATAGCAAAATTCATGTAAAAATAAAATTATATTCATTTTTTTAGTTTGTTCACGCTCTTTAAGAGAGTGCATACACTCTCCATGCCAGATGGACAAAAAATGATGTAATAATATCAGTTATGGATTGTTTAGGGGATAATAGGACACTTGCATAGTTTAGGTGTCTTTTTAAAAATCCGAGACAACTTCAGATGTTACTTTATGTCTTTTCTCAATAAAATAATTTACTATTTTTTCTCAGCATAAGAAAACAACTTTTGTTACTACTCAAAGATACTTAGTTTTCCTAAAAGTTTGATAAAAGAAAAACCCTAATTCTTTAATATATTTATATCTATATATATAACCAAAAAAACTATAAGCCTCTAGGGTTTCAAAACTTTGTTACAAAAAATTGCTATAATTATTTGATGATTGGAAATGCAATTAAAGTAAGAAATGGGGTCAACATGTCATCACTAATATAAATATGATAATTAACTATGTTAAGGCACTAACAAGCCATGATTGGCTTAATTGTACATGTGCTAACTTTAATTATGATTTGGACCATTCATAAATTTTTCTTTTTAAGGAAGAGAATTTAGTTGTAATTGAAATTTGAATGATGATTACTTGTGATAATAAAAATTATTAAGAAGCTGCAGCCAACTTTATAGGAAGTTATAAATGGGATCCACATGAAATTTATGAAAAATTTCTTGTTTCATTAAAGTAATTGGAACACTATATTGAATCTAACAATATTGTTGCAAGAAAAGTAACATAACTAGGTATAAAACTTACTATTTCGATGTAAAATTCGTCTAAAATATGATACGTATTCTTTTTAGAATCTCTTAAAATTTAATGTCCTTATTGAAATGTAATGCACATTATATCGAGGAAGAGTTCAACTTCAACATCATATTAACGACCTCTGATTGTAATCGTTAAAATTTATCCATTTGATATTAAATTCGCATGAATTTTTTTAAAAAATTTTAATCCAAAAAACGTCTTAACGATTTTGATATTAGATTCATATAAGGTGTATTTTCCATCTTCAAAGGTCATATCACACATATCTTTTTAATCTATACTTTTTTATAGCAACATTTATTTATATTTTTACTTATTTAAGGCTATAATAATAGGCAGTATCGACAAGTTTGACTAAGTTTCTTTTCTAAGTCATCTAATAATCCTTTTATTGTACTCTCATTTGTCTTAATTTCTCTCGCATTATTTAATTTTAAAATTTAATTTTAAAATTTTGCTTATAATTTCAGACATAATTTTAAAATTTTCTTAAAAAATAAATTTATACATTAAAATTACATTAATAAATAATACGATAAATCATAGAACAATTCAAAATATGTAAAGATATAGGAATAAATTACGATAATATAAATTCGTTTAGTTTTGGAAATTTAAAAAATACTACATAAATTGAGACTGAAAAAGTATCGTATAATGAAGTCAAATTCAAAGTCAAACCTAATTGTGTAAGCAATTAAACACATGAAATAATTTAATTAATAGTCACAAAGTTCAATTATATAGGTACTATTACAATAAGCCATATAGAAAGAGTACACAAATTAAAGCCTACATTTCAGCATTATTGTAAGGAAAAATATTTTTAAAATATATAATGAGAGAAAAGAAGAATTTCATAACATTTTTATTGACTCAGAAATGTATGTTAGAAAAATACATTACAATATTAATAATGAACAAATTGAATTGAAAAATAGGAGAAACTTATCGACTCTTCTAATCATGATCATGAGAATTTTTCACCCTTTTTGTATATAAAAAATATCACTTTATTCGAAAATCAGTATTTGATCATAAATATTCAATATATAATGCGGAGTCGTATTTGGAATTTGGAAAATACCCAAAATCATCGTTTCACTTTCATAAAATTTTTCTTTTCAAATATATTCTAAATTTTTATTTTATAAAATAACCTCATTTAAATTAGATTTTATATTTAAAATCACATTTCATAATTTTTTAAAAAAAAAATACATTTAAATTCTAATCATTTATTGCAAAAAAATATAATCAAACACAATCTAAATTGAAAATTTACAAATAAGTTTTTTTTGGTTGTTTTTATGGCCCAACACCCACTATATCTATTGTGGAATTTTTTTCTTTAATTTCTTGTTAGAGTTGATTTATAAATAATTTTCTTTTCATCAGATGAGTGTATAAAATACATTAAACATAAAACATATTCGTTGAATATAATTTGTTTATTTTTCGCTTTACACATCGTTTGAAAAATTATGAATAAAGATGATATTTTTATTAATTTACCTATATTATATTTATGTGCTTTATTCATCAATACCAATATTAATAATGATAAAAAATTTTTATAATTTCAAAGGAATTAATTTTAAGAAAAAAAGTGAATTTTTAATTAATTCTATCTTGATTTTATAAATTCAAAAACAATTTGTAACAAATATCTTTAATGGATAAGTAATATGAGATGAAGGGAGTAGTTCTCATGGATGAAATAATCAGTACAGTTATACAAGTTAACACCGGTTGTAAGTAAGGTAGACGAGATACGATAAATATCGAATTATCACATACAAAATAAAAATTATTGATATTGCAATCTTGATGTTATGATATTGGTATGATATTTGGTCTTCAAAAGTTATGAAATATTGTAATGAAGTATATATATATATATAATTCAAATATATCATTAAAATATCAATAAATGATAAAATACTATTTATAGAAAACTAATTATTTAGACATTGAAATTTTGATAATATTATTTGTGTGTGTAATTGATCAATCGAAAAAAATTATTTCTACTTTCTTTTAAATATAACTCCAAAGTATAAGGTATTAATATAATATAACTGAAATATTTCACAAAAAAATTGAAGTCATAATTTGTTATTATATGAATACATGTAAGATGAGTTAAACAAATTATCATTACATATTTATCATCCTGTAAAATATCGAAATCAAACTTTAAAATAAACTAATTCGATATTTCATTAAATATTTTTCTAAAAATCGATAAACCAAAATTATGATATCGTAACATATCGTATCATGCTCAACCCAAACAAATTAATTACTTTCAAGACCAAAACGTTAGGAAATAATACGACGCCGTTGTGTCCATAAAGGAAAATAACAGTCACCCACGTGGCAACACTCATTTTCCTCTTATTATGAACAAAAAGAGAACAAAAGAAAGAGTTAATTGCAATTTAGTCCCTCAATTATCGATAAATTTTAATTTAATTTCTTATAATATTTAATCAAGCATATTTAGAAGTTGTTGCCTTGCTGATAAGTAATTTATTTTGTTACAGTGACTAAAATTTTCGTATTTTCAAATAAAAAATTATAAATTTAAAAATATATATGCAAAGAAAAGAAGAAATGACGGATGCAAGCGACATTTGTTCATAAAAATGAAATTACTTTTTTATTTGAGTTGAACTTTAGAAAACACGTTTGATAATTTTCTTTTAAAATTTAAATTTAATTGTTAGAAATTTTGAAAACAATGACTCTAAATTTGTATTTGGTCAAACACATACTCCGAATTTCAAATATATTTTTATTACTTAAAAAAACTATTCAAATATTTCAATGAAATATGACCAAACGTTACACAAAGTGAAAAGAAAAGTTAAAAGAGTTTTATTTTAGAAAGAGATATTTTGGGAATTAGAAAAATGTTAAGGGTGAATAATACAATAACTAATCAAATTAAAAGTGTTTATAACCTGAATCACAAGTTATTTCAATTAATATTTTTTTTATTGATTTAACTTATAAGCATCTTAGTGCTAATCAAATACATACATATTGCTAATCAAATACGTACATATACTGAAAATATTTGTCAATCAGCTTGATCAATTTATAAGCTTAGTGAAACACTCTTTTGAATCATTAATTACTTGAAATGAACATTTTTAGTTCTCTTTGTTTGTGAAAAATCACAATTTTCTTAAAATATTGTCTCTATCATTATTTAATTATTTAACGTATTTATAACTGAATGAATCAAAGTAATAAAGGATTTCGAGAACTCATTATTTTTTACCAAATCTTGTATTCTTTGAAATTCCATGTATATAAGAAATTAACAGTTGAGAAACTATAGCTAAAGGAATTTATTTTAGTGATAAAGAAGAAACTCAATTTTAATGTTTTCATTTTTTATGCGGGTTTGATTTCTCTTATAGTCATACAAATAATTTTTATCCAATATTACTATATATTAATTGATATTACTACAAACCCACCAATTTAATATCCTAGATCAGTTTTCACACGTATTAAATAAAACTTATATTGTTATTTCATATTTACGTGTGATATACTTTAAAATTATATTTTCTATATAAAAGGATCAAAATCCCACGCTTTAAGTTTTGGTTTAGAGCGTAGTCATCCACCTGAATGACATAGGATCATTTTTTTCTCAATGCCTTCTGAGTCACGCTTGTCACATAAGATTTTACGTAGTGTAATTTATATCCCTGTGTGGTTTACAAACTATTACCCAGTACAAATTTAATGTTCACCACAAAATGCTCACTGAAGAGACTATAACAAAAGTTATAACGACGGCAGGTTATTATGAGAATAAAAAAAGTAATCACATATCATAAAGATTAAAATTAAAATTTATCGCCAAAAATCAAAAGTATTATTTAATAAAAGGAAGAAAATAAACGTTAAAGAAAAGAAAAAAAAACTAGTGACGTGTCCCCTTCCTTCAACTATTACTTTCCTAATAAATTTCCCCCTTCCATTTTTAGCTTCTTATATTTCTCTCTCTCAGTTGGACCAAAAAAAAAAAAACTGTTCTTTTTCCTCTTTTTTCTCTGAAAATTACACCACATATTGCAATCTTGTTGTTTTTGGGTTGGTGGGTTTCTTGATTCTTTGAGTTTTAAGTCAACAACTGAGTTCCCAAGAGCTGTTAAGTCTAAAAGGCAAGTTTTTTTCAATAAAAATTCTTTCTTTGTTGTTGGACTTTCAATAATCAAGAATCCTATTCTGTCTGTTTTTGCTGTTTTTTGTAGTATTGTATTGTTTAATGTTGTGCTCAACATTCTTTATACAGTTCATGTTTGTGTTATTTTTATCTGTAGAAGCTTAATTTTGCTTGTGTTTTCCAGCTGTGTATTGGAATTCAAGATAGTTCATTTGGGGCTTTTTAGTTGGATACAGTCTTGATTTGTTCTTAAAGATTTGATTTTTATGTAATTTCTTATCTCTCCCCACTTGGTTTTATGGGGTTGGGTGGGTTGTGAGTAGGTGGGGGTGTAATGTTTCTCTGTCTTGAAGGAGTACTACTCAGATTTGAAATTTGAATGTTACTTTTTATCCTTTTGTCAGAGAAAAAAGAGAGATCTGCTAATCACTTTTCCTCTTTTTAGGCCCATTCTGCTGAAAAAAAAGGAAAAGGTTTGGATTACTTGTTGGGAGGTTAGGGGATAAGTTAAAATTTTGGGTGTTTTTTTTTATGAGTTAATCCATATACTTAGATTAGATCTTGATGCATATCAAATTATGCAACAGAATCATGGGTTGTGTGTGTTTCTTTGTTTTTGTTGTTGTTGGTTTGTTTATGATATTTGCAGAGTTGGGTGTATTTCAGTTTTATAAATGCATATTAAGTTGAACTGGGAATGACTATTTGGCGATACGGGTAATCAGTTTATTGCCGTGGTTAACATAATCTTTGATGTATCATGAACAGATCGGTTGAGTTCTGGATCCGGATGATTTATTGCAATGGTTGAGAATTGGAAGTGTTGAACTGTGGTAAAAGTATGGCTGTTACTGGTTTGCATAATATATCTACATTTGGTTCTTCTTTATTTATAGAGTCTCAGTCCTCGGTGTCGAGGCAGCGGGGTGAACATGATAGGCCGAAAACCCGAGCATCATCTATTCGGCAGATGTGGAGGGAGCTTGAGGGTGAGCATGTGGTGAGTAATTCTTATGCCCCTACCGGCGACAGGCTGAGACCACAGGGGAATGATGGTGTCAATGAGGACCAGAATCAAAGCCATATCGAGTTAGATAATTACTTTGATGATGGCCGCAGTGTTAGCTCAGATCTATCTAGTGATCTTGGGGAGGTTGAACGCGAAAGAGTGAGGCAAATTATTCAGGAATGGATGCACACCGGTGTGAAGAGTCATTCGCAATCATTGAATGTCTCACATGTGAACAACTGTTCAAAGGCACAGTGTGAACGAATGAGTATTCATCAGAGTGGAACAAGTTTCCCTAGAGATGAAGTTGCTGTTGAAATTGGCTCCCAATTTGAACAAGGGCGTGATGGGTTGTTGGTCGATCATTCACGACATGGAGAGAGGAAGGCCTTACGCAAACTCTGTGGTAGACAAGCTCTTGTTGATTTACTGATGAGATCTCAAAGGGAAAGGGAAAAGGAACTTCAGGGATTATTGGAGTGTAAGCCTGTATCAGACTTTGCCTATCGCAATCGGATTCAGGTTAGGCTTAAGTAGAAATGCTTTCTTTTCCCGGTAGAATATCACGATATTGCATGTCATCTCAAATGTTATTCTGTCCCCTAGTATATATCATACATGGAAAGTTAGGGATGGAAGTTTCCTTATTTTTGGCATCAAATTTAAGATGTTCTGGGACATCGTTAAAGGGCTTCACATGCTGCTAAATGTTCTCATGTCCTTGAGAACCAATGGAAAAAAAATCAATGCTAGCAAAACAATTGCGAAGCATAAAAAGGTAAACAAAAAACGGAGATTGACCAAATTTGGAAATATCTTTGCAAGTTCACTTGGCTAAAGTTGATCACGATAAGATGAAATACTTCACTAGTTCACTTTATAATGGTTAATATTCTTGGGGGTGTTTAAAGTATTATTTTTTTCGTTCCAATTTATATGAGTTAGTTTGACTTGACACGAAGTTTAAGAAAAAAAGAAAAACTTTTGAAACATGTGGTCTAAGTCATAGATATTTCTGAGGCTAGAAATCATTTCATTAAGAGTAAAATGGGCATTTTGAAGTTACATTGTCACTAAATATAGAAATGTGTCCTTTTTTTTTTGGAATTGACTATAAAGGAAAGTAAGTATATAAATTGGTATCGAGGGAGTAATTGTTAGATTCTGCTAAAACAGTTGCAAGTTGCTATGTTGCATTGTGATCAAGGTATATCTAAATCACTAAATATATAATGAATATTATCCCGACTTATAATTAGTATTGTAAAAATTGATTAAAAAATGTAAGTTATTAATTTAACAGCCTCCCTAGGGTAAGGTCTACGTACACCTTCCCCTCCCAAGCCCCACATAGTGGGACTACATTGGGATGTTATTGTTGTACTTGTAGTTGAGAAGACGGTTGTTTCCGTGTTACTTCATGCATTCGAGTCTTGGAATCAACCTCTAATAGTTGTGTCAAAGTAGTGTGCCTACATTACACACCTAGCACCCTTATGGTGCCACCCTTCTTTTGACCCTATATGGAAGTTTTGTGCACCGGGATCCCCTTTAATTTCCACTTGAATCAAACTTCGCCTCATGAGATTCATTACTACTTTTAATAGATTGGACCCAATTAAGCAGAATTATTAACATAGGATTTGTGTAGCTGACTTTGTTCGGAATTAAAGCTTAGTTGATTAATTAATTACTTGTTTGGTATTCCTCCCTCGGATTCAATTTGTTTATTTTACTTTCTTTTTTAGTCCGTTTCGAAAAGGATGTCTCTTTCCATTTTTGGCAACTCTTTAATTCCAATTTTCGACATGACATGTTTAAGTTCACAAGATTAAAAGATATTTTAGTGTATTCTATATCTTTAATTAAGGCTACAAGATTAAAAAATCTTCTTTACTTTCTTTAATCGCATGCCAAGTCAAAACCAAAAAAACAAATTGAAATGGAGGGAGTCATAAATTATGATTTGATTATTTTACTGTAGTTTATCAACATGTGTAGTGCAACAAGATCTTAGGCTCATGTACTTGCTTCATCCAGCTTCTATCATTTTCATCCCTAGATTATTTGCCACTCCTCGCTTGCTTGCTTGTAATACTGGAAAACTCTGTGTGGTGCAGTCATTACTCCGGGGAAGGTTTTTGCGAAATGATAGCTTGACCAATGATGAAAGAACTGCTTCAAATGCAGCAAGTGAACTGGGCTTACTAAGGCGAAGACATACTGTGTCTGATTTAAGGTAAAAATGGACCTAAATGTGAAGTCTCTTTTAATTTAAGTTGTTTTCAGTTTTCACTTACTTGCTGTAATATTATCTTAGTAATTGTCCTCTTCTGTCAGCCAAAAGGTACAGTTGTTCACATAATTAGTATCTGGCAAACATAACTTCTTCTGACCAACAGTCTTACCTGACACATGAAATGGTTTCAAACAGGGAAGAAATTTTGTCCAGATTGGACGATAATGTGCGTGGTTCAACTGCTAATACGCAGCCATCCTCTCCAAAGGATGAACCTCACCCATCTCAATCAAACAGTGAACAAGAGGTAATAGACGAATGCTATGATCAGTCTGAACTTATTAATGAAGAGAGAGAGATCAATGGATCTCATGCGGTAACAAACTCCACAAACACTATTTGCGAGCTTGTGAATCATCAATATAACATTGACCAAATAGCTGAAACATCAGAGCAAGTTGGAGAAGATGAGGATCATGACCAAGCTACGTCAAATTTGGAGTTATTTGGTAGTTTACCTGAAAGACACAATAACGAGAATATAGACTTGGTGGAAAATGATGGTAACCAGTGGTTGCAGGAAGAACATGCAACCTTCCATGACAATGATGCTACACAGAGTGAGGCAAGTGATTTTAATGATGTCCTCAATGGTCATTTTCGTGATTTGGATAGAAATATCTTTGAAGATTATGACTGGGAAGGTTCATCAGCTCAGGCAGAGGAGCTACAGGAATATATTGCGGAACCTGAAGGAAGTGATATGCAGCAAGCGGAAGAGCTGGAGGAATTTGTAACGGAACATGAGGGAAGTGAGTCACAGCATTTGTATGCTGATCAGAATGAATGGATAGATGACGCGACAGAAAACATGGGCGGAGATTCGCAGGAAGGGACTCCTAACCAATCTTATCCAGAAAGTTTGGATGGTGGCATTGAAGAACAAAACCATACGCAAGAACCACATGATGATGAGTGGCATGAAGAGGCAATTGATGACTGGTCCGACACGCCTTCCGGTCAGGATGATGGGTCCATTGGAAGGGTTGATTCATTTTATATACCAGATGATGACAATGTTTATAGCATCGAACTTCGAGAACTGCTAAGCAGGTACGGATTTGGACCATTAGGCCTCTGCATCTTCTGTATAACATTGAAATTTCATGTAATTAACTATTGTTTTCATGGTTTAGGAGGCGAGTCTCTAATCTGCTTCGTAGCAGTTTCCGTGAAAATCTAAACCAGCTGATACAATCTTATGTCGAAAGACAAGGTAATGCTTCTTTTGACTGGGATATGGATGGAACATCCTCATATCCCTCTGACGCAGAGCAGGAGCAGCAGCAGGAGAATGTTAATCGAGAAGTGCCTCAGATGAATATGGAGGGAAATCCATTTTCTATGACTCCACCTCCAGAGGCACCTCCTCAGCCACATTGGAATCGGGAATCTGAGCATCAGAATTTACGTCGCCAAAATCCACATCAGCACATGGGAGAATCAGTAAGTCTCACCCATTTTCCTGAACTACATGAAGTTCTACTCGGAATTGATTAGTGTAGTTGCGTTCTGCTTGTTGTTTGTGTGTCCAACAGATGCAAAAAGTATGATAATCATTATAATTAAGGCACATCTGGTATTCAAATGCGCACGCTGAATCTGCAAGTTGGAGTTTCATGCTCCTTTCTTTGTTCTACTATTGAGTTTTTTAGCAGCGCTTGACCATAGATTTTAGATCAAATTTTGAAAATGTATCTTCAAATATTTTCAAGTTCCAGTTTTTGGGACTTCTAGTGATAAAACTTAAGATAATTTCCAAGTAAAATGCATGTCCAAACACAACAAATTCCAAAACAACTTCAGAATCTTTTTCTATGGCCAAATGGGAGCTTAGTAAACATAGCGCTATGAGCATGTTTTTCTTAAAAACTCAAGCTATTCACATCCTTTTCTTGTTTTACACATGATCATAGTTCTTACAATGAAATGTGTACCTCTTTAATCTGTTGCAGGAGTGGGATATCATCAATGAACTGAAGATTGACATGTCTGTGCTTCATCAGCGGATGAACGATATGCAAAGGATGCTTCAAACATGCATGGAAATGCAAGTTGAGCTGCAGAGGTCGGTCCGTCAAGAAGTTTCTGCAGCCCTTAATCGATCTTCTGGTTCAACAGGTTTGATTTCATGCCTTTGTCCATCACGAGTTTTTCACTTCCTCAATCGGAGAAAATCCTATAATACTTTGTTCATCTAGTTGTCATCTAGTTCATTTCTTTTTCCATATATCAGATGTGGATATTTGTGGGGATGGTTTGCTGAACGATGAATCCAAATGGGATAAAGTGAGGAAAGGAATATGTTGCTTATGTTGTAATAACAATATCGATTCGTTACTGTACAGGTAAAAATGTGAAACATCCTTGTCCTTCCTTTAATTATTAAGTGCACATGATGCTTTTCTGAGCTGTTGTAGGGACAGCTCTCTTTTATGTTGTTTACAGTCGCCTCGCGGACACAATCTTTCCTTTTTGATCCAGTCTGAGAAGAAACGTCTTTCCTTTTCCTTCTCGGGTTTCAGGTGTGGTCACATGTGCACATGTTCAAAATGTGCAGAAAAATTGATCCACGAAAAAGCAAAATGCCCGATGTGCCTTGCACCAGTAGTCGAGGTCATCCGAGCTTTCTCTTCACAGTAATTGGTATAAAATTAGAAGAAAATAGTAGACGATAAATATCAAAGAGAGAAGATAGATAATGCAATAAAGATTTATTTTGGCACCTGCAGTCCTTACTCCTTTAGTCTAGGTAATTCTTTTCTCCTCTGTTCATTTGCTCTGTGTATCCCGCGATTCTTCATTTGCCATTCATATTTTCACTATCCGTACACTCGTGTTTGCAGATTTGCACGTCTGATTTATTGTCGAATACAGAATAAGCAGGTGAAACTTATCATTTGTCCGAAAATCTCCATCTATCGATGCGTAGACATATCGGTTGCTGCTTGACATAGCTAACAGGAAAGTCATAGTTTTTTCATGATGGCTTTTGTTATGTATTGATGAAGTTATTTGAATATCCTTTAAGCCTGGAAAGAGTGATCAACTAGTGTGTTGTTGCCTTGAAAAAGCTTGGACTATCTCTGAGTTGGGAAGGTGTCACACCTTCTCGGGGTGCGGTCCTCTTTAGGAATCTGTATGAACGTGAGATGCTTCGCACACCGAGCCACCTTTTTTTAATTTCTAGTTGGGTCATGGATCTTGAATTGCCTTGCATTTTGTTCCTTAATTTATGACCAAGTGAGATATGATTACATTTTTTTGTTCACACCTTTTCTAAGATGGGAAATTAATGATGTAAAGTTTAGTATATATTATTTATATATATATACATGAACTCATTGACATGAATGATAATCTTTTTTCTATTTTTTGCATTTCATAACTATCAACTACTATCACCTATGTTTCTATTTGTTGCACATAACTTTGACGTTGAATAAAATCTAATCGTAAATTTTGTGATCTTAAAATTGTCATAATATTTGCGTATTTATGGTAGTGATAACATGTAAACTTAATTTGAATGTATTTTCTCAAATATCTATCAGGTAGATAAATAAACTACATAAAATATGTCATTTACTTTAATTATATACATCAATCTTAATTGAAATCAACTTGAGATTTTTTGGCTTATTAAAATTAATGTTTGTATCTGCATATATTTGAAGTGATTAATTTATTTCCATAATGAGAATTTGAGATGGAACTTTTTTATAAAATTTATCATGTATTTAGATGTTCAATCATCAAATGTCTGGATCATGTCATAATTCAAATGTCTACATGAAATTTATTGAAAAATTTAACAAATTGTCAAGATATACAACTTAATTTAAACATGTCATAATTTGTATATAGCTATAGAAGTTTTTCATTATGTAAGAACTAATCTTTAGGATTTTTTTTTTTATATATAAATCCATTCTCTTTTTTTTTGAAAATAACTAATAAGAAAACAATATTCATCAGGACTAATACTCTTCATCTCTAAGCAAGTCTGCTTAGCAAAAAGTGACAATTATCAAATTGGAATTACCTTCAATTGCTTCAAGGAATCATCTTTTTGCTTGACCTAATATCAAGTTAATAATAAGCCTTTTAACATAATTAAGCAAACAAAAAGTATATAAGTAAACCTTACTTTGAGTTTTCAATTTTGATGCCACACTTGCAAAATGATGAAAAAAGAAAAAGTAAAGTTCTACACCATTAAAAAAACTTAAAGAACAAAATATTCCTAATTTGGTCCAAGTGATTCATTAATGAATAGATGCTAGTTATAATACCAATGACATAAGTGAGGTTTAGAAAGGATAAAATGTATTTAAATCTTATTTTTATGAGTTAAATAAAATTTGTTTTGGATAAATTATTGATTGATAAAAAAAGTTATGACAACATTTGATTACCTACTAATTTTTTACTTTCATATTGAATCTGCACACATTTTTATTTAAGTTCATATCCACGGTAAGCCAAGCTGAAATAATTTCATGTCAAATCATCGCCTTCCAAATTTTCATTCGGAATACCTCTACCTCTTCTTACTCCTGTTAAAACCGATCTCTCACCTCTCCTCATTGATGTATTTGTGCAATTTCGCTTCGTAAGTTTTCATTCGGAATGCCTCTACCTCTTTTGCTCCTATTAAAACCGATCTCTCACCTCTCCTCACTAACGTATTTGTGCAATTTCTCATCATATGTCAAAACAATCTCAGTCTCACTTCCCTTATCTATCACAAAACTCAATCTATTCTTCAAACACTCCATCAACAACTAACATGAAAGTCGATCTTTTTACCATCGATACAACTATTCCCATTTCATAAGGTTATCCAATAATACCTTTTGAAATTTAAAACTTTCATAACAATAACTCAAAAAATATGAATGAACATACAATATTATACTTCACATCACAATAATTAATCTTTACAATTTAATTGCTCTACAAAAGTAGTTAATACTTACAAAATCTTTTTACAATTTTTAGAAACTTGCACTTCTATGCAATGTCACTCTACTCCCCAAATTTGAAGAACTACATGATCTTCTAATACACCTACACGTGTCACACTCTTGAACCGTTGATCTCTCACTCACAACATTTTCAATTCCTACATCAACAATATCCAAACAAACCTCATCTACATTTTTGAAAAATTGTGTTGATCGACAAAGTGGACAGGTCACGTGCGATGATAGCCACGTGTCAAGACACTGTTGATGGAACACGTGACGACAGTATGGAATAAGACGAACGAGTTCACTCACCTCGAACGCTGATAAACAAATTGCGCAGTCTTCGATCAAGTGCTTCGCCGCTCCACCGTATGAAATCAACGGTAGCGATTGCACCGCTGATAGGTCCATTCCTTTCCGGCAAGACCTGTGTTATGGATCGGAAGATAATAATGTAAATCATGATCGAAATAATACGAAAGCTAATAATTGCAAATCACGATCAAAATAAATGAGTACATTTTTGGATGATAATGAGTTGGACATATACTTCTTAATACTTACTCGGTACTAATTTATATAATAAAATTGAAATTTTGAGATTCAAATTTTGAATTTTAATGGAAAATTCAAGCAATGAAACTTCTAGATGTTTGAAGTATATGTATGTGAAAAATATGAAAAAATAGTTATGTTTCTTTCTATAATTACTTATCTACTTTTAAAATGACACATCTATTAAAAATAATAATTGATATAGTGATTTATTTTTTATCATCTCTATTAATTATGAAATGAATAAATTAAAAATCTAAAACTATCAAAAAAATATTTTTTAAAAGTAATAAATTGAAGATTTATTGAAAAAAAATTATTCTTTTTTCATTTGTTAAAATTAACAAATAATTTTTGACAAATAATTAAGGATAACTATGGAAAAATAATTAGAAACATCGAAAGTATAAATTATACTCCCTCAGTCCAGTCGTCCGCTATTATTTGTCATGATTTTTATTTTTAGAGCAAACTATAAAAAATTTGACTAAAAAATTACAATTTATAATACTTTTTATATAATTTTAAAATATCAAAGTTTTTGTCTAAAATATCGAATAATGTGATTCAATTTAAATTTGGAAATTAATTAAATTAACTTTTATCAAGCTTAAAATGACAAATAATAACGAACGGAGGGAGTATTTTTAATCTCAATTACGTTATACTTTTTATTTTTTATTAAGACTCAAACATTTTGAGTTTAATCGAAAATTTGTCATAAAACCTTCAAGCTACAACACACAATAATTTATCAAAATATATAAAAGATATATGAAAAATAATTTTATTTGAATCTCGAAATCGGATGATTAACAATTACGATAGAATGAGATAAAATTAAGAAATTCAGAGCAATTACAGTAATTGAAAAACTAACAACCTGTGGGCGGAGGAAGACGACGACGATAGAGATGGATTTCTCCGGCGTCGATCATCATCGGAACCGGCGGATGAAGTTATATCTCCGGCGAAGTGACGTATATAAATAGAGAAAAAACCCATGAAAAACAGAGCAGTGAGAAGAACGAGTATCGTTAACGCCATTGATGAATCGAAAGGTGCAGTTAGCTTAAACGGTCTTCCAATTGCTGTAGCTACGGAATCGTTCATAGGTTGATAAGTAATTGTTGGATCTGATGAACTCATTGAAGAATGTAAAATTTCTGGGTTTGAGTATTGTAACACTATTCTTTTCATCTCAACAACTAACACTAAAAAAAAAAATCAAATAAATAGTGATTTTTTTTGTGTGTATAATGTATAGTAGTAGAAGATGGTAGAAATGGAATTTTTTTGGGGAGAAAGAGTGAAGGAGTAGTGAAGAGGATAAGAATGGAGGGCGGTGATTCTATATATGGGGTCTACAAGTTTCATGTTAGTTCACGTGTTTGACACCAATTTATCGAAATTTGATTAAATTTAAATTCATAAATATATATATATTTATATATATATTATTATTATTATATAAGGAAATTTTTTTTAGTTACGAGAAAATTTCGCATATAGTCATTCAAAAATAACATAATTATTTTTCATAGTTATAGTTTGATAATTACAATTTATAGCTATATGTTATAGGGAGGAGAGAGGCGAGCGAGACGGGAGAAAGAGGCGAGAGAGAAGGCAAAGAGTGTAAGAAAGACAAATTGTATATGTATAGGGGTTAGATAATTGTATATTGTACATATATATTTGTATATATGGCAAGAAAGATTAGGAGGGTGGAGAGAGACGAGCGAGACTGGGAGAAGGAGGAGAGAGGTGAGCAAGATTCGGAGAGAAGCGAGCCAGAAAGGTATAGAGTGGGAGAGAGATGGATTGTATATGTATATCGGTTAGATAATTATATATTATACATATGCATTTATATATATGACAAGCGAGATTGAGAGATGGAGGACAGAGGCGAGAGAGAGAGGACAGAGAGTGGAAGAGAGGTGAATTGTATATGTATATCTATTAGATAATTGTATATTATACATATGTATATGTATATTCTGGCGAATTATACCTACAATCTTGACTAATTATACAAATTCAAAGCTAGCCCACATAATTAATGTATAATCTTAGTCGCAAGTGGTAATTATATCAAATTATAGCTATGATAAGTAATTAGTTAATTAATATAAATTTGCTTAACCACATAATTTTTCCTTTTTCAACATATTATGATAAAAAAAATATATTTTATATTTTATTCTATTTTTTTTTAGTTTTTTTTTATAGAAACTATTTTTTTTAATACCTAAATTTATATATCAATTAACAGAATTATTTTAATAAAATATTTCTATAATTATTATATTTTAAAATTTATGATAATAAAAATCAACTAAGAAACTATCAAATATCAAATAGAAAAAAAACAAAATTACAATCCATAGCCCTAGTCTAGTTGATGATTGTGATGTGTAGAGTAGATGAATAATATTGTGGACTAGCAACATCATAATTGTTGTGTTAGAATTTAGCAACAAAACAAATAGTTGGGTCCATCTTTTGGCTTTTTTTTATATTTTATTAGAAGAGATTTAAGATCTTTTATTGTACTTTAAAATAAAAACAAAGTTATACATATATATATATTATTCATAAATATTACGTGGTGTCTTCTAACATTTCCTATATATAGAAAATGTCTGACTCACCATTTTGTTAAAATTTTCAAATATTTTTATTTGATATTTGATATTTATTGAGATTTAATTAATTTGAATTTTATGTCTATAATTTGCGAGTTTCATCTTAAGAAATAAAACAATCCTTATCAACTATAAAAAATAACATATCTCGTGAAATCTCATAAATAAATTATAAAAATAATAGAATATATACAAATTTTATTATTAAATCATGAAATCAGAAAAATTATTTTCGAAAAATCCTCACTCAAGTGCAATAAATATCGATCTAAAACAGGCCTTATAAATGGTGTCATTTTATATGCAGGATTTAAATTAGAAAATTTTAATTTAAATAAACTATTAATTATTTTATTAATATATTTAGGTGTATAGACATCACACATTTATTTTTGGTGTGGCTATGAAGGGAATATTTAGAGAAAATATAATATATTTGGGTTTACAAACCTAATTAATAAGAACCAAGATAGATGTCATCAGCAAGGTATGGGGACTTTATCTTTTCTTGTTGCATTGGACTTTGGAAGCTGCTGGAATGATGACAAAATAACCCCTATAACACCAATAAAAATGGTCTAAATCGGAGCAGTACGTACTCCTTTATTCTTAATTAAATTTTTTATAGGAAAAATCATTGAAATATACATTTTATATTTTTCTTATTTCAATATCTTTTTTTATTTCTAAAAATTTCTAAAATTTCTTATTTCTCTCTTAATGTATCTCAGCCAATATTTAATTATCCGAGCTATATATTATGTATCTGTTTATTTTATAATATATTTGAGCTAGTTTTTAATGCATTTGACCTACATATTATGTATCAGAGATACTCTTTAATGTATAAAGAAGGTACAAATTTTAAGGGATTATTTTAATTTTAAAAAGAAGGGATAAAAACGTAATTTACTCTTTACACTATGAGATTATGTAAATTATACTTTTTTATATTAATATCTTTTAGATATGAAATTATTTTTGTTAAGAAGTACTTTTAACCTTTGATGTGAAATTTATCGATAAGAAATTAAATTTAGTTAAACACTAATGTGATAGATATTAAAAATTGAATTTAAAAAAGTTACAACAAGAAAATGTGAAAAAAAATTTGATATAAATTTGAAATAGTACATAAAAAGGATTCTACCTCGTATGAAAGTAATCACAATGTATAAATATATATATCATATACGAACTTGTTATGTAATTATCAGTCACAATCTTGTTCAAAACTAGTCTAAATCTCCATCGAATAACTTTGATTATCTTTATAATATGATTTTCACCACTCAAATTTTACAAATTTGGTCCTCTAATGATGATTTAAGCTCCAAACACAATAATAAGTCAAGTTTACCAACTAATTTTAATAGTTTTAACTAGGTTATAAAGATAAATAGAAGAGGTAACCTAGCTTCCAAATTATATATATAATTATTATCTACAATCCTAAGGTTGTAGGGTTCTTCCATTCCATAATTAATTTTATTCTAAGTAATTATGAAATTGACTAAATTATAAGAATAATTATTTGTAGTGTTGGAACTAAGTATTAAAACGGAATTTTTTTTAAAATGTCATTATTTTAGTATTTAATAAGGTATAGTGTCAACACTTTCAATATTTAGTGATAATGTCAAAATTTTACCTTATTATGTATTTTAATTATATTTTAATTATTTTGTTTAATTAAAAAGAATACATAATTTATATAAGAGCTATTTAGGGGAGAGAAAATTTATAAAAAGTAACAAATGCTTAAAACTCTCAACATCAGTTCATTATTCAATATATGAAATATAATATACAATTTCAAATCTATGGATACAAAAATACAATAAAACTATTAAATACAAAAATACATACTGACTAAAACAACATCAAAATTCAATATACACTTCCAAATTTATGAATACAAAAAATATTAAAACTGTGAAATACAAAAATAAATACTAACTGTGGTACATTGACATAACTATCACAAAAAAAAATACAAAATGAATTAAATATATGAAATACAATATACAATTCCAAACCTATGGATACAAAAATACAATAAAACTATGAAATACAAAAATACATACTGACTAAAACAACAACAAAATTCAATATACACTTCCAAATCTATGAATACAAAAAATATTAAAACTATGAAATACAAAAATAAATAGTAACTATAACAGAATCAAAATTCCATATACACTTACAAATCTATTTGATAATAGTAAATACACAGTCAAACTCATAAAATGTGTTACATTGACATAACTAACACACCAAAAAAACAGAACACAAAATACAATAAATATATGAAATACAAAAATAAATACTAACTATAACAGAATAAAAATTCCATATACACTTCCAAACGGATTGTAACGTGTATTTTTTTGAATCTTAAAAATTACTAAACAAATTCAACTAAACATGCAAGACACAGAACATGCAAAAAGAAAAAAATACCTCTTCTCCAATAAATTGGTCTTCTTCAGCTTCATGGTTATGAATTTGTGTGGGATTTTGCACATTGACGGATTCCTGCATTTTTCTCCGTAGATTTAGAAGTGGAACCTACATTGTTGTTTATTTCTTGAGTGAAAAAAATATTAAATGATGGAAAATCGGAAGAACTTTGATTATTTTATCCAATACCTCTAGTAACTCTCTTGAAACCGTCAATTGAAGAAAGAATTTTGTATTATCAAATCCTAAAATATGATTTAAGAACAACAATAAATAAAAATAAAAATAAAAAAACAGTAAAATCAATAAACAAATAAATAAGGAATATAAAAGACATAATACCCAAATCAATGTTAATCTTCAAATCCAATCTTGCAATGAAATTAAAGGAAAATAATAGAAAATAATAATATATTGAATATGAAATCTGGGGATTTGATTTGGAACAAATTTAGAGAGAGAAATGGAAAATATGCGTAAGAAATGAGAGAAAAAGTTTAAAATGACATTAATATCTATCCAATTACCCAAATATAGGAAAATGTGTAATCTATGACAGAGAAAACATGAGTGTAAATAATGAGAGAGAAAATATAATTAATATCATAATAATTTTTTATTTTCAAAATAATGACATTTTTGACATGTTTACTAATATTATTAAAGTATGAATATTATCACTAAATAAGTTTTTTTTTTTACTAGTTAGCTAAATTTTCCTAAAAGGAATGTGCTTGAGAAGTAGGGGAACACTTATTGGGCTTTGGGAACCCATATTATGGGCCAAGTAAAACATATGTCTCAAAAGTCCAATAAATATTGGCCCAAGATTCAAACATCGATATCGACATTGTATATACTCTACTTGGCCGAAGTGTACAAATAACCATTTTTAGGACCCATATTTAACAATATTCAGAATTTAATCTCTTTAAAATCAACTCTAGTTTTACGGGTTTAAAGCTCGACTTTGTCAAAATCTAACTTCAGACCTTAGCGTTTTAAGTTTGAATGAAGTTACGCTTTGTCAAAACTGAATTTCACACCCAATAGTGTGAATTCACAATAGGGAAATGATGTGATATTTTTCAAATAGACTAAAATGTTAAATGGTTTTAAAAAATCGAATATTTTACGTGTATTTCACAATGTTATACACATAAAAACCTTTTGAACAAGAGATTACCTTAAGGCCCATTTATTTATGGGCTTTTATATTGGAAAGTAACAAAACTCAAAACGTTTTAACTGATCCAATGGACCAAGCCCATCATGTATCAATGTGAAGATCTGGGTTATGGCAATGTTTTTTCGTAATTAAGTTGGACGGGTTATGTTATAATTCTTTACTCGATATTCGACATTCTTAGAGATGTCCTTCTTAACCATATCCTATGAGTTTGAGTTAAACCTTGGATTTACTTAAAATTCATTAAAACATAATCAATTTAGTCTATTTGATACAATTACTATATTGTGAATTGTTTACAATATCCAAATAGTGTAATATGAACCAAGGGATTCATTTCTCTCTAACCTTAGTTTTTAGACAAAATTATGTTAGGATTAATAATGATAGTTTATTGTTTATGATTTACTTAGAACATTATATAAAAGTGGAATATATGGTGTATAATCTAAACCATGTGTTTGGTTATAAATGGAATAAATTTGTGGTTTCCAATTTTAATCAATCTTAAGAATACTAAGAAGGCCTTCTAGAGGAAAAGGACAATTTTGTCATTTCACTTATTTTACCTATGCATAGCTAATTCTTGAATTGTTATCATGATCCATGATATATATATATTAATAAGTGACAATTTGATTTTTATTAAGAAAATGATTGTAGCATCTAGAGTGATTCTCATAATATAAATTTGTTCACCAACAAAATTTTATTAGGGAATCATAAGTGAAACTTCGCTAATTTAAAAAAAAAAAAAACTTAGTTAATTTGCACAAATATAATACTACTAAATTTTCTTCTAAAGATGATTCATCATGATTATGGAACACTTATTTTTCCTTCTTTTAATTAAAAAAAATGAACAAAATCATCACAATGCCTTCCATTTTGGGCCACATAGATCAATTCAAGATGTTCTTTTTTTCTTTACTTTTTATAATTCTATCTTATTTGGACCATCACTTTTGGCATACATATAAAAAAAAGGTTGTTAAATTTATTGCAATCAACATCATATATATATATATATATATATATATATATATATATATATATATGAAAAATAAATTATACTCTATCCGTTTAAAAAAGAATGTCCCTATTACCTTTTTAGTTTATTTAAAAAAAATGATTTCTTTTCTTTTTTGGCAACAATTTACTTTAACTTTCCACGTGGCATGTTTAAGACCACAAGATTAAAGGGCATTTTGGTACATTTGACATAACTTTAATTTAGAACCACAACATTAAAAAGTCTTCTTTCTTTTCTTAAACTCCGTTCCAAATTAAACTAGGCCAATCTTTTTGAAACGGAGGGAGTAACATTTTTTCTTTTGTACCTATTTACTTGATTATAAATTTGTTTGAATTTATGCTTTTCTTTAGTAATTATTTTTTAGCAAAAATATATATTTTAAAAGATATTTTTCATTACTTTCTGACTTTAATCTCTCCGAGAAAAGCACAAAAGATAATTCGAATGACACGATATCTTCAAGAAAAGCATAAAAAGATAATTCGAACGAAACGATCTATGTGATTATGATTTATAAAAAGACAATAATTTTGATAATCTTTATGTTACTATTAAATAAATAACAAGATTCCGAAAATTTGCTCTTAGTTTTTGGCTCCAAGGGTAAAACAATGGATACATTTTTGTTCTTTTGCATATATCTAGATTGAAAACTTTAAATTAAAAAAATGAAATTGTAAAATATCTTTACTCGTATTCAAATTATTATTATTAACAATAATAATAATAATAATAATATATTAGTGTTAACAATAACAAAATCAAAGCAAATATAGCACTATATCAAGACATGCTAAAAAAGTAAAAAGAGAAAAAATAACAATAATAGAAAGTGACAAAGATAGATATAACCAAAGTCGCAATATGTAACAATAAAAATAAAGTAGAAGATATAATGTTATTTACTTAAGTACTAAATGTGAATAAGTCAATAAAATTAATGAATTAACGTCAATTTTTAATAAAAGATCTCAATATAATCAATAAAATTAGCTATATATATATATATATATATATATATATATTATTAATGCATCTCGTGTATCACACGTGTGTTTCATACGCTATATTTTAAAAATTACATATTTATATTATTATAATACGTGTAAAGTATATATATCTAAAGTTAGAAAAGTTAATGCAAGCTCAAAATAATGATGAGTGATCTTATTTTGACTGACTTGATAGTTTAAAATAGTTGATAAAGCATGTGAATCCCACAAATTATTAAAATGCACATGGTAATTTTAATATTTTCAATATTTGTTAATGACAGGTTGTCTTTTTTTTTAAAAAATATATATCCAAAGAATATTGCTTGCTTCTAGAGAGGGAATATGTTTTTGGATTTTTCATTCAAGATTCGTATTAAATATTAATATTCTGATTTTTAAAAAATACTAATTATTATTATAATGATAATTATTTTTTATAATATATGTGTTTAATAACGCTATACATTATTCATATGAATTGGAAGTATTTCGAAAAATCTTATTATAATTATGAGGTAGGGTAAGTTTTTGGTTTTGTGTGAAGGGCTAATAATTACAAATATAATCTAATTATGATTTGAATTTTTTAAATGAAGGTAATTTAATATATATTTAACCAATTGAATTGCTACATTTGAAAATATTCCAAAAATTTGGCCATATTGATAAGAATTTTACATTTTGGAAAATAAAAATTATAAGTATTCCCACTTGCACGTTACTCTATTAAAAAATATTGACGTACAAAGATAGGATAAATTGACCCATGTACATCAAATTCCAACACCAATAAATGAAACTCTGAGTTTTTTTTTTTACTCGGTGTTCAGAATCTAAAATAATGCTCTTGACTAAATTTAAATTACACACTGCATGACTTTACTTGGGGTTATGTTCCTAATAACATTTTCTGCATATTTAAAGCTCGAATTCATAATCTCTACTTAATGGTGAAACAGTCTCAATATTACACCACAATCCACGTTGATCTGAAATATTATTTATTATTTCTTCATTATAATCAGAATCGATTTATATACAATAGTCGTTTGGTTGGTCGGATAATTATAATAAACCAAAAATATGAAAGTTATTTTATTTTACGTTTAGTTATAAATATTAGGAGGAGTTAATCACAAAGTTATTTTATCTCATCATTTATATTAAAGTGCTAAAATTCAATATTTGATATAAAATATAAAATAATTAATTCATGAAATATCCATATTTATCACACCAATCAAATAATTCCTTATAAATAAAATTTTATAATTATTGCACATCTGAACTCTTCTGTAAAGTCAAATTTCCAGTCCCTTTTCCCCTTTATTGCTGCCACTTTTTTTGTTATTTCAGTTAAAGAAAAAAAAAGTGGATTATACTCGTTCGATTATAAATTTTAAAGTTAATTAATTTAAAAATGATTTTTTTCTTCAAATTTCATGAGTAGTTATATATCAGTTCTCGAGAACTTGAAAATATTTAATTCTAATTAAATTTCAAGATTATTTTTTTAAAAAAAATATTTAGTCCCAAAATATAAAGTCAAATGCCCACAATATAAAAAGTTTTTCTTTCATCAATCATCAAATTCTCAATTCTCTGTCACCACAACTTTATTTTTTATTTCTTCTCTCTGAATTCCATTTTTCAAGAAAATGGAATTGAAAAAATCCCTTTTTGTATTTTCTTTATTGCTCTTAATTCCATTTTTTCATGGAGGAATAACAACAGCCATTGCTGCAACAAATCAAGATTTTTCTGAATCATGGGGTTATGTTGAAGTTAGACCAAGTAAGTATCTACAATCATTTTTTATCGAATTTACTGTTTACTTTTTCTACACAGTATCGGAGAGTATTAGTTACGTGTTCAGATGAATTCAGTAATTTCCGTTTAGATCTTTGTAAGTATGATATTTACATTGATTATACATAATTATAGACGTATACTAATGATTATCTACGTTTACTTTATTTGAATCGAAGGTCTAGTGAAAACATCTACGTGCACACCACATTCCTCATAACTCATTTATGAAAATACATTGAATATGTTATTGCCTTCAGATGTTTTAGTTTAAACAATTGAGTGAACGACTAGATTAATTTTCTTCCATTCAAAAAAAATAAATTGCTATTATGATCTTGAGTTTTAATTTTAATTTATTTTTTTTGTGGAAATTATCAATAATTTTATTTATTATTTATTAAAATAAATTACAGAAGCCCACATGTTCTGGTGGTACTACAGAAGTTCATACAGAGTTGAAGATCCAAATAAACCATGGCCAATAATTCTTTGGTTACAGGGTGGACCTGTAAGTGCTAAATTATTATAATATATATTAAAAAAATTGTAATTTTGTTAAATTAATTTATATTTGTAATTTATTCCTTTCATTTCCCTTTAGTAAATTGATTTTTTTATATATTAATTTCACTGGTTTAATTAAGTTATAATTTTAATGTTTATAGGGAGCATCAGGAGTTGGAATTGGGAATTTTGAAGAAATTGGGCCATTGGACACTAATCTTAAACCTAGGAATTCAACTTGGTTGAGAAAAGCTGATCTTCTTTTTGTAGTAAGTGACACTCAACCTTATTTTTTTTACTTTTCGGAAATCATTGAAGACAGATTTTTTATTGAATAGTTTAATATTTATGTATTTAGTAAAATAAATGTTAAAAAATAAAAACTATATATATTCTATCTTTCTAGTCCTCATTTTGTTAAAACTACAATGAATATTATTATTATTATGATTAATTCAATATTTTACTACATTATATTTTTATTTTATATATATACATTATAATTTTACGATAGCGAATCGCGATCCAACTTTTATCCCTCTAGTTCCATTGTGTATTGAAGCTTTAATACTAGAAGTGGATCTAGTAGATGTTCAAGTTAATTCATTCTTTTTTGTTTAAAATTATGAATCTATAATAATAGCATAACTAGGTGATGAAATGGGGTTCACTAGAAAATTACAGTATATTATATATATAAGTAAACTATATTGTATATATAATATGATTTTTTTGAATATAAAAATGTTCATCATCTGCGCCCTCTACCGGCCTTGTTTTGAACCTTTTAAGATTCGAAACGATTATATCAAAAACAACTTCTATACCTCATACAAGACAAAAATAACGTATACATACACTCTACATTTCATAACCTCACTTATAAAATCACACTAGTTGTTATTATTACTTATTCTGTTTATTTTTATTTGTCCACTATAATAAAAATAGTTGTTCAAACAATACTTGTTTAGTTCTTAAAACAAAGAGATGATTCAGTCCTCTGTGTCTATTTTACCTTTGTTATTAAATACTATTTACTAGTAATACATTTGCCAAAATATTAAATTTAATATATTCAAAGAGTAATATGATAACATTACACATATTATTAATTGTCTAGCAAGGTGTGTGCCATATCAATAATGAACAACAATTATTAAGCAGAAAAAATATAAATTTACATTAAACTATCGATTTCAAATTATGAATTCGTCTCTGATGTTTTATTTTTTTCTTTGAATAGGATAATCCAGTTGGAACAGGATATAGTTTTGTGGAGGACAATAAATTATTTGTGAAAACAGATGTGGAGGCAGCAACAGATTTGACCACATTATTAATTGAAATATTTGATAGAAATCAAAGTCTTCAACAAAGTCCTTTATATATAGTAGCAGAATCTTATGGAGGAAAATATGCTGTTACTCTTGCACTTGCAGCCTTGAAAGCTATTCAATCTGGCAAATTAAAGCTCAAACTTGGAGGTATATATTAATCTCCGTATCAATTTATGTGACATAGTTTAAATTTCGAGAATCAATCGAATTATTCTTACTTATTAAAAAGAACTAATTTTAGATCGCAAAAACATCTTGTTTTTATTTTTGTAAGTGCAAGACAACCTAGAAGCCAAAGCATTAACTTAACGATTGTTTTCATGATTCAAATATGTGATTTTTTTCTTTTCTATGTAATATTTTTAAATTGTTAAAGTTATGAGTTGTGACTGATAGTTTACATGATTTTTTAAATATATAAATTTTATCTTAAAAATACTAAAGATTTTATATCTGAATTCTTAATAAAAAAGTTTGACTTTAGAAATTTGATTAATTGACACGGAGGGGAGTATTATTTATCTTGAGTACTTAAGTTCTAAATAACGTAGAATATTTATATAACTAAATCACGTATAAGGAAATTACAAATAAGTCTTTATAAGAAGATATGTTGATTGAGCTCTTAAAAATATATCGTATTCATGTTGATTTTTTAACAAATGCTAACTTTTAATGAATTCACGTGTTTAAGATAAATCTTGACAATCTAAGAATTCGAGCAATATAGCATTAACTGTTTGTATTTTTTTTGTGTGTGAGTACAATAACCAAATGAATTTGTTAGAAATATGTTAAATCATATTATTTTTTTAATTTTATAATATGTTTTATTATAGGAGTGGCATTGGGTGATACTTGGATTTCACCTGAAGATTTTGTGGTAAGGATTTTTGAATTTATTGCTACAATTTTCAACTTTAATTTATTATATTACATTCCTTTGAAGTAAAGTTTAAACCTTGAATTGTCCCTTTATTTATTTTTATTTATTTTATTTATTTATTTATTTTTATTTTTGGAATTTTCAGTTATCATGGGGCCCACTTCTGAAAGATGTATCAAGAATTGATGGGAATGGCCTACAAAAATCAAACAGGTCAAACATTTTTTTTTTAACTATATACAACTACAATTTGGAAAAGAAAAAAAAAATCAATATTTCAATTTTTGCCTTGAATTTCTGTTTTAATTATCTAACAATTCATATTTATTTTATTTTTTCTAAATAAAAACAGTTTAGCTAAAAAAATAAAACAGCAAATTGCTGCTGGCCAATTTGGAGCTGCAACAGAGTCATGGGGTACACTAGAATCCATCATAAGTGAAAGCAGTAATTCAGTGGTATATTATTTTAAATTTTATAAGTGATCTGATTACGTAATTTTATTTTATTTTACATATATTATCAGTATATATAACTTTAAAAAAATGCTTATTAATATATTTAAAACTAATTGCAGGATTTCTACAATTTCATGTTGGATTCTGGAATGGACCCCTTAGCTTTAACAACTTCTGAATTATCACAATCAATTGGAATGAAGAGATATTCAAGATATTTACAATTATCTAGAATGACTCCTGGTAGTGATGGTGATTTTGATGATTTAATGAATGGTGTTATAAGAAAAAAATTGAAAATTATTCCAAACAATGTTAGGTAAATTTTTTCAATCTTTTTTTTTTATATTTTTTTTATACCATATTTATTGTTTATTTTATTAAAATAATAAAAAGTTTTGATTTTTTTTTTTTTTTGCAGTTGGGGAGGACAGGCTGGTTCTGTGTTTGACGCTCTAAATGATGATTTTATGAAACCAAGAGTCAATGAGGTTAGTTATTTGATTGAAGAATAATTAAATTTTATCGGTGAAATTTCAGAATATTATACTAATTGTAATGACTTTTTAAATAAAAACACGAAAAAATAGCTAGTGTGCACTATTTTTAGTAATAATTGGTCAAAAAGAATATTATTTTTTTAATGTAATTTTTGTGCAATTTTGAAAAATTGTTAACATTATTTTGTGCGTAATTTGTAGGTTGATGAATTATTGGCCAAAGGAGTGAATGTGACTGTGTATAATGGACAAGTAGGTCCTTCATAAATTTATTAAAATTACATCCCTATTTTTATGTTCTTGCATGATAATTAAAAATGAAATATATTTGTTTTATTTTGTTTATAACGGAGTCCAAGCTTCTAAAAGACTTTTTTATAAAATGAGTTCAGAATATATCATATGTTAGAGGCGCCTTTTGAGTTGAAAGTTAAAGTTAAAGGGATAAATTTATTTGAGTCTAGACTCAAAATATATAGTATAATATCTTAACAGTTAAATCAGAATTATTATAATTTTATAATTTATTATTTTTGTTTGTTTTGGAAATTAATTTTTGCAGCTTGATCTCATTTGTGCCACTAAAGGAACAGAAGCATGGGTGGAAAAGCTAAAGTAAGTAACAAATTTCTAACTATTTTTTTTTTTTGGGATAATTTTCACTTTTCATTGATGTCATGCTTGTCTCTTAGTCCTTTTTGTATTTTTTTTATAAATATATTATAATTCTAATCATTATATTATATATCTAAACTATTATTTATATTTCACTTTAAGTGTCACATTTTAATAACTAACAACCCATTTATGTGTGATCGGAGTGTATAGGATAAAGTTCAAAATGAAACTTTTCAGCACAAATTCAAAATTAGTAGTTTAAAAATAATAATATACTCATGTAATTTCATGATTCGAGCTTGAGGAGCATAGAATTACTATTAGAAATAAAGGTTTTTTTATCGTAAATTTGTAAGAATTTTTTTGTTATAGAATATAATTTTTTCCACTGAATCAACTCACTAGAAAAAAAATGCTGGAAAACAAATTCTCATTAGAAATTAGAATATTGAGAAGCTTCCTAATTTTTCCTTATGAAAATATTATAGTACTATTTCTCCCTCACGGATTCAATCAAAATATATGTGGAAATAGCTACTAAACATTTGTTAATAGAAATAAAGTGATTTTTTTAGTAATGGATATACTCAGATCTTACCCTGCCTATATGAAATAGAAAGATTGTTTTTAATAAATCCTCGACGTAAAATAAATATCAAAATCAAAATTAAAAAAAAAAAGGTGTTTAATTTTCTCTTGACCTACTACTATATGACCTCTTGTTTGAATCATTATTATTCTTCCATTTATTTGAATTGTCATTTTCTCAATTCATTAAAACTATATTCAAAATGATAGGTGGGAAGGTTTGAAAAGTTTCTTGAATATGGAAAGAAATCCAATTTATTGTGGAGGTGACAAAAGTACTAGAGCTTTCACCAAATCATACAAGAACCTTCACTTTTACTGGATTCTTGGAGCTGGCCATTTTGTAAGTCTATTTTGTGTTCACATTTCCACTTCTTGTCTATCTCAATCTTATCATGCTCTCTCATCTCAGTTTACGTGCTACTGTTTCATTCAATACGAAATTTAGTTATTATTTTTTTGAAATTTATAGTATGAATTAAATTTTAAATTTTGTGTCAAATCAAACTACATCATATAAATTGAAACGAACAGAGTCATATTTGTTGAAATGTCACTTTCATTCTCTCAATGTCTTTGTGACCACACAACATTGAATTGAATTGTATTGTATCACAATGGAAAGTTCCCTCCTACTTTCTATTGTAGTGTCAATCAAGTATAATACCTAACTTAGAGGTTAGTTTACGCACACTTTAATTATTTAATCAGATATCTATTTTCTTCCACCAGTGTAGGTATCAGTACATGCACTTATAATTTCCAAGATAACATAAAGTTTGTAAACATGGATAAAATGTGTATTATCATCTGTTGTTCTATTTGCTTTGTATTTTTCATGATACCTCATTTCAATGACTTTTTTTTTGAGTCGAGGATCTAACGAAAACAACTTTGGGTACAATTTGTGTATATCCTACTATTTTCATACCTTTTTTGTTAGATTACTGTTGCTGATTAAGTTTTATATTTTTGTACTAGAAATCTAGAATATATATAGAAATATGTATCAAAAATAATTTTGTTTTATTTTATGTGGAAACAGGTACCAGTTGATCAACCTTGTGTGGCATTAGATATGATTGCTAGCATCACCCAATCTCCAGCAGTTTCAAAAAGATAAATAAATAGAAACTCAAAAAAATTAAAGGTGAACAATAACTATAGGAAAGGGAAATGTAACCCAAAAAATAAATCAAGTAATTGAATTTGTGTTAAGAAATTGTTGTTTATTTTCTATCAAGAAAGTATTATTTGTTTCTTGTTGCATCTAATTCAATCATACTGGCTTAGGTAGAAATCGATTTTTTTTTATATGATCTTGAAAAATTCTAAAGATCCATCTTTCTTAAATTTAAGGAACACTTTTCAAATTACAAACCGCTAAGATGAAGGAACACTTGTATTTGATAACAACAAAATACATTTAATGTAAAACCCAATCCTGCTAATATATATTTATATACTTTATTTGGTACTATCAGAATTCATCGTTACACTTTATATGCCTTGGAGAGGACAATGTTATTAGTTACACAAATGAGAATAAATTTACAACCTTCAAATAATCGCGTTACAACAATCTGGACATAATGTGACAGCCCGATTTACACAAAAAAGAAGAAATCATAGCGCAAAACTGAACATGTATGATGCTCACCGCTAGGGGTGCCAAAGTTAGCCCATGAAAATATGACACGCCCATTTGATACCCTTACTCGTGTCTCGAGTATGAAATCACTCAATCTTTTCCAATACTTCCAACCTGGTTTTCCTCTTCCAGCCTTTCATTGTAGAGACTAGGTTGATTAGACCAACAATCTGACTTTTACTGTATTCCTGCAACATTTGAAAGATACAAAACTTCTTAGTATGCTGTCAAGATAACAACACTAACCAGATTTCACATTTGAGCTTTTCTGTACCGGATGAGCACGTGACCAGTGCACAAATTCGGTTTCTGGAAGATAGTAGGCCTGTTCAATGAATTTAAATGAAGGTCAGTAATAAAAACAACATCATACTCAGTTATGATCCCACGGGTGGGGTTTGAGGAGGGTAGAGTGTACAGAGACCTTACCCCTACCTCGTGGAGGTAGAGAGGTTGTTTCTGAAAGACCATCGGCTCAAGTAACGCGTATCAAAGTAGTTTGAAAAGGAAAATACCGGAGTAAATGACAACCAAATAATGCGATAATCAAAGCACAAGAAACATCATGTATACATGGAGGTTAGTAATAATGGTTAAAATGTGATGCGAGGTAAGATGCCAATGCGAGAAGCAAACAATGAAATTCTTGTGTATTTTTTTAGATAATTCACTGTTACAAGACCCCTTATACTGACCTTGATGAATGTTTCAACTATCTGTAGTTTAGGTCTCACGTCTACAGAAATGAAATGCTTCAACCCATTTATCAATACCTGAAACAAAATCAAGCTCAAGCTCTGTTTCACTTGGAATCTAGAGCAGGCAGAGTAGAGACTGAAGCAAAAGAAAATCCTATAATGGTAAGTTGAAACCTGAAGATCTAATGACATAAGAGCTCGTCCTTCATCGGTACACCTCTTCACCCGAGATAGGCCTTCAACGAGAATTTCAGCAACATTATCTACTCCGTATTCTAAGAGGAGGTCTTGGACCTGGATATATTAAAAGGGAACAGAAGCAAATTACAATCTTCTCCTTCTTAAGACACTGTCATCTATTGCTCTAGCATGGAGGAAATTTCATGCAATGCATTGATAAATACATGAACCCTCTAGAGTGGAAAGTAACAGGAACCTTACGTTATCATCTTGATTTAGGTGGTAACAGTAGGACATCGACATTTAATCAAAGATGAATTACAAAACCAGGTGTTTCAAACATGTTAGACAACTCCATCAATTCAAGAGAATTGGTAAAAGAAAAAAAAAACTAAACTGTATGAGTATCTAATCATCACAAATCCAGAATTAGATATGCTGAAGAAACTTTCAGCAATTCAAAAATGTTCTAGACATTACTCTGTGTTCATTTCAAGATGCATGGATGAGAACACACACAATCAAGGAGAGTAGGTTCTCCGCATAATAATACACCTTTAGTCACAGTAGAGCAAGAACATTGAGTGCAACATGTTTGTAGGTTTTCCCCTTAAGTTATGACAATGAGAGAGATTGTTGAACAAAACAATCTTCAATATCAGTTCATCACTCATCCTTTTCTAGACAAGGAGATCGAAATTGATCGACTTCAGTATTGTGGCTCTTCAACCAACAGAAGCAAGAAAGAGGATTGGGAAGAAAATATTTGGTGCAGGAGCAAACTTTATTTGCAAATAACATAGAACGACAGTTCCATGACCTCAGTTTCATATGAAATGTTTCCCCGAATTTCCCTAGTGTACTTATGATCTCAGAAACGACTGAATGATCTAAGTTCTAACTATAAAGGAGAATGGAAGTTGACTATCCAGATTCAGAAAAAGAATAAGATAATATTCATGCAAAATGTTTGAGCAGCTGCTTGGATATTACTCCCGTTGTCCCAATTTATCTATCATACTTCCCATTTTTGTTTGTCCCAGAAAATAATGTCACACTTCCTTATTTAGAAACAATTTAATTTTTAAATTCCAATTTTCCCCTTGATGAGATGTTTATAGCACACAAATGTCTGTTTTGGACCACAATTTTCGGAAGTCTTCTCTTCTTTTTTAAAATTACATACCCAATCAAACACCGCCTACATAAGTTAGGACGAAGAGAATAACACATATGATGTTCCACCACCAATTTTAACTCTTAATAGTTGGTGGTCATTACCTCCTTCCGAATTCCTCCATGAGCAAGCCTTGTTTTATAGTGCTTAAATTCTCCAAGCAAAAGATCTACATATCTGCAGCACAAAAGTGGATTAGACTGGGGGACACATGGATGAATATTGATGGTACTTTAGCAACATCTTCTCGGTTACGTGCTGAGAGAGAGAGCTAAGTGAGAGCAGGCAATCTTATGGTCAATTCGATAAAAAGATCAGTATATTGTGACAAAATAGAGTGAAGTTCACCAAAAAATCAAATAGTAGAAAACTCCAAAGAAGCTTACTTTTTTGGTTATAATAAGCACCAAATTGAAAACACAAGCAAGTATCAACCCCAAGCTAGTTGAGAAGTGCATAATCATGGTGATCATAATGTGCTACATCGGCATTCCCATTTAAGAAAGCTTGTTAGGTTTGTATTAGTTCCACTACTTAATGCGGACCATAGTTGCATACGGATCAAAATTGTTTGCAACTAATTAGTAAAAAAATGATACTTCAGACAAATATATATGTTTAGTTTCTACACTGTGGAGCTACAACTAACATATCTACCATGGGAAAACTACTTACGATCTCCAAAAGATACAGAAGTAACACAACAATATCATAACAATACAATCATCAGGTTAACAAGCCTATTCCTTTTTTTTCTTTCTTTTTCTAAACGATTTGCAGAGAATGGAGCAATTTAAAATTCTTCAAATAGTGAAAATACAATAGAGTCAACAATATATATAGTTGGTGAATTGAAGAGGTAGCCAGTTACTAAAAAGATTAAAATACACAAAAATGTCAGACAGTAATATTTAATGTGCCTTTGATAGTAATAGAACATTTAAACATAGATTTTCTCACATGTTCTAAACCTTGCAAGTGTTTAAGTATCTTTAATATGCTCGATGGCAAGTTTTTAATATAGAAAAGTGAAAAAAATTGGAAACTATCAAGTTTCTGACACAAACATGTCAAAAGTTCAGCCTTCTCAGTTCTCTGTATAGCACATCGAACACATTTTCCATCTTAAGCGCGATTAAATCCAACCTTGATGACACAAATAAGTTTCTGTACTGCCTTAGCTATTTTCTCGGTAAAATTGAATATTTACCATCCTCAATGTTCCACACTATTTAACACTTCCTACACGCAGTCCAATTACGACGAAAAACATATAAAAGCTAGATTTCAGTAACCATTCCAAGAATTCTGAAAGGAAGAAGACTTCAGCACTTACCCATTGTGCTCTACTCCAAGCTCTTTCACCTCCCATTTGGCATTGGCAATCCGATCAACATACCTGCTTAAATAGTTCCAGTCAACATTACTCCAAGCAGTTAAGCTTCGCGATTGTCATGTTAGGTTAAATATAAGTTGGAAAGAAAAATAATGTACAAGTCTAACTACAACAAATATATAGATAACCAAGTTATAACATGTGCTGGGAATACAGTCGCTGGCAAGTAATATAAGTCCTCGTACTATGCCCCTGTATTCTCCAAATTCCCATTTTCCTGATATGTCGGTATAAATATACCAATTATTTTCATGAGTTTTGCTGCATTTTTTAGGGACCAAAAGTTACTTTTCTTTTTCTTTACCTTTTTTTGGAGGGGAAAGGGATTCAGCCTCAGAATGAAAGCATAATGATCCATCACTTAAAGAAGCGCTTTACAGACACTCAGAAGTCAAGATATCCATAGAGGCTAAATAATTCCCATTATGGAGTTTTGAGTGAAGCAGAGTTCAAGGTTTAATGTGAGCTTTGCATACACAGTTTGTTCGAGAAACATCAAAATGAAAGTTCAAAGATTTGAATAGCCATATGAATTTCAATTCTTGAAGATTGTTAAGAAAAAATCACAATGATAATATTAGTGCAATGGGATGTACAGACGAATAGAGTTGCTACTTGATTCCAATAAACAGTTCACTCTCTTCAATTCATTTGACAAGCCTTTTAATTTAAGACGTCATAATATATTTGACACTGTTCAATTGATAATATTATTCTACAACACTTCAAACAAATTTCAAGAATCTTTTTTCTTCTTTGATAACCGAAAATCATTAGGATCAACTACTGCACAGCTTAAAACTCTTCAGATAAAGGGCATGTCCCTCTACCCCTCTCCACTTAAACACCACATTTTATACACAGCAAGGGTTGAACTAGTGATGTGCACCTAACCTATGCATCATGAGTTGCAGTCATACGACAAGACCAAAGCCTTGGGGCCAAATTTCAAGATTTTAAATTTAAATATTGATGTAATTTTTTTATTAAACCAACTTTTCAACAATTATATCAATAATTTATTCAAAAAAAGAGTCTTAAACATTTTAACCTTTGAACCAACCAACTAGTCACAGGTTATGGCATAGGTGGAGTATTTTGTTTTATGATATTTTAGCCCCTTGAACTATTTAGATGCTTCCTTAATCTTTCTCATTATGTTGAATCTACTGAACTATAATGTTGGGGACCTATGAATAAATGGTGTTTTCCCTTTATCTGTTTTCACTATAGCTTTTATTGTCCTATATTTGGCAGATCTAGTTACCTTACACATTTATCCCCACCTTGTCAAAACTTTCATGTCTAGGTCTTTAGGTTCATGTATAATAAACTTGGGGTGAACCAATCATCAACATCTCATTATTAAAATCCCAATGCAAACCTAAGAGGCAAGATGAGGAAAAAAACACCATTCAAAATTCTTAACTATACAGACAGTGAAAGCACAAAACTGCATACATCACGATTGACAGCTACTCCTAAAGAAGAGTGTATCAATATCATTCACCTTCGTAGTAGCAAGGTACAACAGTTATCAAAACATAATAGAGCAAGGACATATATCTCACCCATTTATGTGGAGAAGTAATCTAGCAGTTGTTCTATGAATATGATCAACAAGGTCTGGTACAGCATCCACCTATGTAAGACAAGAAAGAAACATTTCCTCACTTAATTGTTCTAAATTGTAAGTATGAAATCAAACAATAACGTAATGTAAGCATGTCCTTTGATCAAACCTCACACAGTCAACAACATTTCATTGCTTTATCACATACAAATACGTTAAAGAACCAACTAAACACTTGCTTATTCTATTCATGTGTACATTAAATGATATCATGTCTATCATTTTTGTGTGGTCGTGTTAGTTTTATCAGAAGCCTACCCACTCTTCCATACAGAGTGAACCAATAGCTCACTACAAAATTCTACATACATCAACAATCAGGACAATTACAAGGAAATTATCTTACAACAGGCGGAAGTCTGAAAAAGACATACCAAATGCACATAGAAATCCTCAACCAGTGCTGCATTATTCTGAAGCATTGACTGAAGATGCGCTTTAGATCTATGTAATAACCGAGCAACAACATATATAGTGTCAGCACCTGCACATCTTTCCTGCAGCACAATATTGATAGACATTCAACATAATCAAAGATTTGAACTGTTAAATAAAATAGCTATACACGAGAACAACAATCTGCAGATGATGTGCATTCTGCTAAAGCAAGGAGAGACAAAAAGTACATTCATAAAATACTTTTAGAGGAGAGTTTTATGGTTTTCTTTGAGATTCTTTCACCCTTACACAATAAAAATGGCATAATCCTACCCAAAATACAAGATCAAAACAAATTAGTTGTTAAGAAAGTGGACCTTGGGCTTGCTTAATGCAAACGAGACCACAGCCCATACACTTCTAACACTCTTTTGAATTGCATTACCACGTTGTCTCAAGGCTTAAACTGGTAGAGATGGGATACTTTTTATTTTTTAACACAACTCTCCAGAGCTTACATTGTTAGAAATGGGATACTTTAATTTTTGGAATAGTTACCAATATATACGATTAGGACATCTAGTTTACCAAAAATGGCTGAAGTATACACAACATATACACGGTTGTGTATGGTGTCTATACATATGTATAGATATGTATAAGTATGTATATTATATGTATATAAGTATAAAGTATATTATATGTATAGGTTGTGTATGGTGTCTATACATATGTATATTATATGTATAGGTATGTATAGATATGTATAAGTATATATATTATATGTATATAAGTATAAAGTATATTATATGTATAGGTTGTGTATGGTGTCTATACACATGTATATTATATGTATAGGTTGTGTATGGTGTATATACATATGCATATTATATGTATAGGTATGTATAGATATGTATAAGTATGTATATTATATGTACATAAGTATAAAGTATGCATATACACTGGGTATATATTTTGTAAACTAGATGGCCCAAAAGTATTGAGCTGTGATTTCTCTTAATTTTGTAACACAACTCCTCACATGCTGATCTGATTCTCTTCTTTTTTTTCTTGGGTCAAGAACATGGAAATACTTGACAGATTAATCATTAAAGATTTGGATCAAGAAACTTTGAATGATTGGTTAATATGCTAAGATAATAAATTTAGGGTCTAACTTAATCCCAAAAGCTAGATCAAGAAAATATTAGAAGGCAGTAGCTAATACGCTTGATTATTGTGGGATTCAAACATAAGCAAGGGGAAATGTCATATTTAGCCATAAGTTGCTTCACTTATATAGATTGTTAACGCAGTTGATATTCAGGCTTTACACTTGCATAGGTTCGATGTCTGTGAGCCTTGATACTCAAGTTAGAGACCTGTTTATCTGTGGGATAAGTTTGAGAATTAGAAAACACCTAGTTTAACAGAACCTCCTGATAGTGTGTGTCTAATAACCAAGAAATTCCCGAGGACAGGTGGAGGTTCGAAGCTCGGTAGATAATGGCCTCATCCCTCTACCCTCCTCCGCTTAAATACCAGGCTTTTGTCCACAGCAGAGTTTAAATCTATGACATGTGCCTAACCCACGCATCACGTGATACTCTTACCACTAAACCAAAGCGTTGGGGGAAGAACCTCCTGCTAGTATTAGAAGACAAATTATTTACTATTGAAACAAAATGGACCTGAAAAGGTCAAATGGATACAGAGCCAACCCAACTAATATTTTATCAACACACCGTTGATTGATTGTTGTTGATTCATATTTTTCAAGTTGAGGGTTGAGGATTTGAAACTTAGTTTAGCCTTAGGCAAGGCAGTATTTATGATTGTGCTGAAGCAGGTCAGCATCAGACAATCAAAGAAATCTGCACCGAAATGGTTGAAAAAGTCTTCAAATATTTCTAGCAACCGAAAAACAACTAACAAAAAACACTTCTACACCACGCCTAATAGATGGTACCCTTAACTCCATAAAGTTTTTAAACAATAAATTCAGTTGAACTCTAATTCAAAACCAAAACCAATAACTTCTCATGCTCTACAGCTCTTGATTAGGGAAGGACTGCACAGATGAATGGAGTAGATTTATAACACATCATTATTCATTATCATCCATTTAAGCATTCAAGGTAAAATGAAGCCTGTAGTAATATAAACATACTGTGAAGAAAGGTGAAACATTTAAATCAAGGCATGCCAAATATTACAACTTGATGATGAAGCTTTAAGACGGACATGAAATTAGCACGACCGAAGTGTATGCTCATTAGTTTATTCTCCCAAGAACATATTAAGTTTTTATGACCGCTTATAGTTAACTCTGCTTCCAAACCTATACCATTGCATGATTTTGAGCTTGTTATAAGGAAGGACTACACAAGTGAAGTAAATTGTAACACATCATTACTCATTGCCGTTCATTTGACAATTGAAGGGAAAATGAAGCCTGTAGGAGTTTAAACACAGTGGAAAGGTAAAGTATACATATCAAGACACGCCAAATATTGGAGATTGGACAACAATATGGAGTTTAAAATGGAAATGAAAGTAAAAGTTCAATTGTATTCTCACCAGAACATCCCAACCCACAAGCAAAGAATTGAGGAGAAAGGTCAGTGACCAAGCAAGTATCAATACCAGTACAAGTACAGTTGTATCATAAAAGTGGACCAGATATTTGGAAAAAAACGTATCCCATAAACCTTACTTTTGTACAGAAGTAAGTACCTTCAGTCCCAGGGATGCACCAGTTAAGTAACTTGGTGGGCTGGTAGGAGTGACATCCATGTGAGAAAATGATGTACTTGAGCTTGAGGGAGAAGAGGAAGAAAATGATTGAGACTGGGGTTTCATCCATTGGTCACAATCGTGTTGTATTCGTAATAATGCAGTCTTCAGTCTATCTGGGACCATGAGGGAAACAGGGATTTTATAAAGGGTAAAAGACAGACCAAAATTTTAACATACAAGAAAATGAATGAGGTAAAAAATTTAAAAAGAAAGAAAAAATTGCAATAGAAGAATGAATCAATAAGTAATTCATTTTGAGAGTGTTGGAGAAGTGAATGAATAAAAATACTTACGCGACAGTGTGTCAGTCACAGCCTTTCCACTTGGATGAATACTTTGCTGACCAAAGGTCTCAAAGACGAAGTGAAAGAAGATCCCAAACAATTGGCAAAATCCCTGTTGAGGAAATCACTTTTTTTTTAAAAAGGATGAAAAGAACATGAAAGCAAATCACCAGACAGAAAAAAATATCTAATTGGAGATCAATGACATCTAAAGGCGATAAAAGTACCTTAAAAAACTCAACAGTAACTATCTCTAACTTCTGCATCAACCTTGCATATTTATCCAATGACCTGTGTTGCATTTATATTCAGCTTGACAGAATTCTTCATCATCAGCATATCCAAGTATGAGCAGTATTTACCTCAGGAGGCTAAGTGATGATCCTGTTTGCTCTTTTATTTGTTCATTGTTCCAATGTGAAGAACGACTTCTTGAATGACCAGGTTTAGAAATCCGGCTAGGTAGTTGGCTATCTTCATCAATAAAATCAGCATGAAGATCTTCATTTTCATCTTCTGATAAATTAGTATTCCCATTGACATGATTTACATCACTGTTTCTCAAAGAACTCTTATCCAAAGAATCTTCATTGGAGTTTCCACTTTCTTGCATTGCAGATCCATTAGGCAAACAAGACTCCAAGTATTCCCTCGAACTACCATTTAGTTTTGGCAGAAATGGATTTCCACCCTTAAGCCAACTTGAAAATCCATTCTTCTTATAGGATTTAGTTTGGATAGGATGTACAGGCTTGCGTACTTGACTCGGAGAGGTCTCAGATGAATCTATCAAAGCTGCTCCATCACCGACAAGCCCAGCGAAGCTTACTACTTCGATTGTATCTGGCGGCAATATCAGCCAATGCTCCCTTTCCAGCACCATCTTGAGAGCCTGTATGAGGAAAGATTTTTAAAATCTTATCGAGTAGAGGGTCTAAAATACAGATAGGATAATTCTTTTTCCAGATAATGAAGGGTCTTTAATGTTCATATTATTAAATTTCAACCTGACAATGACTTCATATAGAACAAGCTTAAATAAGTAGGTTGCATAACCGATCACCATTTCTCCAAACACAAGCCCCGGTACAGATGATGAACATTTTCATGAATTTGAGGTTGAGTACAAAGATCACCAAGCACAATTTTTCACTGCCATTACAATACTAACAAATAAAGTGTAACTGACTGCTAGCTTAGATGAACTTTCATGGATGAACTTGCAGAAATAACACTCAGGCAAGAAAAAGCTTGAACAATTATATTTTATGCAAATAACAAAAAACATTACATGAAAATTGAGGGTCTAAGAAATATCTTCCAGACACTATAAAAGTCCATATTTTTTGTCATGAATTTCCACAGGTCATTCTTCCAAGTAAGAGAAGCAATCAGACATAGATCAAATTCACAGGGCTATCTATTATACACATGCGACTTAATAAAATCTCAACGAAAAGCGTTGCCTCTTCCTTGAAACTCAAAAATAATCACATTGACCATTCATTACAACTCTCATCCCCCACCCCTGGGCTGTAATACAAACAGTTCTGCATAATACTGGTATAAATGCATGTATAAATCTTGGTATAAACGATGTATAAATCTAACTTACATATATATTTTGCCGATGGAAAGCAGCTAAATAACTTTCACAAACAGATTTCACTTTCTGCCTGAACTCAACTGCTTCACTTCCACAAAAAGCTTCCCCAGCCAGTACAAAAATGTTTAAATCTTCATAAGTTATTAAGAATTGATGGATGCTAGCTGAATGAATAGTCGGTGAAGAAAGCAAGACGGCTGCACGACTTGTTGTAAGTTGCCAGAGATTCTTTCGACCTCTAAGTAATGTATGTGAAACAAAGGTCGCAGCATCTTTCCTCAGCTGAAACCAGGGGGATCCACTGCTTGATGCTGTACTTCCATCATCCCTTGCCTCTTCAACCCTATAATTTATGTTGGCTGAACCTTGCATGGCAGTGTCAGATGAAGCAACAGAAGTAGTTGGTGGGTCTTCAACAGAGGCTAAAGTTGGCGCTCTCTCAGTGCTTGGTGACGAAATATCTTCCTGTTGTCAATCACAAAGAAATTTGGTTAATGTGTCAACAATTCCTAGTCTTGTATCTTAACCATTACTTAATATATCCGGGAGGGGGGGGGGGGGGGGGACAGGCAGACTGCTCTTTTTAAGGAAGTGTTCTGCAGGCTTGAGCTATTCTAATGTAGTTCAGACATAATAGTCTACTTAGTTACTAACTATAATTCAAGCCTGTTTCATCAAAATTCATTCTGGACTAGCTTCTCTACTGAACTCTTACCATAAATATTCTATTTTCAGGTACAACCTGACAGGACCATAAACCTTCTACAGAAAGAAAATGGACAAGTCTTCAGTATTCACGCAGCTTTGATAAGTCAGGCTCATGAAGGAAAAACCAACAGCATCACATAGCAAGCAAATTTATTATATTTTTTTGAAATGGTACATATCAAGCTAATCTTGAAACAAGTAAGGTGGAGTAATAGGATTTTAGAAAAGAGGGTGCTGCTCACGCAAAATTGCCATCATAAGAAAAGATACCATTACCTATGGAAAGGCATAAACTTTGAGAAAAAGTTGACTCTTCTAGCAGCTAAAATGATTACTTTTAACTTTAAAAAAAAAAAGAGAAAGGTTAACACTTGGTATGGTACACCATGCTTCCCAAAAGAGACCACAAGTACAGAGGAAAGAAATCCATGCAGAGATGGAATAAATTACAAGGTACACCTACGGTCACCATGAACTAATAGAACTTATACGTTTGGACCAAAGGCATACATCCAGGCAATCCGGTGCACAAAGCATCCTGCGTTCACGCAGGGTCTGGTAAAGGGCCACACCTCAAGGGTGTGATGTAGACAGCCTACCCTAAGGCATTAGTGGTTGCTTCCATGGCTCGAACCCATGACCTACAGTTCACACAGAGACAACTTTACCATTGCTCCAAGGCTCCCCTTTGCCTAAGCATATACCTAAGGCATACATGAAGCACTTAAAACCTGTCATGGAGTAAACATTAATCATCACTGTACACACCTTATCCTCGGGCTGGAAGCTCTGTATTGCATGATATGAACACATCAACCTAAAAAGTACAGCTAATGTTGCTAGCAAGCATTGCCTGAACTTGGATTCAGGTATCTGAGTGCACAGATCACTATACGTGAGCCTGAAAAAATGGGACACAGATGATAAATCAAGAGTGAGAGAGAAGATAACCAAAATTAGTGGAGGAAGTAGAAAGGCATGAAAAATATGTACCTAGAACTGTACACATTGTTGTTATCCAGATCCTGCAACAAGAGGAGCTGTCTTTAAACAAATAAAATAAAAAATTCAATTTTCTTCAAATCTCCTCCATCAAAAATGGTATGCAAACTAAGCTTAATTCTATTCCTTGTATACCTAGTACTTTAGCCATATATCCCCCAAAACTGAATACAACACACCTCTTGTACAGTAGTCTTCAGCGCTGAGTGGGTTTCAGATAGAACCTCCTGCATAAAGAAACTTTGTATCTTCTCAGCAAGGCCAGCGACATCTCCAATTAGTGCATAAGCATCAATTACCTGAGATCAGTGCAAACACAACAATGAAATATTGAACCAGAGCCACAATTTAAATGAAGAGAGGAAAATGTACTCCTTTCAAACCAAAAGGTATATTACAAGTCAATTTGTTCTAAAACCAATAGCAATTGAAGAAAGAAGCTTAAGTAGTCATTTGGTTTGAGAACAAATTATAAATGTCGGGATTAAAAATACTAGGATTAAACAATAATGGGATTATTTGGGGATATATAAAGTGCGTATTTCTACCCTCCCAGACTCCACTTGTGGGATTTCACTAGGTATTTTGTCGTTGTTGGTTCATTGGATTAAAAATGGGATATACAAGTTATAATATAAAACATGTGTTTGGTTTGGTACTAGATAAACTTGGGATAACTTTTGTTTCCCATTATTACTTGGGCCTTTTTAATGGACTTTGGAGAAGAGCTTCGACAAGGGCATAATTGTCATTTGGTTGTTTTGTCCCAAGATTAACATCCCACATAGAATGTATACAATGGCGGTATAAATTATTCTTGGCTTACTTATACCGGAAACAAAAATTATAACAAAACATAAGATAAAATAATCCCATATCTTATCTTGGGATTCTTATCCTTATCCCTTCACCAAGCGACTCCTTAGATGGTGCATATCCCCCCTAGAAGCAAAGTGAGTGTGTGTGTGTGAGAGAGAGAGAGAGAGAGCTTCTACAGAAATATCAAGGCATTCGCCAACTTAAACAGTGATTCAAGAAATTGAAAGACCAGTTAATCATTTGTGCATTTACAAGAGCAGAACCAAGGAGAAAAGAAAGGAATGAAGAATGAGAGAAAAGCATATACAAAATAGATTTTGAATAAAGAAGTAGTTTGTCTCCCCATCCTCTTTCCACTTACCAATCAGTACCCTGGACGGAAAATAAATACAATGATATTTTACCAATCTATAATGTGAAGAAGGCTGATTCACTCACAGTTACATAGTTCTCCTCTTTGAAATCCTGACACACTCCTAATAGAAGTGAATCCAGCTTTTGAAGAGTTTTCCCTAACCAAACCTGCAAAAGTTTTGCGAATATCAAAGAGCATGATCAAGTTGTTCACATATCCAAAAGGTCCAAAAACACCACAAGCAAAGAAGAGGAAGGGGAAAAATTAGGTGAACAAGTCTAAAAACTAGGAGAAGATATGCAAAAGAGTTTCTCAAAATAAAGAGAAGTTTTTCTTTGTTTAGATAAGGGATCCAATTTGTTACCTCAACACCACGGCTCATCTCTTGTGCGGCAGAAAGCTCTGACAGTGTGTCCAAAAGTTGTAAATATTCTGATAGTACTTGGAATGCCTGCAAGTTCGTTGAGTGAGCATTATGACAAGGTACATGTGCTATAATCATATAGCAAACATGATAAGCCATAAGAAGGAACTATATCACTAGGGCGAAGAATGCACAAGATGTCATGCTAGATACTACCCTAAGTAATATCAGAAGTTGAATGGACCTTTGAGAATCTTCCTTCCTCGACAAGAGTTTCAAGTGTTGATTGCATGTCTAGTGCATGGCGTAGCTCAGTCAGGACAGGAAGAACATCCTACAAAGGGAAACAATTCTTAAAAGATTCAAATACACACCGAAAAAAGGAGGGAATTCTAGACTCTATATGGAAAACTAGTACATCACAAAGAGAGATGAATAAGAACACCCCCATCTGAAAATACGAAAGAAGGAGAGCAACTTTACACATCTACTACATGAAGGTATTAGGATAACAATGCTCCATTTTTTTATTTACCAGAATACCCTTACAATTTTGTGCCAACACATTAAATTTAAGGACCATTTTATCTTTCATCAAAATCCTCCCATTGCTTCTCTAGAATTCCCACTCCTCAACAGCCATTCTGAGTTCTGACGAAAAACAAGGATTGTAGGACTAAGTTTATCTCCAGCAATGGCTCTTCTCAAATTCCACAGAAATTATATCTGTGCATTTGTACAATTTTAAAACTGAAGAAGCAGACGCATCTTACTTCTTGTTTTTCATTCATATGTTACATTGAACTAAACGTTGTCAAATATTATAAACGAAAAAGTTGAAAGCGAAATTTTGTAGCATGAACTCAAGCACAAGGACTTATTTGGAACTAAATATAACCCCAAAAGAAAACCATTCAATAATTCTCATAGACTATTCATAAAACCTACTATGGACCGTCGCTTCTATTTCGTCTTCCGTTATTTTCTTTTGCCTTTCTCTGTTCTTGAAAATTGGAGGCCCAACTAACTCATCTCTCGACGCCTGGGATTCTTTTAGTTATAGTTTTTCGCTGAGAAAAAGAAAATGACCAAACGGTTTTCAATCCCCTTCCCATAATCATCAACATGCCTTGAATCATTCTCTGTGTTCCTTTTTTTTTTTTTAGAATATTTAAGTGAATTGGAATTGCCTAGAATTTCAATATGGGTATGCAAAAGGAAAAAAAGGAGGTGGAAAGAATAGAAAGTAGAAAGCAACCTGATGGAGAGGAAAGAAAGCTAGATTTAGTTTTTTAAGATGGCAGACAAAAGTACCCAGTTCACTAATGTGTTGACTATGTATTATAAGGCATATTTAAGAGAAACAAAAAATGGGTACAATGCTTAAATGCTACCTTCATGTAGTAGTAGGTTAGCAAGACTCATATATATACACACAGACACACATAAATATTCAAAAAAATTCAAGTATGCACCTTATACTAATATAAATATTCAGAAAAACAAGAAAGTGTGTACTTTGAAATGTTTCTCGTTTCTAATGCGAACTTAAGGAATTGGAATAAGGGAATAAAAAACTTGGAACTGTGAAAAGATATTTACTGCTTTTATTATGTTACCATACAACGAAATAATGTTGTTCTTATCATTAAAATGTTAATGCATTCCTAGTGTTACCATACACGGAAATAAAGAGGCCTTTTACGTAATTAAAAAGGTAAACCAATGAATAAACGGAAATGCTGAAGATTGTAAAAGTTAATTATAAAACTACAATTTTATCCAACATATAATACACATATGAAGGGTAAAATTATCAAAACTTCATGTTGGAGCATCATGCTTTCGTAATAGTATAGATATGTACATTTGTTTTTTATACATATGTACATTTGTATTGTATATACACAGAGAGGGGGTGGGGGGGAGAGAGAATGAGTGGGTGCTATTAATGAGATAGGTGGACTCCATAAGGCTTGGGCAATCCTCCTCCCTTAGAGTTAGCTATTGGGGTGTGAGTTAGACCTAAGACCTAATTTAACATGGTATCAGAGCAGGGCCTGTCTCACCCAATGTTGGGAGCCCCAAAAATCAAATTGACCACGCACCAGATGCTTAGCACTGGGCGTGAGGTGGGATGTTAAAGAATGACAAAAAGTCTCACATTGGTGGTTAATGAGATGGGTGGACTCCTTATAAGGCTTGGACAATCCTCCTCCCTTTAAGCTAGCTTTTGGGTGTGAGTTAGGTCTAAGACCTAATTTAACAGGTACTACAATCATCTTGTGCAAGAAAAAGTAACTGTCTTCTCTCCTCGATATGTGTGTGCACGTACAAATTGGCCAGTCGGCAAATTCAACATTAGATTGCAATGCATATCACCACTGTAACAATGTTCTAAATTTGTCCAAGAAAGTAGAGAGGAACTTATGGAAAATTTCATCGGGAGTTCCATTAAAGTTTGTCCTCCGGGTGGAAACACATAAAATAGCAAGATTTTGCTTTCAAGGATGCAAAAAGTTACAAGATCGTACAATTTATTTGAAACTAACTTTAAAATGTGAAATAATTTTATGAAACATTACCAGGAGAAATGTGAAATTCTAACCATTGACAAAGAATGACATGAAATCTCATTGCTGAGTAAGAAACAAATATATGGGCGTACTTGACTACTTGGACATAATTCTATTACTTCCATATATATGTTTGTTACAGGAAAAAAGGGGTGGTGGGGGAAGGGGAAGCAATAGTATCACTGATCTGTGAAGGAGACAAGCATGGGAAAGTACCAAGAGTGCTTGTTTTCTTTTAGAATTGTTGGAGACAATGAGATCCCTTGAAACCTCATTCCTTGAAGAGGTTAAATACCGGCGACCATTCTGCAAAACTCAAAAAAGAACCAAGTTTGGAAAACTGAGATGAACCTGTTTCTAACAAAACTGTTACAGAAACTATAAGAAGCAACTCGTACTATCTTGATACAGAGAAAAATGTAAAAGGTGATCTATCACTGAAAGAGCTTGCAACAATTAGGAATCTTCTTACTAAAACAACAAAGAAGTTCAAATGCAACAACATCAGCTGCTTACCATGCAAATGACATTTGCAATCTTCAAGTCTCTTTCTAGTTGTCTCACAAGATCCATTCCCTTCACTGCCGATATAACAAAAAGATTCAAAATTAGAAGGAAAAAGTTCCCATGTTAACTAAATGAAAATATCCAAAGTCTACTCACTTCCTATTTAGGGACTCGCAAAATGTTAACATCAATTCCATCAATAATGTCATGGAAGAGGGGAAGAAATTCCATCAATTCTATAATTCTATAAAATTTTCACAAGTTAAGCAATTCAAAGGTAAGTATGGAAGAGGGGAAGGAAGGGAGGGGGGGTTAAGGTTACGACTATTTTTTATAAATCATTAGTTGGAATGTGAGGGTAATGAATGACCCTAACAAAAGGGCCATCATTAAGGTTGATTCAATGGAATTGGGTGTGCTGTTCTTGTATGTTTTCAAGAAACTGGCATGGAAGTGGTGTTTGACAGTATTGTAAGAAGTATTTGGGGAGGAAGGTGGGTGAAATATGAGTTTGTTCCAGCTAGTAGGGATGGAAATGGGTCGGGTGGGTGGGTTAGGTTGGATGGGGGGTGGGGGGTGTTGTTCAGCCTTAACCCACAAAGACAAATACATTGAGTATTACTACACTAGTCGCTTGCACACGTGACAACCAGGTTTTAGGGTATTTGAGAATGACTAAGTTTTCCGCACTTATGTTATTTTTAGTTTATTTCCGCAATTCTTTCGTATCATTGGGTTTTAGGCTAACTTGCCTTGGTGGGATTAGACGAGTATCATAATGTCATTTTTTTTGGTCGTGACACATCATTTCTTACCCTATTTCCTATCTTTTACACATCTAAACAAGATACCAAGTAATAGAACTACTATTGCACAAAGAAATTAAAAATATTAAAGAAACAAAATAGACTGAAATAACATCAGGAATCAATACTCAGAAAGCATTAACCAAACAAATGTGGATGAGACAGAAACCACAGTAACCTTCAAGCACTTTTAATGGTTCCAGTAGATTGAGGGGGAAAACACCAAGAACAACTCTTACCCATTACTTCATGATGCTCCATAACATGGCGAGACAAGCGCTCAGAAATTCTGTCCAGCTGTGATAATCTAAGAGTGGCCTATAGTTTAATACATAGCAGAATCATTTTTTTAGTAAAGGAGAATTCATTTATACAGTTGATACATATCTTATAAAAGCATACTGGTAAAAAGTTCCAACGTTCTTTTATCCATGACAAAGCCAATTATATAAGGTGATTTCTACACTTTTTGTACTATGAGTTGCTTTTCTTATGAAAAGAGAATTATTAACAAAATAGGAAAGCAGCTGGAAAAAAAAACATAAACGCAATTCCATCAAATAAAGGAAAATCCAAGAAAACCAGCTCCATCATGTCATTGCAGATTACCAACTCATAAGCCATTAAACAATCCCAACTACTTTTTACAATGAATAAATGTGAAGAAAAGTGGGATAGAAAGAGTGGAGTATCCAACTACTTTACTCTTACCAAATGTACAAAAGCACAAAATATTAGCACAATTCCAATCTTACCCTCTTATTGAACCGAGCCCAACCGAGCTTCCTATGCACCGAGCCAACTGCAGCTCGACCGAGCTCGATTGAACTTTCCATATTAAACTAGGTACAGAATATATATAATAAATAAAGGAAAGACTTCTCGAACTAATGGTCTTAAACATGTCCTGACAGGAGATCTCTGTGGCTATAAGAGCATGTCCTTAACACAAGACAATCTTAAGAGAAGGGATTTTCAGTTGGTCAACAGATGCAATATGTGTAAGGAAAGTCTAGAGAGTGTAAGTGATCTATTTCTACATTGTTCAGTGGCTACTGACCTATGGAGTACGTTCTTTTGTTTTTTTGGTTTGAAGTGGGTCTTGCCAAAACACTTGAGAGAGGCATACATAAGTTGGAGCCTGTGAAGAGCTGATAAGACCATCAAGAATATCTCGAGGATAGTTCCTGCTGTGATTTTTGCTGTTTGAGAAATGGGGAACTGAAGATGTTTGGTGGCATCTCAACTCCAAATCACTCTCAAAGTAAACGCTAATCGTTTTTATTGGATCAAAAGTTAACACTGTATTTAGTACTGAGCAATTTTTGACTTTGTTAGCTCCCTAGTGAAAGGTTGACAAATTGTAAAGGGGCTTTCAAATCTTCCTTTTGCACTTTCAAATCTCTCTACCTCCCAACGTAGTAATGTCTGCGTACACTCTATCAGTCTACCCTACCCAAATCCACTTGCAGGATTACACTGGGTATGTTGTTGTTGTATCATAAAATAAAAATGTGTATTGCTAATTGACATACAGTTTAAACATAACAAACAACAATCAAACTTGTACAATATGTCAATAACAAGCATTCAAATGGAGGATTCTCTCCCTCCTCCACCCAAGAGAAAGAATTGAGGTAATACCTGATCTTCCAAGTAAGCTAATTCACTCTCTTCAGATGGCATATGCTCCAGAATATGTCCGACAGGATCAAATTCCTATACATATCCCAGGAACTATCACAAAAATTGTAGTGATATGGATTGCAACTGCTTAACTACAGGGACAACTAAGGGGAAGAAAGGAGATAAAATGCAGTAATAGATGAATAAAAAATAGATCTGCAACAAGCTGGCAATGGGGGAAAATCATCATATGTACAACCTCAACTCTGTCCAGCATTATAGCTCCCACTTGCATGTGCCCCCCATCCCACTGTGTATGAGAGCGCGCGTGCATGTGTGAAAAGTTTGTAGAAATTTCAAACATTTGGAACCCATAATTTTGAAATTGTAAAAAGTTCAGGGTAAAAAACTAAATGCTGGACCCATCAAATTAAAATCCAGCATCCACCTTTACAAGGCTAAAGCAATGTCAATTTTTTACATAGATCTTTCTTCTTTCTTCTGTTTTTTCTGGGATTACTTTTTTGCAGTGATCCACTAGAGAATCTACATGACAGAAACACATATGGCTACAATATTTATTAAGATGCAGAAGGTGAACCTCTTCATAGAATTCTTCCTCCAGCTCCTCGACAACTTGACCAGGAGGTTTGCTCCCATATATTGAGCTCAGTTCTTCCGAGCTTGATGAAAGAGTGTATCTCTGATGAGGAGGTAGTCCAGCTAGAACACGTGCAAGTGCAGCAGCAGCTGCAGCTCGTTCAGGAACCTGAAGGCAAACTTTCATCTTGTGAAAAGGAAAAAAAACCAAGATTGTTCATGGCATAGTCATCAGAATAACAGTAGAAATAACGAGAGTGCAACAAAATATTAACCTTATCATGATTTCTATCCCTCCCTTCGAAAGAAAGACTGAATTATGGCACTTCTATTTCCAGTCATATCTACCAACTAAAGGTGCACAGAGGGAGCATGCATGCAACATGATTATTGTTCTTTAACGCTTACACCCCAAAAGTTAACAGATAAATAAATCTTTAGTCATAAGATACAGTGTACACATAAGAGAGAAGTAGATACCTTCAAGAAAAGTACGTAACATGCCATCCAATTTCTACAATCATTATTCTTAGGTATACCAACCTTTTGAGGTGGAGAAGAGAACAAATAGTCTTAGAAATAATTTATTTAATTATTTTTGAGAATGGAGAAGTTATATTCATCAGCAATGAGGGTATGCTGGCAACCAAACCAAAAATAAGAAGGCAAGTAATCACACAATTACAAAGAGCCTAGGAAATCTACTAATTGATCTACTTCATCTATACCCTCTTCTTTACACCAAAAATATAGAGTATTAATGCAGTTTTCTTTTACTTTCTGCATTGGGTTAGTAATATTCTCAAAACATCTATTGTTTCTTTCCCTCCAAATTGACGACCATATGCAAGAAGAAACTAGATTCCACCATTTTTCATGTGTTTCACTCCCCCCTCGTCTCATCCAGCACTTAGTAGATCTGCTGAGATAATTTATTGTGGGATGACAATGCTGAAACTAGAAAAATGCATCTGGTAAGGTGGAAAAAAGTCAGCGGAGTATTTGTGGCTTAGGTTGCAGGTTCAAGCCCCATACCACGCAAAGCGAAGCTTGGTTTTTAAGTGGAGAAGGGTAGAGGGGCGGGCTCATTATCCACCGAGTTTAGAAGGTTGTGATTGGTCCAAAGGGCAGATCGCAGGCGATTTCTCGGTTATCAATAAAAAGTCACAAGATGCTAAATAGGTGATGTCCTTGAGGTGAGGAATATTCAGAGAAGAATGGATGCATGCAATATAATGTTGCGGAGGCATAATGAATAAAAACTGTTTTGTAGAAATCTGTTACTATTGCTAAGAGCCTGTTTGGATTGACTTTTGGCTTATTTTTATTATTTTGACTTAAAAGCACTTTCTTTTTTATCCAAACACTACAAAAATTATTTTGGCTAAAAAGCACTTAAAATAAGTCAATCTAAACAGGCTTTAAGTATGGTAAAAGAAAGTTTTAGAGATCCTAAACCTGATAATTTCCCTTCTGGAGCTGCTACCCAGAAGCAGATTGTTAATCCGTGGGGAGGGAGAATTCAAGAATACAATTAAACTGACAGGTGGGGAATGGGAAAAGGGAAAGAAGGTCAGATTATGGAAAGACTTTTGGAGTAAGGCTGGACTGCTTAAAGACCTCTTTCCAACCTTGAATAGCATTGCTGTGAATAAAAACCGATTGTTGGTGATTGCTTGTCTAAACTCTAATGTTGGTCGTAATATTCAGTTCAGTCTGGGAAATCACTGAAGCTGGTCTATTTCTGCAAAATTCAGCCGTGATACTAAACGATTGCAAAGAAGACTCTCAAAAGTGGTTCTTTTTATTTTTTATAAGTAAAAGTATTAAAGACTCTCAATGGTGGTTAATGAATTGAGAAGGAAAGCTTACTGTTAAATCCTGTTATGACCTGCGGCAGAGAGAATCAGATGAGTGCGTTGATTATTTGACTTGGAAAATGCTGTGGAGAACTAATGCCCCACCCAAAGTTGCTTGCTTTGGATGGGTTGCCTCACATAGTGCATGCTATCTACAAAGAAGAGGCTTTATGTTATGCAACATGTGCTTTTTATGTGAATGTGCTGCAGAAACTGTGAGTATTTGTGGCTGCAGTGAAATTTACTTGGCAGCTTTGGTCCTTATCTTTTAATGTTTTTGGGGTCCATTGGCCGGTGCAACAAAGCTTCAAATATTTGATTAGTAGTTGGCAGGCACAGATGATTAACAGAAAACTGAAGAAGATCTAAAGTACATCCCTTTGCACATCATTTGAGCAGTGTGTGTGGAAAGGAATAAAGGATGATTTGACGAAAATAAAAGAATCGTCATCTTTTGCGTAGTTCAGATGCATTCAAATTTTATTTTATTGGCAAAACGGTTTTTTGTCTCAAACATGACTGAGTTTATGGACTTGTATGTTTTACTTTGTACGTCTGTAAATTTTCTATTTACTCAAGTACTTCTTGGTACTTCATTATAAATAAAATGACCTTACCATGGAAGATGATATGGAAGCCTAAGGTGCCTTACAAAGTGAATTGTTTTAATTGGCTCCGAGCAAAAGTAACTGTTCTAACACATGAGAACCTAAACAAGAGAGGTTATCAGTTGGCCTCTAGGTGATATTTGTGTGGGGAACAAGCTGAGACAGTCAACCATCTTTTCTTACATTGTAAATGGACAGAACAACTATAGAATGTTTGATAGCCTAAAAAGGATCAGGTGGGTGAAACTAGGATGGTTTAGAGGAGTACTTAGTAGCTGGAACAGGGGTGGAAATATAACAAAGAAGGAGGAGAGACGGAAGATTGTGTCCCAGCATGCATTTGGTGGTCAATCTGGAAAGAGTGAAACAATAGGAGCTTTGAAAATGTACAAAATAGTCTTCATGGTTTCAAAATGAAGTGTCTAGCTCTATTCTACTTTTGGTGTAAACATAGTTTATTAGCTCAAACAGAAGACATCTTAGATGTTCTTGATTGTTAGGCAACACATATAGTTTTGAGCTTTTGATAGATTGTAATACTTTTGAAGGGGAACTGCACTTTTGGTTGTAGCATACCTGTGGATATATAGAGTAAGGTTACCAGTTTCAAAAAAAAACTAACTTGCCATGATCCAAGAAAGGAAGTATACCACATGTGAGAAGCAGAGCATTGCACTCCTAGCATTCATGTGTGTATACCACAAGAGAAAGGAATGTGGAGAGGTTTCAAAGGGGAGGAACATTACTTTGTACAACTTAGAGCTTAATCTTAATTTTAGCTTAACTTTAGGAACACATTGTTAGCGGAAACGTGAAACTAAAGAACAAGGAAGAGCAACAATATTTAACGTGGTTCGGATCAAAATGATCCTATGTCCACCAAAGAACAACTGCACTGATATTTATTGCACTCTACAAAGAATACAAGTGAAATACTACAAGAGAGAGAACACAAATGCCTTAGAAGGTGAGAAGGCAAGTGAGGGGATGATTTGAAAATGAATTAAGAGCTACCTATTTATAGGAATAAATTCATCCTATTGATGTCATCCATGACATCACTATGTGTCAAAATTGTCAAGGTTAAGATAGCAAACCATTTTATGGTTTGCCTAACTTTCACCTACCAAGATACAATCTTTGACTTGTATTTTGTACTAATTATCTTCCTACCAAATATTCATATTAATTCATCTTCCATTTAGTTTGATTCCACAAGAACCAAAACCAACTCTTTCAATCTCCACCTTGGTTTGTGTTCCAAGCATGCGTATAAACAACTCCTGCCAAAACTTCTAAGCTTACTGGGCAATCCCATTCTAAGAAACAAGAAGAATCAAACCTTTGTTGAACATACCAGCTCCACCTAGCAGTTGTTCTCTTAGAGTTGCATCAATTGATGCATACTCCCGCCAAGTCCTTGCAGTGTGCAAACTTGGCAAGCGGGACTATTTTGGTCAACATGTCTGCAGCGTTATCGTCTGTGATAACCTTCTCAACCTTGATAGCTCCCTTTTCTACGACATCTCGAATAAAATGAAATCTGACATCAATGTGTTTGGTGCGCTCATGAAATCTTTGATTTTTAATCAAATGCATAGCACTTTGACTATCACATTTTAGAATTGATTCAAGCTGAACTGAACTCAATTCTGCCACCAAACCTTTCAACCAGATAGCTTCTTTTACTGCCTCCGTTGCTGCCATATATTCTGCCTCTGTTGTAGACAAAGCGACAATCGACTGTAAAGTCGATTTCCAACTAATGGTACTACCGACGAGAGTAAAGATGTATCCAGTTGTGGACCTCCTTCGATCAAGATCCCCTGCATAGTCAGAATCTACATAACCGAGAATTGAAATACCTTCACTTTTCCGAAAGGTTAGGCCAACATCAGAAGCTCCTTTGAGATATCTCAATATCCACTTGACAGCTTCCCAGTGCCTTTTTCCTGGATTTGCCATGTACTTGCTTACCACACTTACAAATTGGGCAATATCTGGACGTGTGCATACCATAGCATACATAATGCTACCAACTGCACTCGCATAAGGAACCTTTGACATATGTTCCACCTCATCCATAGATTGAGGCTTTTGTAACTCTGAAAGCTTGAAATGAGAAGCTAACGGTGTACTTACAGGCTTGCTCATATGCATATTGAATCTTTCAAGAACTTTTCCGATGTACCTCTTCTGAGAAAGATGTACAACACCATTTTCTCTTGAAATTTCCATTCCAAGGATTTTCTTTGCAACTCCTAGATCCTTCATGTCAAATTCCTTGCTCAACAGTTTATTCAAAATATTTATCTCTGTGATGTTGTTAGCAGCAATAAGCATATCATCAACATACAACAATAGATAAATCATAGAGTTACGAGACATCTTCTTGTGATACACACAACTATCAAATGCACTCCTCGAAAATCCATGTGTAGTCATGAATGCATCAAACCTCTTGTACCACTGTCTAGGGGATTGCTTCAAACCATACAAAGACTTCTTCAGTTGGCATACATGGTCTTCTTTTTCTTCAGCTAGGAAACCTTCAGGCTGATCCATATAGATTGTCTTTTCTAGATCACCATGTAAGAAAGCAGTTTTGACATCAAGCTGTTGAAGCTCTAAATCAAATTGTGCAACCAATGCTAGTAGCACGCGAATTGAGCTATGTTTCATGACTGGAGAAAAGATCTCATTGTAGTCAATTCCCTCCTTCTGACTGAAACCCTTTGCAACCAATCTCGCCTTGAACCTAGCATCTTCCACTTCTGGAATACCTTCTTTCTTTCTGTAGACCCATTTGCATCCAACTGTCCACATCCCCTTTGGCCTTTTAACTAAGACCCATGTCTCATTTTTGTGAAGAGACTCCATCTCTTCCATCATGGCTAACTGCCATTGTACAGCATCTTTGCAAGAACTTGCTTCAACATACGAAGAGGGCTCGAGATCCTTAATCTCTTCTTCTGCAGCTACGAACGCATGTGCAATCAGATTTTCTTGCTCTATAAGACGTTCCTGTTTCCGTATCTGCCTTTTGTCCCTTCCCTTCGCAATTGTGTATGGTTCATTGGAAGCAAGTTCTTTAAGATCTGCATCTTTTGAATCATCAATTTGAGTCTCTTGATCCCGTTCCTTGGTAAGCTCCACCGGTAGCTCCACTTGCTCGTTGTTCTCGTTTCTAGATAACTCCACAGAAACTTTACGAGGATCAAGTATAGAGGATTCATCAAAGGTAACATCTCTACTAACTACAAATTTGAGTAAAGACAAACACCATAGTTTGTACCCTTTTACTCCATCTACATACCCTACGAATATGGCCTTTTTAGCCCTTGGTTCAAGCTTACCTTCATTAACATGATAATAAGCTGGACACCCAAATATTCGCAAGTATGAATAGTTAGAGGGTTCACCTGACCAGACCTCATTCGGAGTCTTAAAGTCAATCGCTTAATGCTGGAGACCGATTGACAAAATGAGAAGCAATATGAACTGCTTCAGCCCAAAATACTTTGGACATCTTAGCTTGTAAGAGCATACAACGAGCCTTCTCAAGAAGAGTTCTGTTCATTCTCTCGGCAACTCCATTCTGCTGTGGTGTGTGCCTGACCGTCTTATGCCTTGCGATCCCATGAACCTTGCAGAAATTATTGAACTCTTCACTGCAAAACTCCAAGCCATTGTCCGTGCGAAGATACTTGATTTTCCTCTCCATTTGATTTTCAACCAAAATCTTCCTCTCTTTAAATGCTTCAAAAGCATCACCTTTTCTCTTCAGAAAACGCACCCAAACCTTTCGTGAAAAATCATCAATGAATGTGAGAAGATACCTCTTTCCTCCCTTCGATGGAAGCTTAGAGGAACCCCATAAATCTGAATGGATGTAGTCTAGCACCCCTCCCGTCTTGTGCTTGCCAGTGCTGAAGCTGATCTTTTTCTTCTTCCCTAAGACGCAGTGCTCACAAAATTCAAGTGTGCTGATCTTCTCACCATTCAAAAGGTTGCGGTTGCTCAACATCTCCAATCCTCGTGCGCTCATATGGCCTAGTCTCGTGTGCCATAATTTTGCCTTGTCATCATTAGATAACTGCACTGTAGATGCATTTACAGAGCCAATAATAGTGCTTCCCGCAAGTGTGTAGAGGCCATCCTCCAGCTTGGCCTTCAACATGACTAAAGACCCTTTAGTCACTTTCATAGTTCCTCCTTCACTCATGTACTTATAGCCTTGTTTATCTAAAGTACCCAGGGAGATCAAATTCTTCTTTAGATCAGGAACATGACGGACTTCTGTAATAGTCCTCACGATTCCATCATGGCAGCGAACATGAACTGAACCAATGCCAACTATTTTACAAGTTGCATTATTGCCCATTAATACAGTTCCTCTACTTGTTTCATAGCTGCTGAACCAATCTTTTCGGAATGTCATATGCAGAGTACAACCAGAGTCTAAGACCCATTTGTTGTCATAGACTCCACTATTGCATGATGTTGTTAGTACATAATCATCATCATTATCATGTACTTGCTCAACAATGGATGCGCTCGCCTTTTCTTTGGACTTCGACATAGGGCAATCTCGTTCAAAGTGCCCCTTCTTGTGACAGCCCCAACATTCCGCATTCTTTTTGTTCACACGAGACTTTGATCTGTACTTCGATTTGCTCCTTCCTTGTTGGCTAGTACGACCTCTTACAAAGAGTCCACTAGCTTCGTCACTTTTGTCTCCTTCAAAATGCATCCGCACATCACAAGAGTTTAGTGCTTGCCGCACTTGCTCAAGTTTAATAGGTTGTTTGCTATACATCATTGAATTCTCGATATCACGATATTTTGAAGTCAATGAAAATAGCAAAGAACATGCAAGCGTCTCCTCGTCCTTTTTAATTCCAGCAGTTTGTAAGTCCATCACAAGTTTATTGAACGCATCTAGATGGTCTTGCAACAAAGTACCTGAATCCATCTTAAATGTATGAAGACGCCGTTGTAACAACATCCTTGTTGTCACTGACTGGTCCTGGTAAAGCCCTTCCAGCTTTTCCCATAACTCTTTGGCCGTCTCTTCGGTACTTGTACTCACTTCACAAAGTACGTTAGGTGCAAGGGACAGTTGGATTGCACTCAATGCATCTCCTTCAATCTTTTCCTTGTCGGAATCCGATATCTTATCGGGGTACTTTCCGTCAATAGCATGGATTGAACCTTCCCTCCGCAGTAACGCTATCATCTGGATTTTCCAGATATTGAAGTTGTTGCGCCCACTAAATCTATCAATTTCAAACTTCATGGAACTCATTTTTTTACTTGTTCTTCCTTTTCTACTATAATGTATTTGGAACTACAGAAAACCAAAGTAATCCTTTTCTGATGTGGAAGTTCAGACTGTGCTGCAACCACAGAGCATACTCAGACAGAACCTTGGCTCTGATACCAATTGTTAGCGGAAACGTGAAACTAAAGAACAAGGAAGAACAACAATATTTAACGTGGTTCGGATCAAAATGATCCTATGTCCACCAAAGAACAACTGCACTGATATTTATTTCACTCTACAAAGAATACAAGTGAAATACTACAAGAGAGAGAACACAAATGCCTTAGAAGGTGAGAAGGCAAGTGAGAGGATGATTTGAAAATGAATTAAGAGCTACCTATTTATAGGAATAAATTCATCCTATTGATGTCATCCATGACATCACTATGTGTCAAAATTGTCAAGGTTAAGATAGCAAACCATTTTATGGTTTGCCTAACTTTCACCTACCAAGATACAATCTTTGACTTGTATTTTGTACTAATTATCTTCCTACCAAATATTCATATTAATTCATCTTCCATTTAGTTTGATTCCACAAGAACCAAAACCAACTCTTTCACCCACAAAATTCCTATAAGCATATAATTGATATCTTCTTTTGAGAACCAAAATTTTGTCTAGGCTCTCTACTAATTTATACCTCTTTGTACGGCGGGGGTCCTTCCAGCATCAAATAAGCATTACTTTCATGAATAAAGGGAGGATATCATGAATGAGACCACTACCAAGTAAAGTCTTTTGGCACTGTTATAGTACAACTTTAATATACATATATATATATATATATATATATATATATATAAAATAGAAGCAGTTTAATCTCAGGGCGCTCTATAAGCTTTTCAATAACCAGAAAAAACCTTCTGGGTAAAAACACCATTTTTATCGCAAGCAAGAGCTTGGAGATGCTCAAACACTTCCATAACTACCTTATCTCAACCAAATCGCTTAAAGTTTTAATCAAGTTGTAGTCTCCAATTTTCAACACAAAAGTTAACTCCATTCTGATATCATTACCGTAATTTCTAACACAACCACCTCAAGGACAAGTTCTATCTATATTTTTTACACTCAACCATCTTAGAACACCAGCTGCCTCGTACAAAAATAAACTAATTCTAATCAAATTGTACATTTCATTGTTCCAAGCCATTCAAATAACTCAAAATTACCTAACACCTAAATAACCCTACCCACTGAGAAATAAAGATCACCATAGACAACCAGAAGCTGATGGCAATTGTTAGATCACATGTTTTCCCAAACCCACATACTAATATGGAATTCACTATCAAAAATGAGTACCTAATGACTTAAAATCCTGAATATACCTCCAATACAAAATTAGAAAAAAAAGTTGTAAGCAGTGGCGGATGCAAGATAGAGATATCAGGTTCAGCTAAACCCAGTAATTTTGACGCGAAGCATAAATTTATGAATAAAAACTACTAAAATTGCAACAAGTAGTAAGGCAGAACCTATGCAATGGGTGGTTCCTGTTATAAAATTGAACTAATTACAATCAAAATTTTACATTTCAATGTTCTAGACAATTCAGATAACTAAAATTAGCCAACGCCACAATAAAACTATCCACCGAGACATAAAGATCAACATTTAGACAACCTAGAGCTGATAGCAATTATTCGATGTATTCACTGACATAATTAGGACTTAAAATCCTGAATCCACCTGAAAGAGGGCAATCAGAATTTACCTCCGGACGATCAGAAGAAGAAGGGAGAAGACCAAGAGATCTAGCAGAACGAACGGAACTCAAAATCTTCTCTCCAACTTTAGACAAGTCCATACCGTCGTCGCCTCCTTGAGAGAAGAGCAAAGAACCCAAAAACAAAAACCTAGATAATTCAAACCCACCTTCGCTCAATTGACCGCCATTGAAGAGAACAAGTGGAATCAAAGGAAAAGGCGGAGAAGAATTTGACTGCATTTCAATCCGCAATTTCCAAATCAATCCTTTTCGATCTCATACTTGTGAGATCCGGATCAAAGAAGAAAAAAACTCTACTGTTGTGATTTTTTACAATGGCTGGCTTCAACACTCGCAATACGATTGAGAAATTGTTGATATTCTACTGATGTAAGTGAAGAAAAGTCTGCAAATTTGAGTTGTTGAGTAGAAAAATGGTGGTGGGGTTAGACTTTTTTGGTTGATAATTTTGGTGGTGACATGTGAGAAGAAAGCAAAAGGTAACAAGGAAGATGGCTCGGGGCTCAAATTGGTGGGACTTGGTAATTACATGTTGATTTACACCTTGTTTGGACAGATCGATTTGGTGGTGTGATCATCTCCTTATCTTAATATTTTTTTATTTTATTTTTATTTATTATTTAATAATTATATTTTATCATATATTTTATTTTTTCATAATAGATCTATCTCATACCTTACTTTTTTTATAGATTTATTATTTAAATTATGAATGTGTGATATTATGTAACGATGGAATATACTAGAAGAATACATTATGATACAATACAACACAATACAATACACTACAATACATTATGAAACAATACTTAACAATATCCAAACAAAGTGTTGAAATAGGTATTTTGAATAGATATCCAAACAAAGTGTTGAAATAGGGATTTTGAATAGTCTAATTTACGACGATAACAATAACATATTTAATCGTATTGAATGTGTATGAGTAGGATAGAGTATACGCACATCTTACTTTTATCTCTATAGTGGAGTAGAAAGATAGTTTCTTATAAACCATATGTTTAAGACAAAATAATCTAAAATAAAGATGTAATGAAAGTACCAGAGACAATATGTCACGACTCAAGAGTATACCCTAGAAGTAACGTGGCGTACTTGACCCCGAAGGCATCTCATATAAGCCCTTAACATATCATAATCATAAGATAATAGAAAATATGAAAATTTCAAAACTTTTTATGTTAGCGGAAACGTGAAACTAAAGAACAAGGAAGAACAACAATATTTAATGTGGTTCGGATCAAAATGATCCTACGTCCACCAAAGAACAACTGCACCAATATTTATTTCACTCTACAAAGAATACAAGTGAAATACTATAAGAGAGAGAACACAAATGCCTTAGAAGGTGAGAAGGCAAGTGAGAGGATGATTTGAAAATGAATTAAGAGCTACCTATTAATAGGAATAAATTCATCCTATTGATGTCATCCATGACATCACTATGTGTCAAAATTGTCAAAGTTAAGAATATGAAACCATTTTATGGTTTGCCTAAAATTCACCTACCAAGATACTATATTTGACTTTTATTTTGTACTAATTATCTTCCTACCAAATATTCATGTTAATTCATCTTCCATTTAGTTTGATTCCACAAGAACCAAAACCAACTCTTTCAATCTCCACCTTGGTTTGTGTTCCAAGCATGCGTATAAACAACTCCTGCCAAAACTTCTAAGCTTACTGGGCAATCCCATTCTAAGAAACAAGAAGAATCAAACCTTTGTTGAACATACCAGCTCCACCTAGCAGTTGTTCTCTTAGAGTTGCATCAATTGATGCATACTCCCGCCAAGTCCTTGCAGTGTGCAAACTTGGCAAGCGGGACTATTTTGGTCAACATGTCTGCAGCGTTATCGTCTGTGATAACCTTCTCAACCTTGATAGCTCCCTTTTCTACGACATCTCGAATAAAATGAAATCTGACATCAATGTGTTTGGTGCGCTCATGAAATCTTTGCTTTTAATCAAATGAATAGCACTTTGACTATCACATTTTAGAATTGATTCAAGCTGAACCGAACTCAATTCGGCCGCCAAACCTTTCAACCAGATAGCTTCTTTAACTGCCTCCGTTGCTGCCATATATTCTGCCTCTGTTGTAGACAAAGCGACGATCGACTGTAAAGTTGATTTCCAACTAATGGTACTACCGACGAGAGTAAAGATGTATCCAGTTGTGGACCTCCTTCGATCAAGATCCCCTGCATAGTCAGAATCTACATAACCGAGAATTGAAATACCTTCACTTTTCCGGAAGGTTAGGCCGACATCAGGAGCTCCTTTGAGATATCTCAATATCCACTTGACAGCTTCCCAGTGCCTTTTTCCTGGATTTGCCATGTACTTGCTTACCAAACTTACAGATTGAGCAATATCTGGACGTGTGCATACCATAGCATACATAATGCTATCAACTGCACTCGCATAAGGAACCTTTGACATATGGTCCAACTCATCCATAGATTGAGGCATTTGTAACTCTGAAAGCTTGAAATGAGAAGCTAACGGTGTACTTACAGGCTTGCTCATGTGCATATTGAATCTTTCAAGAACTTTTCCGATGTACCTCTTCTGAAAAAGATGTACAACACCATTTTCTCTTGAAATTTCCATTCCAAGGATTTTCTTTGCAACTCCTAGATCCTTCATGTCAAATTCCTTGCTCAACAGTTTATTCAAAATATTTATATTTGTGATGTTGTTAGCAGCAATAAGCATATCAACATACAACAATAGATAAATCATAGATAAATCATAGAGTTACTAGACATCTTCATGTGATACACACAACTATCAAATGCACTCCTCAAAAATCCATGTGTAGTCATGAATGCATCAAACCTCTTGTACCACTGTCTAGGGAATTGCTTCAAAACATACAAAGACTTCTTCAGTTGGCATACATGGTCTTCTTTTCCTTCAGCTAGGAAACCTTCAGTCTGATCCATATAGATTGTCTCTTCTAGATCACCATGTAAGAAAGCAGTTTTGACATCAAGCTGTTGAAGCTCTAAATCAAATTGTGCAACCAATGCTAGTAGCACGCGAATTGAGCTATGTTTCACGACTGGAGAAAAGATCTCATTGTAGTCAATTCCCTCCTTCTGACTGAAACCCTTTGCAACTAATCTCGCCTTGAACCTAGCATCTTCCACTTTTGGAATACCTTCTTTCTTTCTGTAGACGTATTTGCATCCAACTGTCCTCATCCCCTTTGGCCTTTTAACTAAGACCCATGTCTCATTTTTGTGAAGAGACGGAATGGCTAACTGCCATTGTGCAACATCTTTGAAAGAAGTTGCTTCAACATACAAAGAGGGCTCGAGATCCTTAATCTCTTCTTCTGCAGCTACGAACGCATGTGCAATCAGATTTTCTTGCTCTATAAGACGTTCCAGTTTCCGTATCTGCCTTTTGTCCCTTCCCTTCGCAATTGTGTATGGTTCATTGGAAGCAAGTTCTTTAAGATCTGCATCTTTTGACTCATCAATTTGAGTCTCTTGATCCCGTTCCTTGGTAAGCTCCAGCGGTAGCTCCACCTGCTCGTTATTCTCGTTTCTAGATAACTCCACAGAAACATTACGAGGATCAAGTATAGAGGATTCATCAAAGGTAACATCTCAACTAACTACAAATTTGAGTAAAGACAAACACCATAGTTTGTACCCTTTTACTCCATCTACATACCCTACGAATATGGCCTTTTTAGCCCTTGGTTCAAGCTTACCTTCATTAACATGATAATAAGCTGGACACCCAAATATTTGCAAGTATGAATAGTTAGAGGGTTCACCTGACCAGACCTCATTCGGTGTCTTAAAGTCAATCGCTGATGCTGGAGACCGATTGACAATATGAGAAGCAGTATGAACTGCTTCAGCCCAAAATACTTTGGACATCTTAGCTTGTAAGGGCATACAACGAGCCTTCTCAAGAAGAGTTCTGTTCATTCTCTCGGCAACTCCATTCTGCTGTGGTGTGTGCCTGACCGTCTTATGTCTTGTGATCCCATGAACCTTGCAGAAATCATTGAACTCTTCACTGCAAAACTCCAAGCCATTGTCCGTGCGAAGATACTTGATTTTCCTCTCCATTTGATTTTCAACCAAAATCTTCCACTCTTTAAATGCTTCAAAAGCATCACCTTTTGTCTTCAGGAAACGCACCCAAACCTTTCGTGAAAAATCATCAATGAATGTGAGAAGATACCTCTTTCCTCCTTTCGATGGAAGCTTAGAGGGACCCCATAAATCTGAATGGATGTAGTCTAGCACCCCTCCCGTCTTGTGCTTGCCAGTGCTGAAGCTGATCTTTTTCTTCTTCCCTAAGACGCAGTGCTCACAAAATTCAAGTGTGCTGATCTTCTCACCATTTAAAAGGTTGCGGTTGCTCAACATCTCCAATCCTCGTGCGCTCATATGGCCTAGTCTCATGTGCCATAATTTTGCCTTGTCATCATTAGATAACTGCACTGTAGATGCATTTACAGAGCCAATAATGGTGCTTCCCGCAAGTGTGTAGAGGCCATCCTCCAGCTTGGCCTTCAACATGACTAAAGACCCTTTAGTCACTTTCATAGTTCCTCCTTCACTCATGTACTTATAGCCTTGTTTATCTAAAGTACCCAGGGAGATCAAATTCTTCTTTAGATCAGGAACATGACGGACTTCTGTAATAGTCCTCACGATTCCATCATGGCAGCGAACATGAACTGAACCAATGCCAATTATTTTATAAGTTGCATTATTGCCCATTAATACAGTTCCTCTACTTGTTTCATAGCTGCTGAACCAATCTTTTCGGAATGTCATATGCAGAGTACAACCAGAGTCTAAGACCCATTTGTTGTCATAGACTCCACTATTGCATGATGTTGTTAGTACATAATCATTATCACTATCATGTACTTGCTCAACAATGGATGCGCTCGCCTTTTCTTTGGACTTCGACATAGGGCAATCTCGTTCAAAGTGCCCCTTCTTGTGATAGCCCCAACATTCCGCATTCTTTTTGTTCACACGAGACTTTAATCTGTACTTTGATTTGCTCCTTCCCTGTTGGCTAGTACGACCTCTTACAAAGAGTCCACTAGCTTCGTCACTTTTGTCTCCTTCAAAATGCATCCGCACATCACAAGAGTTTAGTGCTTGCCGCACTTGCTCAAGTTTAATAGGTTGTTTGCTATACATCATTGAATTCTCAATATCACAATATTTTGAAGTCAATGAAAATAGCAAAGAACATGCAAGCGTCTCCTCGTCCTTTTTAATTCCAGCAGTTTGTAAGTCCATCACAAGTTTATTGAACGCATCTAGATGGTCTTGCAACAAAGTACCTGAATCCATCTTAAATGTATGAAGACCCGTTGTAACAACATCCTTGTTGTCACTGACTGGTCCTGGTAAAGCCCTTCCAGCTTTTTCCATAACTCTTTGGTCGTCTCTTCGGTACTTGTACTCACTTCACAAAGTACTTTAGGTGCAAGGGACAGTTGAATTGCACTCAATGCATCTCCTTCAATCTTTTCCTTGTCGGAATCCGATATCTTATCGGGGTACTTTCCGTCAATAGGATGGATTGAACCTTCCCTCCGCAGTAACGCTATTATCTGGATTTTCCAGATATTGAAGTTGTTGTGCCCACTAAATCTATCAATTTCAAACTTCATGGAACTTATTTTTTTTACTTGTTCTTCCTTTTCTATTACAATGTATTTGAAACTACAGAAAACCAAAGTAATCCTTTTCTGATGTGGAAGTTCAGACTGTGCTGCAACCATAGAGCATACTCAGACAAAACCTTGGCTCTGATACTAATTGTTAGCGAAAACGTGAAACTAAAGAACAAGGAAGAACAACAATATTTAACGTGGTTCAGATCAAAATGATCCTACGTCCACCAAAGAACAACTGCACCAATATTTATTTCACTCTACAAAGAATACAAGTGAAATACTATAAGAGAGAGAACACAAATGCCTTAGAAGGTGAGAAGGCAAGTGAGAGGATGATTTGAAAATGAATTAAGAGATACCTATTAATAGGAATAAATTCATCCTATTGATGTCATCCATGACATCACTATGTGTCAAAATTGTCAAAGTTAAGAATATGAAACCATTTTATGGTTCGCCTAAAATTCACCTACCAAGATACAATCTTTGACTTTTATTTTGTACTAATTATCTTCCTACCAAATATTCATGTTAATTCATCTTCCATTTAGTTTGATTCCACAAGAACCAAAATCAACTCTTTCATTTTACAATAAAAGTCATTTTCATAAAAGCAAGCAGAAGTCTTTTTATACTTCATTTCAAATCATCTGATACAACTTTAGCATAAAACTCTTGGAACATAACCCATACAATAGTTTTAACATGAAAATAAAAGGCAGAAAGTAACTAGTGGGTTTGTCCTTGAAACTATGAGGACTCACCAATTCTTAGCTCTTTTGATCCTTAGTAACCTATCTTCAAGGATGGAACTTAATCTCTAAAATCCTACATTTGATTAGAATGTAGGTAAAGTATGTGTTCGTACAAAATGTACCAAGTATGATAGCTAGCATAACATCATAAAAGCATCTCAAAATGGTTAGTCAACATAAGACATAAGCATAAGTGATAATAACATATTCATAAGCATAGTCTCCAATACGAGCATCATGTAATCATAAGTCAACATAAGACATTGTAAATGAGCATAAAAGATACATCATGGTCATGGCATAGTCTTTACTTAGACTTCATATTGACATACTTCAACTTTTAATTTTTCATATTACAAGAGAACTACTTCACAAGCCACCTCACAACATACTTGTGCAAAACAAGAATAACATCCCATAATACCAGTCAAGCTAAGTACCTCTTTTTAGTCATTCTTAGGTATAATCCACATTCTTAGTCAAGACTAAGGTTTCATGTGATAAGAGCATTATACTCCTAAGAACCTCAAAGCACACTTGTGCGACGCATGTGTGGCATCCCATATTATCACAGATACTAAACATATTCTTGAAGTCACCATATTCATGCTTACTATCCACATGTTTCATTTTATACCTACTTCATATTGACAAAGAACTATCATCTTAAGTCAATCATATCATAGAGGGCAACTATAGCAACAATTCAAGCTAAGCATATATCACATAAGAGAACACTTCCGTAGCTTTAAGTCATACTTGTGTAATGTATAAATAGTATCTCATATTACTATTCACACTAAGTACCACTTTAGGCTGTCATACATACTCACTATTTGAAGACTAGTCTTTTTTTACTATTTGCCACTAGTCATTTAAGGTACTTCTCTTTTTTATATGAGGCAATTCACAACACATGAATGAACTTTATTTCTCAATTCAAGGCTAACAAGGACTAACCCTCTAATTAATAGGCTAGACCATGTTATAACTATAACTAACTACCTTGGATGACACACTAACATGCAAGTCCAAGCTATTCTAGGAAGGGTACAAGTGTTCCATCCTAGCTACCATGAAGTAGCCTTAGATCAACTAAGTCATGTTACCCTTACAAGCACACTGTGATGCTAATGTAAGCTACCCCTAGGAGAGTGTGATTCTCAATCCTAATCTACTCTCGAAGTGCATCTTACAATGCAAGGTCAAGCTACCCTTAAGAGAGTATAGATCATCAATCCTAAGCTACCCTTAGGAGAGTATAAGTCCTCAATCTTAAAGCTACCATGAAATGGTTTTGGCCAAACCAAGTCATGCTGCCATGAAGGCATCCTAATAATGCTAGTTCAAGCTACCCTCAGGAGAGTATAGATCCCCAATCTCCCTAACTCAAGCTACCATGAAATACATTTTACAATGTCAAGTCAAGCTACCCTTAGGAGAGTATGATTCCTCAATCCTAAGTTATCAATCTTTGTCTTATCCTATCAAGCCAAGCTATACATGAAAGGAAATATCTCACAACTTCAAGCTATTCTAGACTAACAAGTTTTGATTAATTTTAGGTTATTAAGTCAACCTAGAATCACTCTATGTGAGAGAACTTAAGACTTCTAGCATATTTATGTCTGGTTGTGTAAGAGAGAAGCAATAACAACAAGTTCAATGTCTTTCTTAATAATGTAATTTCAACAATAAATGGGAAGAGATGGAAATCTACATATAAATCACATTCGTTGAATATGTTTTATGCATCTCTTTCTCAGCTCAATTAATGTTGAGTATAACATAAGACAATAATTATCTTTCTCGATATTATTAAAGAAATAAATATATTTAAAAAATATTAGACAAATAAAATTAAAGGGAATGAGTAATATCATAATTTCAACAAGAAATGAAAAAAGACTAAAAACATCAACATAAATTGCATTTTTTGAATGTGTTTTGTGCCTTTCTTAATAGAAGGGATAAAAATGTAATTTACACAATAAATAAAAAGAGATTAAAACTTATACATAAATCGCATCCGTTGAATGTGTTTTATGCCTTTCTTTCTTAGCTCAATTAATGTTGAGTGTAAATAAAAAAAATAGTTATCTTTCTCGATGTGATAAAAGTAATGAATAAAAGAAATAAATATATTCATAAAGTATTGAACAAATAAAATGAAAAGAAAGGTGTCATATCGTAATTTTAATAATAAATGAAAAAAAACTGAAACTTACACATAAATCGCATTCATTGAATGCGTTTTGTGTCATTCTTAACATAAGGGGTAGTAACATATATAATTTCAACAATAAATGGTAAGAGATTGAAACTTACACATAAATCACATTCGTTGAATGTGTTTTACGTCTCTCTTTCTCATCACAATTAATGTGAGTATAAAATAAAAAATAATTATCTTTCTCGATATGATAAAAGTTTAAATAAAAGAAATAAATATATTTAAAAAATACTGGACAAATAAAACTAAATGGGGGGGGGGGTAATACCGTATGTTTCAACAATAAATGGGAAAAGACTGAAACTTACACATAAATTGCAAGCCGAATGCGTTTTATGCCTTACCATCTCAGCGTCTATTTATGTATATGAGAAGGCTTTTCAAGTTTTCAATAACACGACTTTTTTTAAAAGATAAAATGTTTATCTTTTTTATATATATTATAAAAATAATAAATGAAATAAATAAATATAAATTTAAAATAGTGGACAAATAAAATTAAATGGATAGGTAATATAGTAATTTTAACAATAAATGAGATGACACGAAATTTTACTCATAAATCGCATTTGGTGAATGTGTTTTATGCCTTATCTTATTAGCTCTTTCTATTTAGATTTTTGAGAAGCATTTTTTCACATTTTCAACGACATGACGTTTTTTTAAAAGATAAATTGATATTATAACAGAAATAGATGAAATAAATAAATATATTTTTAAAATAGTGAACAAATAAAATTTAACATATGGGTGACATAATAATTTCAATAATAAATAAGAAGACACACAATTTAACTCATAAATCACATTTGGTGAAAGATTTTTACGTGTTATCTTCTCATCTTTTTCTATTTAGGTATTTGAGAAACGTTTTTTCATGTTTTCAACGACATGAAATTTTTTAAAAAGATTATATATTTTTCTTTTATTCATATTATAAAAGTAATAATGAAATAAATAAATATATATTTAAAAGAGTGAACAAATAAAATTAAATGGATGGGGTGATATAGAAATTTCAACAATAAATAAGAAGATACAAAATTTTACTCATAAATCACATTTTGTGAGTGTGTTTTATGTTTTATCTTCTCAACCTTTTCTATTAGGTATCTGAGATGCGTTTTTTTTAGTTTTCAATGATATGACCTTTTTTTAAAATATAAAATATTTATCTTTTCTTGATATTATAAAAGTAATAAATGAAATAAATAAATATATTTTTAAAATAGTGGACGAATATAAATGGAAGGGGTAATATAGTAATTTCTACAATAAATGAGATAACACAAAATTTTACTAATAAATCACAATTGGTGAATATGTTTTATGTCTTATCTTCTCAACTCTTTCTATTTAGGTTTCTCAGAAGCGTTTTTTTAAGTTTTCAATGATAAGACGTTTTTTAAAAAGATAAAATATTTATCTTTTTTTTTATATTGTAAAAGTAATAAATTAAATAAATAAATAAATTTTAAAAATAGTTGACAAATAAAATTAAACAGAAGAGGTAATACAGTAATTTCAATAATAAATGAGATGACATGAAATTTTACTCATAAACCGCATTTGATGAATGTGTTTTATGCCTTATCTTCTGATCAACTCTTTCTATTTAGGTATTTGAGAAGCTTTTTTACAAGTTTTCAACAATATTACATTTTTTAAAAGACAAAATGTTTATCTTTACTTCATATTATCGAAGTAATAAATAAAATAAATAAAAAATATTTTAAAAATAGCAGGAAAATAAAATTAAACGGAAGGAGTGATACAGTAATTTCTACAATAAATAAGAAGACATGAAATTTTACTCGTACATCACATTTGGTGAACGCCTTTTATGCCTTATCTTCTCATCTCTTTCTATTTTGATATTTGAGAAGCGTTTTTTCAAGTTTTCAACAGCGTAACCTTTTTTTAAAAGATAAAATAATTATTTTTTCTTAATATTATAAAACTAATAAATGAAATAAATTAATATATTTTTAAATTGTGGACAAATAATATTAAACGGAAGGGGATAGTATAATAATTTCAACAATAAATGAGATGACACAAAATTTTATCTATAAATTGCATTTGGTGCACGTGTTTTATGCGATATCCTATCAACTCTTTCTATTTAGATATCCGAAAAGCGTTTATTCACATTTTCAATGATATGATGTTTTTTTAAAAGATAAAATATTGATATATGAAAAAAGTAATAAATAAAATAAATAATTATATATTTAAAATAGTCAACAAAGAAAATTAAACAGGTGGGGTGATATGTTAATTTCAACAACAAATAAGAAGACACAAAATTTTACTCATAAATCGCATTTGTTGAATGAGTTTTATGTCTTATCGTCTCGACTCTTTCTAATTAGGTATCTGAGAAGCGTTTTTTCAAGTTTTTAACGACATAATTTTTTTAAAAAGATAATGTATTTATCTTTACTTCATATTATAAAAGTAATTAATGAAATAAGTGAATATATTTTTAAATTGTGGACAAATAATATGAAACGGAATGGGTAATATAATAATTTCAACAATAAATGAGATGACACAAAATTTTACTCATAAATTGCATTTGGTGCACACATTTTATGTCATCTCTTATCAGTTCTTTCAATTTAGATATTCGAGAAGCGTTTTTCACATTTTCAACGACATGACCTTTTTTTGAAAGATAAAATATTTATATATTATAAAGTAATAAATGAAATAAATAAATATATATTTACAATAATGAACAAATATAATTAAACGGATGGGGTGATATAGTAATTTCCACAATAAATAAAAAGACACAAAATTTTACTCATGAATTGCATTTGTTGAATGTGTTTTATGCCTTATCTTCTCAACTATTTATATTAGGTATCTGAGAAGCGTTTTTCCAAGTTTTCAACGACATGATATTTTTTTAAAATAATATATTTATCTCTACTTCATATTATAAAAGCAATAAATAAAATAAATAAATATATTTTTATAATTGTGGACAAATAAAATTAAACGGAAGGGGTAATATAGTAATTTTAACAATAAATGAGATGACACAAAATTTTACTCATAAATCGCATTTGGTGAATGCGTTTTATGCCTTATCTCCTCAACTCTTTTTCTTTAGATATCTGGAAAGCGTTTTTTCAAGTTTTCAATGACATGACGTTTTTTAAAAAGACAAAATATTTATCTTTTCTTGATATTATAAAAGTAATAAATAAAATAAATAAATAAATTTTAAAAATAGTGACGAATAAAATTAAACAAAAGGGATAACATCGTAATTTCAACAATAAATGAGATGACATGAAATTTTACTCATAAATCGCATTGTTGAATGTGTTTTATGTCTTATCTTCTCAGCTCTTTCTATTTTGATACCTGAGAAGCATTTTCCAAGTTTTCAATGATATGACATTTTTTTAAAAATATAAAATATTTATTTTACTTCATATTATCGAAGTAATAAATGAAATAAATAAATATATTTTTGAAAATAGTGGAAAAATAAAATTAAACGAAAGGGGTGATATTGTAATTTCAACAAAAAATAAGAAGACACAAAATTTTACTCATAAATCGCATTTGGTGAATGCGTTTTATGCCTTATCTTCTCATCTCTTTCTATTTATGTACTTGAAAAGTGTTTTTTCAAGTTTACAAAAACATTACGTTTTTAAAAGGATAAAATAGTTATCTTTTTTTTTTTGATATTTTAGAATTAATAAATGAAATAAATAAATATATTTTTAAATTTTGGACAAATAATATTAAGGGGAAGAGATAATATAATAATTTCAACAATAAATGAGATGACACAAAATTTTATTTATAAATCGCATTTGGTGCACGCGTTTTATGCCATATTTTATCAGCTCTTTCTATTTAGATATTCGAAAAGCGTTTTTTAACATTTCTAAAATGACATTTTTTTAAAATATAAAATATTTATATATTATAAAAGTAATAATGAAATAAATTAATATATATTTAAAATAGTGAACAATAAAATTAAACGGATGGAGTGATATAATAATTTCAACAATAAATAAGAAGATACAAAATTTTACTCATAAATCGCATTTGGTGAATGCATTTTATGCCTTATCTTCTCAACTCTTTTTATAGGTATCTGAGAAGCGTTTTCAAATTTTCAGTGACATGACCTTTTTTAAAATGAAATAAATAAATATATATTTAAAATAGTGGACGAATAAAATAAGCGGAAGCGGTAATATAATAATTTCAACAATAAATGAGATGAACAAAATTTTTCTCATAAATCAATTTGGTGAATGCGTTTTATGTCTTATCTTCTCAACTCTTTCTATTAGGTATCTGAGAAGCTTTGTTCAAGTTTTCAATGACTTGACCTTTTTTTTATAAATAAAATATTTATCTTTTCTTGATATTATAAAAGTAATAAATGAAATAAATAAATATATTTTTAAAATAGTGAACGAATAAAACTAAACGGAAGGGGTGAATAGTAATTTCAACAATAAATGAGATGACACAAAATTTTATTCATAAATCGGATTCGCTTAATGCGTCTTATGTCTTTCATTCTCAGCTCTTTCTAATTAGGCATGTGAGAAGGGATTTTCAAGTTTTCAACAACATGACAATCTTTTAAAAGATAAAATAATTATAAAATATATTAAAAATAGTTTACAAATAAAATAAACGGAAGAGCCGAAGAGGTAGTATAGTAATTTTAATCATAATAAGAAGACGCATGATTTTACTCATAAATCAGATTCGGTGAATGCATTTTATGCCTTTCATTTTCAGCACTTTCTATTTAGGTATCTGAGAAGAAATTTTTCAAGTTATCAACTGTATACCTTTTTTTAAAATACAATTTTTTTTTTGATATTATAAAAGTAATAAATAAAATAAATAAATATATATTTAAATTATTGGACAAATAAAGGATAATATAGTAATTTCAACAATAAATAAGAAGATGCATAATTTTACTTTTAAATTGTATTTGCTGCATGCATTTTATGCATATATATATTATTTATTTTGAACGCTAAGATAACCCGCAACTGCAATAACTTTTGTCCTTCAGGTAAGCACTGTGTAAACTCTCCATGTATTTATAAATAACACTGAAAAGATAAATCATACTAGGCAAGTTTTATGCGACATGATGATGAAAATTATAGGGAAACTTACATAAATATACTATAATAAAAAAATATTTACCATTTATAGCAATAATATTTCTTTTTCACTTGATCACTTTTAATTCATTTATAATACAAGTTTAATTCATATTACAAATAATAATTTTTTATTCACATATAATATAAATTTTAATGATAGATAATTCATTTATCACACATTTTAATACACTTATAATACAATGTGTCAAATTTTTACCAAACAAACATAATATATTTTAAAAAATAAGTATTATTCATATATAATTCATATATATTGTATAAATAATTCACTTTTAATACATATTACAGATTTAACATAGTATTGCTATAAATGATAATAAATAAAAAATATTATTAAAATTAATAATTATTTATTAGAATGTACCAATTTATGTAATTTTTCCAAAATTATATTAGGATAATACTTTTTATTTGTTTTACTTAAAATGTTTACTTAATCAACTGTTTAACGGGCAAACCCCCAAAAGGTTCTATTTATTTCTTTCTCTTTAAACGCCCCACGAAAAAAGAAAAGCACCGAAACTCCAAAAAGTTACTCCCCTTTACAGATCTCCACTCGGCAATCGCTGTATAATTCCTCCGGCGAACGGAGTTCCGGGATGTCACGAAAGTTATCGGATAACGGAATCGACGGCGACGACGAGAGGGACGAAGAAGAAGAATATTCCGATGAAGAAGAAGAGGATGGAGAAGATGATGAATATGAACCAAGGCTCAAGTATCAGAGGATGGGAGGCAGTGTGCAATTGCTTCTTTCAAGCGATGCTGCTACATGTATTGCCGTCGCGGAGAGAATGATTGCCCTTGGTACATACAGTGGAGCTGTTCACATTTTAGATTTCCTCGGCAATCAGGTGATAATTTTTTCCTTTTCGCATTGAGTTTTTTGAAAACATGACTGAGGTTTATGTTACTGTTGTGATATAATTTAGCTGGAAAACATTGATCAGTGGTCAAAATGCTTTTAGGATAATCGCTATGTCAATTTTAGCTTAGTTTTTATTGATTGTTTGATTTTTTTTATTTGAGTAGCTTGAGGACGAGGCAAAATTTACTTACTCTAATTTTTAGAGGTTGTGTTTTACTTGAGAATTGTGAGCAGATAGATGTCATTTCAATAGCTAAACCTGTAAAATTTCCTTTTACCCGAGGCTGTGGCCTAGTGGTCAATGAAGCAGATTTAGAATTAATGAGGTTTCATGTTCAAATTCCAGACACAAAACACTGGGTGATTTTTTTTTATGGATAGAGTTACCAGATACATGTTGCTAGATGATAGGTATTCCCGCGAAATTAGTGGAGGAGCGCGCGAGCTTGTACAGATATCATGGTGATCAAAATAGAATTATTTTCCTTCTTTTTAGGCTTAAATTAACTCTAGTGACGTGTGATGCACGTCACTTTTGCGATATACTCGAGGCTAGAAAATAATAACAAATGGTTTACTTTTTTAGTTTGCAATTTGTGGTGCCTTGGATTTATGTAGTTTTAGACTCAGATTCTTGACCTTGAATGATGATCCTTAAAATACTCATCAAGATGAATCCAGAAAGACTGCATACATATCTGGAGAAAGTATTCAGGGGGCAGCAAAGTATCCGGGTGTGGGTGTGGGTGGGGGGGAATTGCTGTGCAGCTGAAATATAGTTTAACAACTTTCTAGTTAATCGAGAGGGGATTAGACATTTGCTTCTTTTTACTAGCAGGAAATTCTTTTCCTTTTTGTTTGTTTTCGTTTTTTAATATAGCGAAGTACTCAACTTCTTGAGGAAAAACGTAGAAGCAACCAACTTAGGGAGAAGAGTATTAGGACTTTTATAAATTTGTCGTCATTCTAATCCCATATGATTTTAGGCAAGATAGAAACCTTAGTTGAACTCATGGAATAAAGTATGTGGAAGTAAAGGATGCCATAAAAAGTATGAGGGTTGAAAAGCTTGTAGTCTAGATTTTATCCCTTTTGGGAAGTACATTGGAGAGGTTGGATTAATATGACTACCAAGCTACTCAATGTTTTATTAAGGAACAAGTAAGAAATTACCTTGCTTCAGGCTATTCAAAGTTGTATGAACTATCAGATATAATCTTATGGGTCATATGAAGCTTTAGGAAATGTTTATATATCATAGACTTAGGAACACTAATATGGGGCCGTAGTGAATCAGGTTAGACACATGCATAGATCTATCATCTATAACAGAAGCTATACCTTCAATAGGAAGTTTTTTTTTGAGAACGGTAATGTTGTATTCTCAGCATTAAGAATTAAGGACATGTTGGAGACCTCCAAAAATTTCAGATAGAAAAACAAAAGAAACTACAGCAATTATAAAAAGCCTAGAAAATCTACCAACTGTTCAACATGACGCAACTTCCGAACTTCGTATTACCGATGACATGACTTTGATATGAAGGAGTGGAGGTCGCGTATCAGGGTTGAAGGTTAGTAGGGATAGAGTGTTGTCTTGACCACCACATGCAAGGTGGTATTATAGTACACCATTTCTTTTGGCGTTTGCTCTACTCTCTTATTTCAGCAACTAAGAAGATCTGCTGTGTGCTCTGGCATTATCCACTGAGTTTGTGATAACTGAGAAATAATGTCCAGCAACTAAAAAAATGCATCATATCACAACTGGTTATGAGGAGTAAATCTTTAGATCTGCATGTGGCAGTCAAATTGGATTGTGTTACTTCAGTTTTGATAATCAAAGATCTTGTTGGAAAAAACATCGTTTAGGATCTCCTTTAGTAGATAACCAGGGTGTTTCTGTAATCTCTATTCGTAGCAAGGCTCTTGCTTGTTGGTTTAGGTTTTTCAAATCAAGAAGTCACTTGTTCCTTACTTAAATCTTAAAGAAGTTTTGTCTGCCATAGGTTAAAGAGTTTGCTGCTCACACTGCTGCAGTCAACGATCTTTGCTTTGACACAGAAGGTGAATACATTGGAAGCTGTTCTGATGATGGGTCTGTCATAATAAATAGTCTTTTTACTAATGAGAGGATGAAATTTGAGTATCATCGTCCAATGAAGGCTGTTGCTTTAGACCCAGATTATGCAAGAAAGTCTTCTAGAAGATTTGTGACCGGTGGTTTAGCTGGTAATTTGTATCTTAATGCGAAGAAGTGGATGGGCTATCGGGACCAGGTTTGTCTTTTGTTCATTGTGCTGGTGCATTTACCTTTTCTCATTGAATGAACATGAAAAGACTGTGGGAACTCTTGATTGGCATTCATGTGGCTTTCTTTGGCAGGTTCTGCACTCTGGTGAAGGTCCAGTTCATGCAGTGAAGTGGCGGACTAGTCTCATTGCCTGGGCAAATGATGCAGGAGTTAAAGTTTATGATGCTGCCAATGATCAGCGCATAACTTTCATTGAACGACCTCGTGGAAGCCCACACCCTGAACTTCTTGTCCCTCATATAGTTTGGCAGGTAGGTTTCAAGGCTGTTGTATAAATCTGTATCCGTTGATATTGATTGTAGTTATGAGAGATTTGCATGCAATGCACGACTGCTGTGTTGCTTTATGTTTCCCAACATATTTTTTAAGTGAAACCGTAATCGTATCTTTTCTGTTTCAGTTGTTGTGTATGTTGTTACTTCTAATTATTCTGGACAATCCTCATTGTTTTACATTCACATTCAGGATGACACTGTTTTGGTCGTTGGATGGGGAACCTCGGTGAAAATTGCATCGATAAAAACAAACCAGAACAAAGGCTTGAATGGGTCATACAAGTATATAACCATGTCTAGTCTGAATCAGGTGGATATTGTGGCATCCTTTCAAACCAGCTATTTCATTTCGGGAATTGCTCCGTTTGGTGATTCTTTGGTTGTTCTAGCTTATATTCCTGCCGAAGAAGATGGAGAGAAGAACTTTAGCAGCACTATTCCCTCCAGACAGGTATCTGTTTTCTTCTTTATGACGTTGGACTTAACTGATCCGCTGGATCAAATGTCAACGTATTTTGCCCTTTCTGTTTTATAAATGAGTTATCTTTCTTTCACTTCTATCGGAGGTTTACATATTTTGAGGGAAAATGCTTTGTCGTATTTGACGCCAACCCTTGACTTCAAATGGTTGTGCTCGATGTGAATGTAAATTGCAGTATCATAATGATCATGACTGTTGAATGAAGTCTTTTGATGCTATTATGCACTTAGAATTTCCTTTCCTGTTGTACCCAAAAGTGTGACCTAGTGATCAATGGAAGTGGATGCACAATCTTGGATACCAGGGCTCAAGTTCCAGCAGAAACAAAGCCTAGGTGATCTTTTCCGTCAGCCTAAATCTTGGTGGCAGAGTTAGAGCCCATTTGGATTGGCTTAGTTTAAGCTCCGAGTGTTGAAAAACACTTTTTAGGCGTGGGAGCATAACTTATGTTGGATAAAAATAAGTCTTTATGATGAAAAAGTTAACAGATTAATCAAAGCAAAACAGTTATTAAGCTAAAATAAGGCAAAAGCAATAAGTTGGACAACCCAACACATTGCTTTTGTCTAAAACACTTAACTTAAAAACTACTTTGAATTTGACGAACACTCCAAAAAGTTGAAAAGAACTTAAATCCAAACAGGCTCTTAATACCACTATTGGTGAACGCTAGCAGATACCTTATAGAATAATCGAGATTCTAGAGTGCGCAACTCTGATCCCAACACCACTTTATCAAGGGAAAAAAGAAGACGAATTTTCTTCAGCGTTGAACTTTTTGACCATATTTGATGTTATCAACTAGGATTAAGAACCGCTTGAGAAACAAAACTGCCTGTGCTGACCATTGTGGGCAAGAAGAAGAGGAGTAAAGGGGGGAGATAGTGGCTTTTGTGAAGTAGGAGGCATAAGTAGAAATCTCTGTTACCTAAAACTCAATAGAGAAGTTCTTTTGTGAGGTTTAAGTAATTGCATAATTATCAGATTCCACTCTATGCTAGATTCAGAAGGTCTTTCGGCTACCTATATTATGTCGCTTAAACCTTGTTTTGGACTTTTGGTACAGTTTTCACAGCTGTGTGATACATCAAATCCATTTTTTGATTGACATAGTTATGAGATTGCTGAGTTCTTGCCTTCTATATTCCATTGTTGGTTTAAGTTATATTTTCTTTATTAATGTACTTTTTTCTTTAAGTTTTAGAAGAAAGGAAAAAAAGTCTTTTCTCATCGACCACTACATGTCTTTGTGTCCTTGTAAAGTTTTGGGTTAAAATTTGCCCTGCTCCAGATGTTTTGTGTTGCATGACCTTCCTCAACTTCTGGTACATTCTCAAAGCTTTATTTCATTTATGGACCTGGTTGACATTTCTACCGAAGATGCCTATTATTGTTCTTATGAAGAGGACAACATTCCTAGTAGTTCTGAATTTTTTTGAGGCTGAAAAAAAAAATCAGAACTACTAGGAGGACCAAAGATATAAAGAGTGTTATCTTAAGGGGGGCAATAGGGCTGGCAAGGAGGTCATCTGGTAAGAACACTAATTTAGTCTTATGCAATTAGTGAGGGGTTTGTGTTTGTGTGCTTCTGCTTATTTGGATAATTTGTTTTAATGCTTTTATGATGCATAAATTGAGACAGTTATGTGCTTCAGTTATAAGTAGAGGGTCTATAAGTTCAAAATTAAATAGCGAAATGTATTTAATTCTCACTTTTACTGGCTAGCCTTGTCAGTTTTGGCCGTCTCAAACTGCCATGTTCCTTGTAGCTTCCTAACAACAGCAACAACTATGCCTCAATCCCAAACAAGTTGTAGCTCTCTAACAGATGAACTGTTTTAGATTTGGTTGCCTCCACCATATGGCTTTAATGTCTTAAGACATTTTGCTTCTCTGTTGGACGTTCTCGTAAACGTTGTTTGTTACCCACTAAATGCTACTGAAATCCATGTTGTTTAATAAGGGTAATTGGTGATAGTTGCTAGGGTTTGTGAATTCATCCAACAGGGAAATGCTCAAAGACCAGAAGTGCGTGTTGTGACGTGGAATAATGATGAGCTCGCTACCGATGCTCTCCCTGTACATGGCTTTGAGCATTACAAGGCGAAAGATTATTCGCTTGCTCATGCTCCATTTTCAGGTAACAATTCAGTGTTTATAAGTTTTCATCACTCTGTATTCATTTCATGCACTTAATATATTTTTTACGAGTCAATATAACATAACCAAATGATGTAGGTAGCAGCTATGCAGGGGGTCAGTGGGCTGCTGGTGATGAACCCTTATACTACATTGTGTCCCCAAAAGATGTGATTATTGCGAAGCCAAGGTTGGTAAAGCTTTTCTCTTATTATCTTCATATGTCAATTCCTATGTCATTATGGATATGCACCAAGCAAAGTGAGATACTTTTATGTTATCTGCCGCATAGGCTCTGGTTCTCTTTTACCAGGATCGATCTGTTCTGAACAATTAGTGCTCGGTTTTGTTCTTTTATTTCAAGTGTAACCTATCATTTATGATGTGTATATCCTGTGTCCGATAGCGGCATTTTGATGATCTGTCTTTAAATTTTATAATTTAAAGCTTGGTCAAGTAACACCTAATATTATTGTAATTCAAGATTCTAAGCATATTCATATGCCAAAAAGTCGTGCACTGTGGAGCTATAATAGGCTACAAAGGTGTAAAGCAGAGAGAAATATTTAAATAAAGCAGCAGCATATTAAACTGAATTAGGAAGGAGGGAGGGTGGGTGGTTTGGGAAAAACTAGTGAAGGAGGAGGAGGAGGAAGGGGAAGAAGAAAGCTGGAACTTGAGAACAGAGAAGCGTAGTAGCAGAAGAAGAACCTTAATCAGAAGCATGGTAGCAGCCAAGCAGAAAAGTAGGGATAAGGTGGTGAATAGACGAGCCAAACAAAGTTTCATTTGGTATGGAAATGTAGGACATTCCTGTAAAAGAGAGGATACACGTGCTCAGAAATTAAAAAAGAATACACTAATCAGAAAAATGTATTATACATGTCTAGGCATGTCCATGTCCTGAAAGTGTCTGATCCCATTAAGGACTTTAATTTGATACCAAAAAAAGTAACTATCCATCAATTTTATTTTATCAATCAAAAAACATCTATCTATCTAAAGAATGGCACTCCCTTCTGTTTAGATACAGGAATGCTGATTGACAATTTTTTTTAATTTACTTCTATGGTTGATTGTTAGGGACACAGAAGATCATATTAATTGGCTTCTCCAGCATGGATGGCATGAGAAAGCTTTAGAAGCAGTTGAGGCCAATCAGGGAAGGAGTGAGCTCGTTGATGAGGTATTTTGTTTGTATGTGGGTTTATATTGATTTTTTCATTAAACCGATATAATTTTCATATATGTTCAGCTTAATATAGGTTAATCTGTTGCTATGATGCTCAACAACTTCTATATGTGTCTTTTATATATAAAGGATGGGGAAGGGCTAGAACAAAGGTTTGCGAGCTATTGCATAGGAGCAGGGGTTTTACCCCGGTTGGTTGGGCCGTTCTTTCATAATTTTGCAACATTGCAATAGCTAGTCCTCTGTGTTTGAGATCATTTATTGTCCTCCTCTCCTTTCTTGGACGTTCCCAACTACTCCCAGAAAGTGTTCTTTGTGTGCATCACACCACAAGTTCTCTGCAACTACTCCTATCAATAAGACAAGTTTCTAAGTTATCGTATGCCACCCTTATCTTCTCTCTGTTTCTGCCTGATGGCCTAAGTGGTATATCTCCAATGTATTGGATAAAGATAAAAATTGTGTGACACAACTCGCTTACATTCATGGATCGGTTCCATATTGAATTTATGCTTGATTGTTTTTCTTGATCATATTTCTAAAATTTGGCTATCCACTAACAAGATACTCATTATAGATTTCCTCTCACAAAAATTGTCTACTCAAATCAGGTGGGTTCGAGATACCTCGATCATCTGATTGTGGAAAGGAAGTATGGTGAAGCGGCATCTCTATGTCCAAAATTGTTGCGAGGATCAGCTTCCGCATGGGAAAGGTTTAAATATCCTTAAAACGATGAAATATCTTGGAAATATACTTTAAGTTATTGAAGTGCAACTGCTTGTCTTTTCCAGATGGGTTTTCCATTTTGCACATCTGCGCCAACTGCCTGTGTTGGTCCCGTACATCCCAACAGAAAATCCAACATTGCGTGATACAGCTTATGAGGTCTGCACTTTGCTACTGTGTCCATTAGTTTCTTGAATGACTTCTTATACACACCTAAAGAGAGTCAACAACTGAATCATTCCTTATCAAAATAAAAACTCAACAGCTGAATCATTTTTTACATTAGGTAGCTCTTGTTGCTTTGGCAACAAATCCATCTTTTCACAAGGATCTCGTATCAACTGTCAAATCCTGGCCACCTGGCATTTATTCTGCATCGCCTGTTATCTCAGCTATAGAATCTCAGCTTAATACCTCATCTATGAGTGATCACCTCAAAGAGGTAAGTGCAAAGGAGTTACAGCTCATGTTTTATGTTCTACATATGCTTTCTTTGGGTACATTTATTTATCGTGCTACTTTAACTTGTAGGCTCTAGCAGAATTATATGTGATTGAGGGACAACATGATAAAGCTTTTGCTCTTTATGCGGATGTAAGTTCAATGCTGTATTAGATTTATTACCCTGGAGGAGGATGCTGTCAATTGTGTGTTAAGAAGTTGACTTCTTTTGCTCTTTGTTCAATTGTTTCTGCTTTCAGCTTATGAAGCCGGATCTGTTTGACTTCATTGAAAAGCATAATTTGCATGATGCTGTGCGTGAAAAGGTATGGTTGTATATTAGACTGGCTGAGTTTATTATATAACTCTCTATTATGTTGAGAAAGATGTAATTCAGCTCCAATGGAAAATAAAAACTTTATCTTTTTCCCTTTTCTGTTCTATTTTTCTTTTTTGTCAATTGACGCTTTACTATTCTAGAAGGAAATAAATCCTGTTTTTGTCTTCTTGATAATCTTGAAACAAGAAGTAAGAGACTTTAAGGACATAATATTGGCCATCTGTTAGATAATATGGTTCTACAACTGTTCACTTATGACTGTCTAATTATCACGGACTGACAGGTTGTCCAACTAATGATGGTTGACAGCAAGCGTGCTATACCTTTGTTGATCCAGCATAGGGACTTTATATATCCACCCGAAGTGGTGTCACAACTTATGGCTGCAAAGACTAAGTGTGATTGTCGGTACCTTTTGCATTTGTATCTTCATTCACTATTTGAAGTGAATCCTCATGCTGGACGGGATTACCATGACATGCAGGTTTGTATAGAATCACCCTGGGAGCTTTCACTTTAAAGTTTATCTTGTGGTAATTTGTAGGTGAGGTCTATGTGGAATGTCAATGCATCCTCTATGATGAGAAATTAAGAATTGTGCTGTTGCTCGTGTTTCTTGGGTTAAATGTTTTGGTTTTGAATTGTAATTGAAGGTATATGCAGTGTCTTCCTGTTCATGTGGGTGCCCTTATCTCATTTTGTGCCACTTGACAATTTGTTTGTTTTATTACTAAGTTAACATTTCCATATGGTAACTCAAGGACACTAAGCCCTTGGCAAACTCAAAATTGGTAAGATGGGTCCAAACCGATTAGTAGTTACTGAACCTGTAGAAAAGTTGATGCATTACATTGATGTTATTTGTTCAGCAACGTTTCTGCAAAATACTCGGTTGTTGAGCGTTGTATAAATCTTCAATTACTCGAGAAAGAGCTGCTCCATTGACTAGCCCTGCCTAATGCCTATAAATATCTTAATCCTGAAACTACCTTTCTTCAGTGTTCCACATTATAAGTTTCATTTTTAGCTTCTGCTCTCACCGTCTCACACATGGTGGATTCAACAATATCATGCCTTTATTTTTTGGGTAACTTAAATATCTCCTCTGTTTGATTCCGTCATTTGTCTTGGCGTACCCATGTCAAACTGGTGTGCCATGGGTGTGAATAATCCATATGAATTCTTCAAAATACGCAAATTTAAGAACATTATGTACAGGTCATGAATACTTACTCTGGCATCAAATATATCTATGAATCCATGAAACGTAGAGTATCTCCATCTAGTTGATCAGGCTAAAAAACAAAAGTGGTGTACAAGTATTTCCTTATGCCTTAAGGTTTTTATGCCCCATTTTTGTGTTTTTTGTCTTTTATGTCAAGCATAACTTGGTGTATGGATGCTTTTTCTTTTCTTTTAATTATTTTATTCTTATATTTTGTGGATTCTATATTGGCGTCCACTGATTTTGTTTCTCCTTGTTAATGATTTCCGTAGGTCGAGCTTTATGCTGACTATGATCCAAAGATGATGCTTCCCTTTCTCAGAAGTAGTCAGCATTATACACTTGAGAAGGTTTTTGTGAATGAATGGATGACAAGTCCCGGTCTCTGGCTTTTTGTTCTTCTTATTGACCTTTTCTTCTTTAATGAACTACGCTAGGCTTATGATATCTGCGTGAAGAGGGATTTATTAAAGGAGCAAGTTTTCATCCTTGGAAGAATGGGGAATGCAAAGCAGGCCCTTGCTATTATCATAAATAGAGTGGGAGATATAGAAGAGGTGGGTTCTTGCTGATTTGTAGTCTTAATATTGCTTTTCCAAATTTGGAGTTAAACAGACTAGCCTTATAACTACTCACATGCAGGCCATAGAATTTGTAAGCATGCAACATGATGATGAACTCTGGGATGAGCTGATTAAGCAAAGTCTTAATAAACCTGAAATGGTAAACCATCACCTTCTTTTTTCCCTTCTTTGGTAGAGCACAGGAGACCGTATGAACATTATTTTAACGTTTGCCGTTTGGGATTAAGTTGCCTTATTTTTTTACAGGTTGGTGTATTGTTAGAGCATACTGTAGGGAATCTTGATCCCCTTTATATTGTAAATATGTTGCCCAATGGCTTGGAAATACCTCGGTAAGTTTGTCTAATAAGTAAACTCTCACATTTTCATGGGTATGACTCTTAAACAAGATACATAAAGTTTTTGCTTTCATTCTTTTGGCATAAAATATTTATATTGCTGGCAAGTCTTCTTGAATAGTGAACTAGGAGGAGGTAATACTGTAGTCAAAGACGCGCTTAAGCCCTGAGGCGTGGTTCAAAACGTGTTGAGCGCTTCGCCTCGCTTTATGTGGGCTTCAGTGTCGTCATCAAGGTTCTAAGGCAAACTTCTCCTTGCCAATGAGCCTCTTATGAAGAAGTGACAGTCAACAATCAATATTTCAGTTAATCATTATTTATTTTTTCAATTTCTTTGGTCATATATTTGTCATTCATGTTTTTAGTTATTAGTCTTGGACTAAACATATATAATTTTTTTTCTTCCTTTGCACCTTTTTTCATTAAAGCCCACGCTTTATTTGCGCTTTGCGCTTAAAGCCCCAATGGACCTTAGAGCTTTTTTGCGCTTTTCGCCTTTGATAACACTGAGAGGTAATATAATTGTGGCTGGACCTGATATTGCTTTTCCATGAGCATCATAAGTTAATTTCTAGATTCTTTGCGACACTTATTGGATGCTGTGGTCCGTATGTATGATGTAATAGGTTAGTCAGATTGGGTTTGCAATTTATGATGTGAAGTGCTGTTTGTTAATCTTGAATCTCTTAGCACTAATCTGAATGTTTTGCAATATTGCATTCCATTGCAGTCTGAGGGATCGTTTGGTCAAAATTGTCACTGATTACAGAACAGAAACTTCTCTTAGACATGGATGTAATGACATACTCAAGGTACACAGTATTTACATAAGATATGCTTTTGTTTGCAAGTTATGATGAAGTGATTCCATTGACGATTTGATTTCACTGCCAGGCTGATTGTGTCAATCTGCTAGTCAAATACTACAAGGAAGCAAAGCGTGCAATATGTTTGAGTGAGGACGTTGATCAAGCACATTCCAAAAGAAATCAGCAGAGGGCTTCACATTTAGGAGAGAGAGTCATGAGTATGAAATCCATGGAGGTCAAGTCAAAAACCAGAGGAGGTGGAAGGTGTTGCATATGTTTTGATCCATTTTCTCTACAGAACGTATCTATTATTGCCTTCTTTTGTTGTCATGCCTACCATACAACTTGTCTCATGGAGTCCACCATTTCCATTGGCGGCGATAAAAAAGAGGCTGGGGCTTCTTCTAAGGGCACTACGTCATATTATGAATTTGATAATGGCACTGATGACGATGATGAAGAAGAAGATGACGAAGATGCTTCTTCAGGTACCCCTCGGATGCGTTGTATTTTGTGTACTACAGCTGCAGGTTGACTATCTGTTGTTTTTTGCTTGTTTGTGGTGTACCATAGTTTTGTTTGGTGTGTGCATATATCATGAGCATGTGTTATTATTATTTATTAGATAGAGACTGCTTTCTAATGTTCTATATCTGTATTTTAGGAATTTGTACTGTATTTTTTGGTCGAGTCGAATTCTCTGCTATCCCTTCAATTAATTAGGGACGGCTTAACGCATAAAATTCTCCAGATTATTTGTATGGTGCTGTTCTTTTTTGAACAGACTTTGTGGGTTAATAATTCACAAAAAATTGCTTCATTTTCTTGGTGTTCATCTCTTCCCTCCCCTCTTTTTCGATTTGACATTTAACCTTGTGAAAACTGATTACAAAGCTGACCATATCGATGAGAAAGCAGTACGAAAACAGAGTGCTAGTAGTAATGAAGTTGAATATTGGATAGCATTAAATTCTACATTTGGTGTCCACTGGTATTACTGGTCATATATATATCTGGTACGAAGGAAAATGCTTTTTTTTTTTTTTTAATCCATATAAGATCATCACATTATTCCTTGAGATATTCCTTGAGAGTCGTGTCATTCACTAGTAAGAAGCTGTTCCCGAGACAGGTTCCCTGGATCCACGTGTTCCTAGCCGGGCCTAAATGGATGAATGAAGAAGCGCGTCTGTCATATGGTGAGTGATAGTTTGTCACATTATCAAAAAATTTCATGTCCTTTTAAAAATAATTTATTCACAAGTTCATATCTGACGTACAAATACCATTTATCACTATCCTAAATTGGAGGTGCAAACTTGTTTCTATTTAAGTTCAATTATGATGACAAAAAAATACCAATATGATGAAGAGAGTTTGGCCTTTTAGGAATATGTTGTCAACCACCACGTGTATATACATAAAATATGGTCAAATATTTAGAGGTGGTTAAGAAGCACATTGTACTCCAACCCCCGGCTAGTATGGGGTGGAATGTATTTATCATCGTAAAAAAATCTAACGTCGTTTGTTCGAATATTTTATTTTTTTGGTTATTATAATAAATGTTGTTATAGAGAACAAACAATGTAACATACCATATGAAGAATCAGTTTTAAAGGACCATTAAAGTGAAAAGTTGTTATAAAGATCTCTGATTGTATTTTATAAATTTACGAGAGTTAGATCAGAAACAGATGTAGTATTGCTGCGATAAGCTCATTTGAACTCGATCTTTTTTTTATGTAAAGTATAGATTTATGTGTAATAATTTCACCAAATTGTAACATATAGTAAATTCAAACTGGTAATTTTATATATATATATATATATATATGAAAAGAATAAATAAACTTTACACAGAAAAAGGAGTAAAAATTTCAAGTTTGTCCTCCTAAAAGCGTCATGGAATCACATTTGCCATTCAAACAATAGTAAGTTTTATTATTGTTGTATTACAACTAAATCTCTCTATAACATTTTTTATAATACTATTTATTTTATTATAATAACTGTATTTTTAAAAATAATTATATTATATTTTGCTTTTAAATAAAAATAATATTTATTTATAGTTACAGTGATCCTCATTATTATATTGATACACTTTTTGTCAAATCATTATAATGACGATAATTCTGATTGATTTAAATAAATTTCCAACTTCCATTTTTAGTCATTTATTTGCATATTTAACCGCATGTTTAATTAAGAAGAGAGACTATTAATGAATAATGATGCACAACATTTTTGACAAATGGCTATCAATACAATAAGTGCCATTTAATCATCACATTTTGTTATTTTTTTTAATATTTCTATCTGCCATTCAAACAATAGTAAGTTCCTATTTTATTAATTACATTCAAATTTTTCTATAACATTATTTTTATCATAGTAATTATATTTTGAACTTAATTTTTCACTGCAGAAAAACTCATAGGGCTAAGGAGCTGACAAAATAAAGATAGTGATCTAAATTATTTACGAGGAAAGAGTTATCCCAATTAAAAAGATTAACCAGACAACTAATCTTAAGCTTACAAATTGGAGTTAAAACTTCATTGAAAAATATCATGTTTCTTATAATTCAAACATCTCAAACCATCCGATGTTTATATTGGCTAAATTCAGATTCGCATCGAAAAGTTTTTCATATGTGTTTTTTTTATTTCTAATCCGATGTCTGATATCCACATTAGAGGTTCACCGATGTCCGATATCCACATTAGAGTCCAATTAAATTCAGACTCATTTAGATTCACGTCTGTTTTCCACCAGATGTACCAGATGTTCGATAAATACATTAGAGCCTGATTAAATTCACATTCGAATCAGATAGTCCCACATCGAAGGTAAAGCGCTCCCTAACAAAGGCGACTCCATATCAAGGAGACTCTGAGACCTCTTTATTAAATTTAGATTCGCGTCGGAAAGTCCCCATTGAGGTAAAACGCTCTCTAACAAAGGCGACTCCATACCCAAGAGATTCGAACTTGAGATACCTCTTGATTAAATTTAAAGTAGCTTTGGAAAGTCTCACATTGGGGTAAAATGCTTCTAACAAATGCGACTCCATACCAAAGAGACTCAAACCTTAAATCTCTTGATTAAGGATAAAGTAATACTTACCACTCCACCAGAACCCCATCGGTAGCATAAGGTGGTTGATGCTTCTAAAGTTTGACCAACACATGTAATACCTATAACAATAGTCATTATTATGTCACAAATCTTAAATAACATTACCTCTCTATAGCCGTTCTATTCAAATATTAATTATTATTTTTTCATTTCGCTATAATGATGCTATTTCTCAAATTCAGTCTAGTCATTAATTTTCATACTTATAGCACAAACTACAACTTAAAATGTTTTAAAAAGTTTTTTTTGAATTATTTTTAAAATATGTGAGTGCTTTAAAAAGTTTAATTCTTTGTGGGTACATTACAAGTATTAAAAATGTATTAGCAATTAAATTTTTTTATTCAATGAGATATGAATATCTTTTGAGATTTTCAATTTAAATATCAATTTGTTTTTTATTATAACATAATTTATTTATTTTTTTAAAAATGACTTTCTGGGTAAAGATCAATTGCTATTATGTGTATATAATTATATATATAAATGGTCATTCATTATAAAAATTTTAAAAAATATATATATTCAAACAAATAACAAATTCAACTATGCAATACTGAAAACCCTTAATACAAAGTAAATGATAGCTTCATAGATATTAGATAGTGTAACAGAATCATTAATTAAATAGTGCTATACTAATCAATCTAGATTAGGGGTGGGCATAGTATGAGACAATATTAAAATTTTAATTAAGTAATTTGGTATTTATATTTTAAGAAAATTATATCATTTTCATGTTAAGTTATTTCGGTATGATTTGATATTTTAAAGTTTGATTTCAATAATTTATAGTATGTTAAATTGATAAGCATAATATATTCAACTTTAATTTATATATACTCATATTATAAAAAATGACCTCAATCTTTCAAATTTGTTAAGCAATTACATAAAAAATATTTTAATCAAAGCAGTAGTCAATTTTATATCTAAACATTTGAATTTATACAAGTATTAGGTTGTATGCTTGTTAATTTATATATAATAATATACATAAATTATTTATATAATTATATATTTTGATAAGGTATTTAGTATTTAAATATTTTATTCATAAATATTGAATATCAAAGATTTAAAATGTATATCATATACCATATCACAATAATAAAATCACGATAACAAAAAGTTTGATTTAATATAATAAATTAATATCTACCGTAATAAGTTGATATCTACAGTATTATGCTCACCCCTAATCTATATGGAGGACAATGAAAGAATTTAAGATAATAAATTCAGTCAACTGATAATAAGTACTTCATTTGTTTTCGATATGTGAGTTAGTTTAACTTAATATGGAGTTTAAAAAATAAAGAAAGACAATTATTTCACTAGCTGTAATATAAACATTTTAAAATTTAATTTTTATTAAATATAAAAACGTGTTTTTTTTTTTAAACAAACTAAAAAAGAAATTTTTATATTTACAAGTGAAAGAATAAAAATGCTCTTAGACTATGTGAAAGGAACAAAAATATAAACGGATGACATTTTAAAACTAAAATATTAAAAATAAAGATATTTTTGAGTTAAACTATAAGCAAACGACATTTTTATTTCTTTGATATAGTTTAAGAGCAGTTTTAAACCTTTTCACTTAAATAATTAGTCGATTTTGCAAGTGAATATTGACTTGGACAGATTTTACAAGAAAGTATTGCTATACTTTGATTTTTTTTATATTAAATCTATGTCGAAATATTATCCCAAAAAAGTAATAATAAAAAGAAAGTGGTAGCTGAGTGAAATGTAGGTTGTAAATTGTACTTATCTTTCTATGACTATTTGGTTAAGTAAATGTTGTAATTGTCTTTCTATGACTATTTGGTTAAGTTTATATATCCAAGGGATAGCCAAAATATATTTACACGAATTTTGATTAATTTTAAGGGATATTTGTTATTTTTTATTGATATAAATATTGGATAAATTCATCCACAAAGTAATATCCCCCACCCCCCCACCCCCGCACATGAATTTCGATTAATTTTAAGGGATTTTTGTTATTTTTTACTGATATAAATATTGGATAAATTCATCCACAAAGTAATATCCCCCTCCCACCTCTATTAATTAGTATAATTTATATTTCAATTTATGTAGTTATGTTTGACTGAACACAAAATTTAAAAGAAAAAAAAAAGATTAGAAATTTTTGGTTGAAAACACTCACGTACAGATAAGTAATTTTTACATAAATTAAATAGCCGATTAGATATTTATTTCTCTTCGTCAATATAAATAAGTTAAACATTGATTTTTTTAATTAATATATATATATATTAATTAATTAATTATCGCGAATTTAAGCTATTAGATGAACGACTATTCAAATTAATTCTTTCCATTTTTATTTGCAGCCCCAATCACCTTTAATGCAACTAATACACTATGAAATGTTTGAACGGTAGATACAAAAAAGTTCAACGTGATATTCACTTACAAATTAAATACCTACCAAACCCTATGTCCATTTTTTTTATTTTTTAAATTCAACTCCTCATTCATTTTTCTTCTACTTCATTCTCACTCTCTCTATATAAACAAATTGTGATATTGAAAAATTGGAAGTATTAAAACTATATATTATAAGCTTTATATTATATTTTTGATTTTATCATGGCGTTACGTGTTAGTGAGTTGTTTGCCGCGTCTATAATATATATTATAGTACATATTATTATTTCAAAATTAATAGCCACCGTCCGGGAGCGGAGGCGGCGGCTACCGCCGGGTCCGACGGGGTGGCCGGTGATCGGAGCACTACCACTTTTAGGTTCAATGCCACATGTTTCACTTGCTAAAATGGCCAAAAAATATGGACCTATTATGTATTTAAAAGTTGGTACATGTGGGATGGTTGTTGCTTCTACCCCTAATGCTGCTAAAGCTTTCTTGAAAACACTTGATATTAATTTCTCTAATCGTCCACCTAATGCAGGTAAAAATATTAGTAGTAATTTGTTAATATTAAAAAATTATAGTATATAGTATTAGGGTTATAAATTAAATGAGTTCATATGGTTTGTGATATGTTTGTGTGTTCTTGTAGGTCAACGCATTGTTGATTAAGTTTTTGATATATTATAAATACTTTAGAATACTGGTAAATTTGTCTTTGTGAGATCTAGAACATAAGTTCGAATTATGAAATTGTTTATTGATATTGTTTGAGTTAGGATAGAAAGTCGATGTCACATTCTATTGCGACACTGTCCTTTTACGGATCTAATGTGAATACATATATTGATCAACTATAGCTTTTTTCCATATTTTAGGGTAATTAATGACCCCGATGTAGCTTTTCAGTACCACTAGTCCACTACAAGTTCATCTGAACTCGATATTATTATATACAACTTTTTTATATGAAAAAATCACTAAGATTTCAACTAGTATTAAATTCATTTGAACTTTTAAAGGTCAAGCACATTATATTTAAATCGTAAATCTGTCGTTGTTTTAAAACTTTATTTTGTGATTTTAAGGTGATATAAAGTCTTATTTAGAGGTAAGTTTATATAGAATTAACTTTTTGTACTTGTAAAATTAAAAATATCCCATCTTATTTTGTCATTTTGTATTTAAATTAGGTGCCACACATTTGGCCTATAATGCCCAAGACATGGTTTTTGCACCCTATGGACCACGTTGGAAGTTGCTAAGGAAATTGAGCAACTTACACATGCTAGGTGGAAAAGCTTTAGAAAATTGGGCCAATATTCGTGCCAATGAGCTAGGTCACATGCTAAAATCGATGTTCGATGCAAGCCAGGAGGGCGAATGTGTGGTGATTGCTGATATGTTAACGTTCGCGATGGCAAATATGATTGGTCAAGTAATGTTAAGTAAAAGAGTTTTTGTTGAAGGGGTAGAGGTTAATGAATTTAAGAATATGGTTGTGGAATTAATGACAGTTGCAGGATATTTTAATATTGGTGATTTTATACCTAAGTTAGCTTGGATGGATATACAAGGAATTGAAAAAGGGATGAAAAATTTACATAAAAAATTTGATGATTTATTGACAAAAATGTTTGATGAACATGAAGCAACTAGCTATGAAAGAAAAGAAAATCCTGATTTTCTTGATGTTGTTATGGCAAATAAGGATAATTCTGAAGGAGAAAGGCTAAGTACAACAAATATCAAAGCACTTTTGCTGGTATGTATCTTCTAAATATATATTACTCCATCCACCGTCTTAATTTACGTGAAACTTTTCATTTTCTGAGAGTCTTATTTAAGTTTGATCGTGAAATTTGCGTATGAAATCTTCATTTTTCTTGAAATGAAATTTATATGTGTAAACTATGTGAAAAGTACTATAAGTCATGATAATTAATAATTCAAAATGTTTAAAAGATCTATGAAAAACTGATGGTAAAAAATAGACTTATTTGAATTTTGAAATCAAAAAGTGTTATATAAAATGAGACAGAGGGAGTAGCAATTACTTGAAACCTATGTTGTTTGGACTTTTACTAAAAAATTGTTAATGTGTTTTGAATTGTTAAAAACATTAATGCATTTTTTCTAAAGAATCCGACAAAAGTAACGTAACGTTTCTGAAGAGTCGTCTAACGAACATAGTTGAAACAAACGTAACCTTATTTAGAAAGTAGGTAAAGATAGTATATATATGAAAATTTTTAAATCTCTCAAGTTAATGTCATACTCGTATTGTATCTTTTAGAAATATACTATTTAAAACATACCTGACCATTTTTTAAAAGAGTTTTCTTTTGGACATGTTCATTCATTACACTAAAAAAAATAAGGAAATAGATTGACAACTTATACGGCTAAACAATGAAATTTTATTGTTAATCTCATTTAACAATAAAATTGGTAACTAATTCCACCTTTTTTAAGGAAAGGTTTTTAATAATTAAATTTATTTTTCCTTTCTAATTAATATTCTGACATATTTTTCTTTGTTACAGAATTTATTCACTGCTGGTACAGACACTTCATCTAGTGTAATAGAATGGGCCCTTGCAGAAATGATGAAAAATCCTAAAATTTTCAAAAAAGCACAAGAAGAAATGGACCAAGTAATTGGCAAAAATAGACGTTTAATTGAGTCTGATATTCAAAATCTTCCTTATTTACGTGCAATTTGCAAAGAAACATTTCGGAAACATCCTTCAACGCCACTAAATCTCCCTAGAGTATCGAGTGAGCCATGCACGGTCGATGGTTACTACATACCAAAAAATACTAGGCTCAGTGTCAACATATGGGCAATCGGACGAGATCCTGACGTGTGGGAGAATCCACTTGAGTTCACTCCCGAGAGATTCCTTAGCGGGAAAAACACAAAGATTGAACCTCGTGGAAATGATTTTGAGTTAATTCCATTTGGCGCAGGACGAAGGATTTGCGCGGGAACAAGGATGGGAATAGTGATGGTGGAATATATATTAGGAACTTTGGTTCACTCATTTGATTGGAAATTACCAAATAATGTTATTGATATTAATATGGATGAATCTTTTGGATTAGCTTTGCAAAAAGCTGTCCCTCTTGAAGCTATTGTTACTCCAAGGCTATCTTTGGACGTTTATCGTTGCTGATCGAGCGAGCCTTTCTAACAATGTATAGTACAACGTATCTGCTAAAAACCATAACGTAAGGAACACATGTGTTGGCTATATATAAAAATAATGATAGTGCGATATCTGAAGGGATTTATTTTGTAATTTGCTTGGCTTTCTTCTAATAAACTTTTGTGCTTGTATATTTTTTTTCTTCTTGATATTGGAATACTAGGCCTTGAGACCTTTGATTTTATTTCATAATATTCAAATTTTTTTTAATATAGAGGAGGATAACGAACTTGATTATTAATTCAAGTAGCGCGTTAAAATAATGTCAAATCGTCGTGAGAAAAAAAAAAGGGTGACCCAATTCTCAAGCCCATCTTTTAGTATTATTGGCCCATACATTCTGGCCCATTATCTATTGCGATGGCCCAAAGTGGTGACCTCAATTCTGAAGCCCACTAATAGTATTATTGGGCCACATATTCCGGCCCAAAATGGTAACCTCAATTCTGAAGCCCACAGTTTTAGCAATATTGGGCCACAAATTCTGGCCCACATCTATCATTATGGCCCAAAATGATGATCTCAATTCTCAAGCCCACGGTACATATAATGAGTGTACCATGAATGTTCGCGATAATAAAATATACATATTAATAATTTATGATAGTCTTATAATAATTATCGATAAATTATTGATTTATTCCTTTTTTTGAGTCAATTACTCTATCATAGGCCTAGTCCCCATTTCACTACCAAAAAAAGTTGTTATTATGATCGTTTTTAGTGTGATTTATAACTATCATAATATGCATTTAAATCGAGTTTGAAAATCATCACATATAGTTATCACTAATCTAATGCCTCAATTTTAAAAAACTCTATAAGTTCACATTTAATAAATATGGTTTATTCAAGTTTTATGCTTTTACTAAACGAAGAATTTGTAAGTTTTCATTTTACGATTACACGTTATAATAATTAGTATAATTTTACGTGTATTCCTCACAAACAATGTTAGTTTTTTGGTGTTATATCACAATAATAGCAATATATGGAAGAAATGGATAAGAGTCATGATTCTAAAATTATATCTATCTCTAGCTTAATTTGCCATAATTACACAAAGTGTACTTCATCCTCAAGACATAATTTTGTTTCCAATTATCATTAAATTTCTTATGTAATAGTTCATGATACCTAAACGAAAATTATTCTTTCACATCCAAATCCTATAAGAAAAAACCTACAAATGTATGATGTTTGTTGCTTTACAACACTTCTATCATATTATATTTCACTAAGGTCAATGTTTAGACATAAGATCTATCTCTGCATTAGAAGGGATATCTAGATTGTGGACAAATTAAATTCGTTTAGTGAGATTTTTTGATGATCGACAGTCTGAATCGTGATTGTTGTAGGTTTATTTTTATTGAAGAAAAAACTGAAATTCTCTTAAACTAATATATATTTATACGATCAATAAAAACAATATAATTTAATCTAAATTTCGAAAGCAAGCAAGTTTTTATAAAATGATTGCTTGAAACTTTGCTTCAATGCTAAGCTTAGGTGACAATTTTTCAGGCATGACTTAGACAATATTCTATCAAATGATTGAAAATTTTAGCAATGTTGCTTTTTCTATAAAAAAAAATTTAAATAAAATCTGTAAGTTCTTTTTTTCTTCTGTGAATGTTCCAAATATATTTTTGGAAAATCCCTCCTAAACAAATTTTAGAAAAAACCAAACAAACAAGCAACATTCATTACATCAAATAGCGGCAATTGATGATTAGCAATTGCTGCTAAATATATATTTCTAGCATCAGTTAACACTCTTTGTATATATATATCTAAAGGCTTTAGCGATATTGAATCTAATGACACTTAATTAATGTTGATAAGGACTTTAGCACTCTTTATTAATGTGTCTATTTATTGTCGCTAAAAATTATTTTTGTTATACTGATTTTGCAAACTTTTTCTAAAAAACTTTTCACATGTCAAACGGGTTTATTAGTCAAATCATAGTGATCAAACACTAATTACTTGTACCTCCAAGCGGATCTATAGTATTAAGAAATTCGCTAAATATCTATAAATATTTCATTGCAGACCTAATTAATATCACATATATTAACTTGACTTAATTTGTTGAAAGAAGGAATAGATTTTAAATTTTGAATTCATCAACCTCATATATCAACGTCTTGAATGTAACATAGAAATAATGAATTTAACAAAACAGACTATTTATTTATTGTTTAAATTTTAAATTTTGAATCGATTAATATTTACGGGTTGTGATTCTAAAGCAACAGTGACTTCCATAAATAAAATGTCTTTTTTTTTGTTAGTAAGGGCCCTCCATGATTGGTACTTATTAATGTGTATAGTGCGCACGTTAGACCATCAATTTCAACTTTTATTATTTCAATAAACCGTGCTTTGTTTTGGTCCAAAAGTGCATGATATTATCTTAATTATCATCGAATGATATAATGCAGTAAATAATATTTTTTTTTAATTAGATATGTATCGAAATTAAACTTTGAATGTGAATTTTTTTTAGTAGCGAAAATTTTCTCCAAATAAAGCGCTATACGATATAAATTTATATTAATCAAACTTCAGTACAATATCGAATAATGAATAAGAAATAAAAAAGAAGACTAGCTATATTATCTCAACTGGAATTTTTAAAGAGTGCCTTGATAAAGATTGAAATATATGTTTCATTAGAAACTTTTTTATTTTATTTTTTAACACCATAAAATGATCACTATCATCAGTCAACATGATTTATGAATTATCTATGATAAATGTGACTGCTTTAAGTTGAATTATTGAACGGATTTCCTTGGTTCAAAATAATTAAAACATTACTAACAATGACTTATGTTACTATTTGATAAAATCAGTGAACCAAATGGTTTCGGTGATGAAATTTGAGACGGAAGACTTGTAGTATCTCTAAACACAGATAACTCGTCTAACTCGTTTAAAATTTTAAGCGTTGGGCTCAAGATATTTTGAATTGGTTTCAATCTCAACTTATTTTAAGTCTAACCTATTTTAAGAGAATCCTCAATTGAGCCCAATTCAATCTCCAATTTCAACTCGTTCTAAAACTCTTTACTAAGATATGTTTCTATATTAAATGTATGAATAATTATCTATTTAATAATTTTAGAATTCATCTATCCATTTGATACTTTTAAAAAAATAAATCTTTGAGCGGAAATTCGAATTGTGATTATAAAAGTTAAATATCACCATGTTAAAATTATTGAGATTAATCGGGTCAAATTGGGCAGGTCAAGACCCAACTCGTTTTTAGCCCATTTGAGCCCAAAGTAAACTTGGGTGGGTCAAGATCCAACCCGATTTCTGTCCTAACCCATTTTAAAATTTCCAATTTCAACCGCCCATTTGACACCCCTGCTATCAATCATTATACTCCCTTCATCATCTATATTAAATCTCTTATTAACATCAATTATCATGATAGATTATATTTATATAGTCATGATTCAACTAAGGTCCATTTTAATTGATTTCTCATTTTACGAATCTGATTGTAGACCTAAGCACCACACTACACGCATAGATGTGAAACCCCCTCCTCCGCTTACCATAGGTGTGATTCTCACTGTATAAAGCTCGCATACAAATTAAATCCAATCTTCGAGACTCCATAACATAAGCAAGTCGTGGAGTGCATAAGTCCTTTTAAAGATATGGGCGACCTCTTGTGGTTCACTTTTAATTGTCATATTTTGCTTTTCGAAAGTCAATTTGACTAATTTTTAAAATTAAATTAGATTACATTAATTCGATACTTTAAACAAAGAAAAATTAGATATTCAATAAATATAAACAAATTGTAATTTTTTACAAATCAATATGATGAAAAATACACCATAAAATGTTAGTCAAATTTTTTGTAGTTTGACTCTAAAAAGAAATTATGACAATTAAAAATGAAGAAAAAAATTAAAAACTTATTCTAAAATATTTTGTTATAGAGTATATATTTTGTTATTTACTCAATGCAACGTAATTTTTCTTTTTTTATCAAATTAAAGACGTTATGGTCTCTTGTATGAGAGGTGTGTACCTTCAAGAAAGCATACAAAATACTATAGTATTAGATTGACTAATATTTATTAAATTTTGCTTATTTTCAATAAAGATAAGTTTTATATATTTAAATCTTGAAAAAATATACATCCTAATGATTTAGTAATAATATGTTAATATATATTCACACTGACAAATCAACTATGAATAATGAAAATCTTCATTTTAAAATGATAACCAGCAACTAAGCTAGCATTAACCCCCCCAAAAAGCACTCATTATCAAGAGATAATATATAGTTGACCTTTGCTAATAGTCCTCCATAATATTTAATGGATACACAACCTTTAATTTTTAAAGTGGGAGACATACATTCCTTAATCATGATGAAATTGCAAGTGGTTTGAGAAAAATACTCTCCGTCTTATATTAGTTGAAAAAATAATTATCTCATATTAGTTATTATATATCTTATAGATTAAATTACATTAAAAAGAATAAAGATGAATTCATTCTTAAATTTATTTCGAAAAAACAGTTACATGCTTAAACTATTATAATGATATATTACACATCTTTATTATTTAAAAATAATTTTTTTACCCCTAAACTGGCGTGGCAAAAAAAAAACGTGTTTAATAATAAATAAAGTGAAAAAATAAATTAAAATACTCTTTCTACTAACACCCCCAACCCCACACCTCTTCTTTCTTCTTCACAAGCAACATCTTTTTCTTCTTCTTTATTTTTTTTTCGATCATTTTTTCATATCTAATTTTCATCCACCCCACTATATCTTCACCAAAATCCTCTCCCCGCACCCTCATTAATCCTATTTTAATGCTTATTTAATTTCACCATTTTCATTATATTTTATTTTTCTAGTGTTCGGCTTTATCGGTGGTTGATAAAATTGATAGTTAAATTTACAAAATAAAAAATAAAAAAATAAAATGATGGATTCGTTGGTGAGGGATGTCAAAGAAGTGGGAATTGAAGGTGGTGGAGAAGAAAAATCGATATTGACAATAGTGGTGGGTTTGTACCTTTTGATGGTGACGATGTAATTTTGGTGATGAGTTTCTTTATGGATATCATTTTTTTGTGGATCTTTATAAATTTTGTGGGAGATAATAATGATAGTATGATTCGATGATGGATTTGATAATAGGTATTGAAATTTGTGGTGACTATTTTAATTTTCATGGTAAAATATATATATATTTGGTAGTAATACGACGACATTGATGTTCATTGAAGAAGAAACAATTGAATGACATGAAGAATTTTAATCAAAATTTGACATGACATCTAAACGCGGCATTGACATGACATTGATGTGGCGCAAGTGTGATACACCTCCCATTGTGAGAGTGGTGCCACACGTCTTAGGGGTAAAAAGATCACTAGTATTTAGTAGCAAAGGTGAGTAATAGGTTACTATATTAATTAAAGTGTGTAATTAACTTTTCGGATATATATATATATAATCTTAGTTACTTTGGACTTTAAAATTAATAGTTTTAGTGGTCGATTAGATTCTTTCAAATTTGTTTCTAGAAGAATATATAATAAAGATAAAAGTATAAGTTTATTTAATAGCAAGATTAATTAATCGTTATTTATTTCAAGATCAATTTATTTTTCGTATGGTTAAAGAATTTTCTATAATTTTTCTGAAAAAAAGTTTGTTGTTCTTTCCTCTCAAATCTTTTGTTTCTCAAAATTGCAGTGACATACTAATTGTGTCTAATAAAGCCAAATAATTATAACAACCAGTCAGTTATGTATAGTAATGATAAAGTTTCATAAAAGTTTCTTAACTTTACTCAATGAAAATGGAATAGTGGTCATACAATGGCACAATGTGAATCATGATTTAAAGTCATTTGTTTTGCAAAAAAGAAAAAGAGAACCTTTAATTTTTTATCCATAAGTATAACACCTTTGACCAAGTTTTTCAGAGACAAATAATATTTGATTTTTCCACATTAGATTCCAATTATGTGATTTCAGAAATAAATCCAAAAAAGGATAAAATATATGTAGAATTTACATTTATTTTTGAAATAAAGGGAAATTTTATTTTGAAATAGAGGCTGTTTATGAAAATGAAAGACTTTCTTTTTATTCTATGACATTGAATATTTTTTAATTATAGGGGTTGAAAAATGGTTATTTATGAATTTTACTTCAGAATCATATGTCCCGAATTCAGACCGATCTAGAAAATAGGAAAATTTTAATAGGCAAGAAGTTTTTTTAACCTTTTAATGAACCTTAGATATTGCGAATCTAGATTAGTAGGTCTTAATGACAGAAGTCGAATAGAGAAAGATATTCTTTTCAACGGCTATTATCTATAGGAATAACGAATATAAATGAATCGAGCTTCATAACAAATACTGGACAATGAATAAGGGGAAAAAAAGAAATTTGTTAGATAAATTATTGAATTATGATTGCATCACACATGGTAAGTATAATAATGTCTCCATTCACTTTTAATTGTCCTCGTTTTCTTTTTAGAGTCAAATTATAAAAATTTTGGTTAATATTTTTTATGTATTTTCCCATCATATTGATATGCAAAAAATTGTAACTAATAGTACTTTTTTAGTAGTTTTTGAATATCTAAATTTTTTTGTTTAAAATATCAAACTGATTTAATATAATCTAATTTAACTTAAAAAAATTAGTTAAATTAACTTTCGAAACATGACAAATAAAAATAAACAGAGAAAATATTAATAAGGCTAAAATAGTATAAGGTAATAATATGTAATAAATTCTTTTAACCATCTTTAATAATAGATATAAAATGATTTCAAATATTACACTTTTAAGATAATAAATATATTTTATCAACAATACTTATAAATACATCCACAATAAGATAGTTTCACCAAGAAACATTATTTTTCTTTACCAAAGTCCTTTTTATTTTTTGCAAGAACATGAATAAACTTTTCTTATTTCAATGGCTTCTTTTATTGATCTTCACAAAAACATCATTAATTTTTTCAAAACCCCATAAAATCCCAAGACTAACACCACTTATTGAAAATATACATCAAGATCATTCTAATACCTTTTCTTCTTCAACAAATGATGATCTTCCAAAAGAATTTGAGACTTACTACTATAAACAAACACTTGATCATTTTAATTATAGACCAAAAAGTTATTCAACTTTTAAACAAAGGTACATAATTAATTCTAAGTATTGGGGTGGTTCCAATTCAAGTTCTCCAATTTTTGCCTATCTTGGTGCTGAATCTTCTATTGATAGAGACCCTCTTGGTATTGGATTTCTCAATGATTTTGCACCTCAATTTAAGGCTCTTCTTGTTTACATGGAGGTAAATAAATTCATTAATTAATTATAATCCACCAAGTATATGTGTCAATTAAAACTACGGAAAAGGGTCATATTTGCCCTTATACTCTTAGAAAAGGGTCATATTTATCCTTCGTCATACTTTTTTGATATATTTGCCCTTACCATCCTACTCTGGGTACATATTTGCCCTTGTACAGTAACTTTATCATGTCACTATTTTATTAGTCCACGTGGCGCCTACATGGCTCCACGTAGATATACTTTTATTAGAATTATTATTATTATAATTATAATTATAATTAAATTAAAAAATTACTCTCTATTTAGTATTATATATACGACCCATTTAATAAAATCCGACCCCATTAATATTAAATGGGTTGAATATAATACTAAATAGAGAGTAATGTTTTAATTTAATTATAATAATAATATAAAAGTATATCTACATGGAGCCATGTAGGCGCCACATGGACTAAAAAAATGATGACATGGTAAAGTTAACTGTACAAGGGCAAATATGTACCCAAAGTAGGGTGGTTAGGGCAAATATGTACCCAAAGTAGGATGGTAAGGGCAAATATATCAAAAAAGTATGACGAAGGATAAATATGACCCTTTTCTAAGTGTACAAGGGCAAATATGACCCTTTTCCGTTAAAACTATCAACTCTTTCATTTTCCTTTGTTTTGTCATGTTTTTTTGGTAACTATAACTTAATTTTCTGTTTGATCATAAATTTCTAGAGTAGATTTTGAAAATTTATTTTTAAATATTTGTTTGATCATTTTTTGAAAATTTGACTTTAAGTTTTTCAAATTAAAATAATGTGGAAACACAACTTCAAATTCTAAAAATTACAAATTCAAAAATTTAAATAAGTTTTATATTTCTAATTTTAAAATTTATGTCAAACGAGAGTGTCGAATGGAAAAACTCATGGAGTGGGAAACTTACACTAATTGTTTTAGCCGCATTCATCATTAATTTATGCAAGAGCACTCGATCAGTGAGCTATAATAGAATATGATCACATATTCATTGAGTCCAAATACTATGATGATATTTTCTTGTCCTCAAGACCAAAATTATTTATTATGATATATTGTAGATTTTAAATCTCTTTGACTTCCGTTATTATATATGCTTGTGTGTTATGTTAAATTTTTTGGTAAACTATTTTCCAGCATAGATATTATGGAGAATCAATACCATTTAAGACCATGGAAGAAGCTTTAAAAGATGAAGATAGTAGAGGATATTTCAATTCAGCACAAGCTATAGCTGATTATGCAGAACTTTTGTTACATATTAAACAAAAATATTCAGCAAAAAATTCTCCAATTATTGTCATTGGGGGATCCTATGGAGGAAGTAAGAAAAAAAGACAACCCCTTCTTATTTTTTTTTATTTTTTTTAAAGAAGTCTTTTTAGGTAATTTTAGGATATGTTCGGTATGGAGAAAATATTTTTCAGAAAATACTTTTAAAGTTTTTCATGTTGTGTTGGTCAGAAGTACTTTTGAAGTAGGAGAAATAAATTTCACAAGGATATTTCATACTGATTCTGTCAGTCCCACCCTCCAACATATCCATAACTTCACACCATAATATTTGTCTATATTATATACAATATTTTTTAGGATATTTTCTTCGTTTTAATTAGTATGATTTATTTTAATTTGATACGGAGTTTAAGAAAATAATTTTTTTTGAATTTTGTGATCTTAAATGTGCCACGTGGGACATTGAAATTGAAGAGTCGTTAATAAAAAGTAAGAATCATTCTTTTTGAAATGTACTGCAAAGAAAAATAGATTAAACAAATTAAAATGGAGGAATAATATATTTTATTTATGTACTGAAATACAAGAAAACAAGAAAATCTACTTATTTTACTAAAAAATATTTTTCACAAAAAAAGAGTATTTTTTTCTCTAATTTTTTAAATTTTATTTTGCAGTGCTTGCTTCTTGGTTTAGAATAAAGTATCCACATATAGCTCTTTGTGCTTTAGCTTCATCAGCTCCAATTCTTTATTTTGATAATATCACTCCACAAAATGGATATTATTCAATTGTGTCAAGGGATTTTAAAGTAAGAAATCTATTTAATTTTATTTTTTGAACTTTTAATAAGTCCTTTATTTTTTTTAAACTAACATGTTAATTAATTTTATAATTATTTCAGGAAGCTAGTAAGAGTTGTTACCATACTATAAGAAAATCATGGGCAATAATTGACAAGATTGCTTCTAGCAAAAATGGACTCTCCTATCTCAGTCGAAAATTCAAGACTTGTTCGTAAGAGTTTAAATTATATATATTATTAGAATTTTTATTTTACTTTTTTTATTGTTGTAAATATTTATTTTTATTTACTTATAAATATCTTTTGGCTAATTTAATGATGCACCTACTCCATGTAAATATTTCTTACATCATTAAACAATTTTATCTATTGTAGCAAGCTAAGTAATCAATATTAATATTATTATAGTATTATTTTTCTACTTGAATTTTTTTTTATACTATCAAAATTATCTTTTTCTATTGTATCATGTAATCTGTTTTATTTTTATGATAAAATTTTACATTTTTAATTGATACCTATCCTTTAATTGAATTAATAGTATAAGAACTTTCTTTGCGAAAATTATATATATATATATATATATATATATATATATATATATATATATATATATATACATGCATTGCCAATGTAAGTAAGTTTTACATCATCAGGTCAATTATATTTATTAGAGCATATACATGTCTTATATTCGAAATTACAAATCTCACTTAAGTAATTCATCATCAAATCACTTTTATTTGTTTTAGTGTAATTTTTTTTTTAAAAAAAATCTAATTTTTATTTGTATATTTATTTAGTCTTGATTTCTTGTTTTTTTTTATAGGAAGTTGAATGATCCATTTGAGTTGAAGAATTATTTGGATACAATGTATTCAGTGGCTGCTCAGTATAACAGCCCACCAAGTTACCCAGTAACAATAGTTTGTGGTGGAATTGATGGTGCACCAAAAGGAAGTCATATTCTTGATAGAATTTTTGCTGGAATTGTTGCATATAAAGGAAATTCATCTTGTTACAACATGAACCCCATGCCTAGTGAAACAAGTTTGGGATGGAGATGGCAAGTAAGTTTTATACTAATAAACACTAATTTAATCGAGAATTTAAGTTATATATACTGATTGTATTAATATAGTTTATATTCACTGTACCAGAATATAATTGGTAAAGTTACTACTTTATCAGATTATTAATTAAATATATTTGTAATTACTTTATAAGTGATCTGACTACGTAAACATCTGAGAATTTGACATAATGATCAATTTAACGTGAATACTAATGACTTTGGAGATATAGGGTTCAAATCACATCTAAAGCAAAAAAAATGTATTAATGATTTTTTCTCCATATGCTAAAGTCTTAATGGGTCAGAATTGGTTGACACCAATGATGGGAGACAGTAGGTACCTAAGGCCTTATAAGAGTGTGGCTTAGAGTGACCAATTAAGTCGATGGGGGAAACTTTGGATAAACATGATCCAAATTTCAATAGAAATAAAAATATTTGACGATTTTTTTTGTATGTGTAAATTTTGATGAATAGTATTATCTGATATTTGGTAGGAGGTAATAATAAGCACTTGATAGTATGAACCTAAAGGTATGTAGCCTAGAGATCAATGAAATTGATGTAAACCCTAGAGATCAGGAATTGATATCTCACCCGATACAACAATTGTCTTTTTCTACCTGTCTTAATAATCAGAATTATTTGATGTCATACGTGTTAATATATAAGAGATAACAAGTATATATTCTGTAATAATCAAGATACGAACAAACTTACTTATTTTATTATTTTATAGACATGCAGTGAGATGGTGATGCCTATAGGACGTGGGGAAAATGACACAATGTTCTATTCAGCTCCTTTCAATTTGAATAATTTCATAAAAGATTGCAAGAAGATGTATGGTGTTTCACCTCGTCCACATTGGATCACAACTTATTATGGAGGACAAGTACATACTTCTTTCTCATACTTGATTAATTTATTACTTAGTAATTATCATAATGGTAATCTCATTTTTTTTAATTTTTCATTCGATATATAATTATATACGTGATGATACACATGCAATCATATAATATATTATACGTATCGTGTGTGAGAGTTAGTGTACGCATATACATATTGTACATGCACACGTATTAGCCATAGATATATATCATACAGTACTATGATCAATAAGTGACTTTTCCATTGAAATTTTCGAGGTAGGTTCGTCAGAAACTATATTCCATAGATCTCCCTCGAAAAATTTCATAGAAAATTCACCTATTATTTCGGGGAATGTTTGATATATTCGAATTCATATCGAAAAGCTATGTTGCTTGGACTACATAACGAGGACGAATAATGTGTAATGCATTATTTAAAAATATGAGATATGAGTATAATGATATTTTTAAAAAGTTCAAACAATATAGTCGAATAATTCTACTTTAAGAATAAAATACTTTCTAGCTAGACACAAACCCAAAACCTCAACAATCTTTCTTTGTCATATTACTTTTTCTTATACTATATTAGCTTACTAAATGAGTGAATTTTGCAGGACATAAAATTAATTCTTCAAAGGTTTGCTAGCAATATTATTTTCTCTAATGGGCTAAGAGATCCTTATAGTAGTGCAGGGTATGTACACAATATTCTTTTTTCCTTTTCTCTATTTGGTTTTATTTATTTATTCTTACATTAATTTTTTTTTTCTATTTTAGGGTTTTGCAAGACATATCTCATAGTCTACGAGCGGTCCACACACGTAACGGTATGCCAATATTCACAATTATATGAAAAGGATATTTACTTTATCATCAGATTACTTATATATAAGATAATTAAAATATCTTTTTTAATATCTCGTGTAAATAATCGAAGGTTATGATAAAATGGATAGAATCCTTTCAACCCTTGATAAGAGATTTTAGGTTCATAAAAGAAAAAGCAAATGACAGAAATCACATACTTTGAAGGTAAAATTACCATTTGTCCCTTATAAGTTTATAATTACAGAAATCCCTCAAACTGATACAATAATATAAGCGCTGATACATTAATCTGATGTCGAGATACATTAATCGTTAAGTAAGATACATTATATTTTATACATGATACACTAATCTTATGTACATATTATACATGATACACTAATTTGATGCGCTGATACGTTTATCTGATGCGTGAAAATGAGAGATTTTGGGAATTTATAAAATTAATAGAGGATAATGGCAATTAAAGAACTTAAAGGTGGAATTTTTGTCATTTTTCCTAAAAATAATCCTAAGAGCAAGAGCTTCATAAAAACAACACCTACTGGCTATTTTTTAGCCATGTCTTTGAAAAATAGCTATTATCATAAAGTTTCAAAAATTTTAGAGGTGAAACTCAATGACAATAACTAAATGTTAAGTCATAAGAGCTGACCAAAAGTGGCTACTTTTTGCAAGCATTACCTAGCCCTTTCCCCTTTAATGTACAAACAAGACGTGAATCCAAATTAATCGAAATGAGTATCGAATACCGGGCAAATAACAAATAAAAACTTTTTTTTTGTTGTAAATGTACATTTCAACTCTAATTTATTTATTTTTATTTGTAGGTTCCCATTGTCTAGACATTCTTTCTAAAAAGTCAAGTGATCCAGAATGGCTAACCATGCAAAGGAACACAGAAGTTAAAATCATTGAGGGATGGATAACAAAGTATTATGCTGATCTCAAGGCCCTCAAAAAAGGCAAAATGCACTAATTATATTTCCATTAAACAATAATTAGTCCACGATTACTATTATTAGCCATTATCACTATTGTCTATCATTTGTATTACTTATTTTGAATAAAGATAAATTTTATAAGTTTAAATTTTGAGAAAATAAACGATCCTAATTATTTAGTAATGATATCTTAATCTATATTCTCACTGACAAATTAACTAGCATACATTCCCTAATCACGGTGAAATTGCAAGTGGTTGAGTGATATACTCACTGATATACTCACTCTGTCTTATATTAATTGATCAAGTATTCACGTAGAAGGTTGAAGAAAAAGTAAGCTTATTTATTTTGGGCTTTAAAATTAATAGTTTTAATGGTCAGTTCGATTCTTTCGAAATTGTTTCTTGAATAATATGTAATAAAGATAAGATACAAGTTTATTTTAGAGCAAAAGTAATTAGTCGTTATTATTTCAAGATCAATTTATTTTTCGTATGAATGACGAATTTTCTATTTTTTTTTAAAAGATGTTTGTTATTCTTTTCTCTAAAATCTTTTGTTTCTCCTCAAAATTGCAGTGGCATACTAATTGTGTCTAATAAAGCCAAATTATTGTAACAACCAGTCAGTTATATATAGTAATGATAAAGTTTCACAAAAGTCTCTTAGCTTTACTCAATGAAAATGGAATAGTGGTCATAAAATGGCACAATGTGATTCATGATTTAAAGTCATCTTTTTTTTGAAAAAATAAGAAATCTTATTTATTTTTAGGACTTAACAAGTTTTTCAGAGATAAAAAATATTTGATTTTTTCCCATTAGACTCCAATTCTATGATAATGAATACATATATATTTCGTGTGATTTCATAAGTCAGATTTGAAGAGGAGAAAATATACATAGAATTTTACATCTATTTCTGAAATAAAGTTTTAAAAAAATCTCTAGAATAGAGGGGCTATTTTCAGAAACTCTCCTTTTATCCTATAACATTGAATATTTTTTAATTATAGGGGTTGAAGGATGGTTATTTATGAGTTTTACTCCATAATCATATGTCCTGAATTTAGACCGGCCTAAAAAATGGAAAATTTTGATAAACAAGAAATTTTTTCGAACCTTTTAATGGATCTTAGATATCTTGAATCTAGATTAGTAGGTCTTAACGACAGAATCATAATAGAGAAAGATATTCTCTTTTAACGGATCTTAGCTATAGGAACACCAAATTCGGGTGAATCGAGTTTCAGAACAAATACCGGACAATGAGTAAGAAAAAAAAAAGAAATTTGTTAGATATATTATTGAATCATGCATGCATCACATGGTAAGTGTAATATTATCGCTGTCCATTTTTAATTGTCATAGTTTTTTTTTCAGAGTCAAACTTAAAATTTTTGACTAACATTTTATGATGTATTTTTTCATCATATTGATATGCAAAAAATTGCAACTAATAGTACTTTTTGTATAGTTTTTGAATATCTATTTTTTTAAAATTTAAAATATCAAATTAATTTAATCTAATTTAACTTTAAAAATTAGTCAAATTAACTTTCAAAATATGACAAATAAAAGTGGACAATTTTTTTTAATATGGCTAAAATAGTACTAAGATAATAATATGCAATAAATTCTTGTGACCATCTTTAATAACAGAAATAAATAATGTCAAATATTATTCTTATACTTTTTAAGATATTAAATATATTTTATCAACAATACTTATAAATACATCCACAATAAGATAGCTTCACCAAGAAACATTATTTTTCTTTACCAAAGTCCTTTATATTTTTTGCAAGAACATGAATAAACTTTTCTTATTTCAATGGCTTCTTTTATTGATCTTCACAAAAACATCATTAATTTTTTCAAAACCTCATAAAATCCCAAGACTAACACCACTTATTGAAAATATACATCAAGATCATTCTAATACCTTTTCTTCTTCAACAAATGATGATCTTCCAAAAGAATTTGAGACTTACTACTATAAACAAACACTTGATCATTTTAATTATGGACCAAAAAGTTATTCAACTTTTAAACAAAGGTATATAATTAATTCTAAGTATTGGGGTGGTTCCAATGCAAGTTCTCCAATTTTTGCCTATCTTGGTGCTGAATCTTCTATTGATGGAGACCCTCTTGGTATTGGATTTCTCACTGATTTTGCACCTCAATTTAAGGCTCTTCTTGTTTACATGGAGGTAATTAAATTCATTAATTATATTACATCAAATATATGTATAAATTAAAACTACCAACTCTCCTATTTTACTTTGTTTTGTCATGTTTATTTTTTTGGTAACTAAAACTTAGTCAATGTTTGACCTTAAATTTTAAGAGTAGATTTTGAAAATTTATATTTAAATATCTGTTTCATGATGAAATTTAATTAATTTTTAAAAAATTGACTTCAATTTTTAAAAAGTAAAATACATGTCGAAACACAACTTTAAATTTCAAAAATTACAATTTTAAAAACTTAAATTTTTGAGTTTCATGTTTCAACTTTAAAATTTATGTCAAATAAGAGCGTCGAATAGAAAAGCTCATGGAGTTGGAAACTTACACTAATTGTTTTAGCCGCGTTCATCATTAGTGCAAGAGCACTCGATCAGTGAGATATAATAGAATATGGTTAAAAATTTATAATTGAATCCAAATACTCATGTGATGGTATTTTCTTGTCCTCAAAGTTCAAAATTATTTATTAAGAATATATGGTAGATTTTAAATCTCTTTTGACTTTTGGCATTATATATGCTAGCTATATGTTATGTTAAATTTTTTGGCATACTATTTTCCAGCATAGGTATTATGGAGAATCAACACCATTTAAGACCATGGAAGAAGCTTTAAAAGATGAAGATAGTAGAGGATATTTCAATTCAGCACAAGCTATAGCTGATTATGCAGAACTTTTGTTACATATTAAACAAAAATATTCAGCAAAAAATTCTCCAATTATTGTCATTGGAGGATCCTATGGAGGAAGTAAGGAAAAAAAATCCCTTTCTTGATTTCCTTTTTTTTAAAAAAATAAAAATAAAAAATCATTTTACGTAATTTAGGATGTGTTCGGATGAAGAAAACATTTTTTGTTTTTCGTGTTGTGTTGGTAAGAACTAATAATGTAGGAGAAACATATTTCACAAGTGATATTTCAGACTGATTCTGTCATCCCCACCCTCCAACATATCTCATTTCCCCCCCCCCCCCACTACCCCACACGACCTTATCCGCCCCCCGCCCCCACTTCATACTATTTATCTATATTATATGTAAACGTCTTTAAGATATTCTCTTTGTTTAATTTATTTGGTTTATTTTGAGTTGACACAAACTTTAAAAAAATAAAGAAAACTTTTGAATATTGCGAATAGATCAAATATATTGAAATAGAAGAATATATATTTTACTTGTGTACTAAATACTTAAGTAAAAAAAGCCACTCATTTTTTTCAAAAATATTTTTTCTTTCTTACCAAACACACCCTTAAATTTGAATCTTATCAAAACTTTTTCTCTAATTCATTTTATTTTATTTTATTTTGCAGTGCTTGCATCTTGGTTTAGAATGAAGTATCCACATATAGCTCTTGGTGCTTTAGCTTCATCAGCTCCTATTCTTTATTTTGATAATATCACTCCACAAAATGGATATTATTCAATTGTGTCAAGGGATTTTAAAGTAAGAAATCTATTTACTTTTATTTTTTAAACTTTTAATAAGTCCTTTATTTTTTTAAACTAACATGTTAATTTATTTTATAATTGTTTCAGGAAGCTAGTAAGAGTTGTTACCATACAATAAGAAAATCATGGGTAATAATTGACAAGATTGCTTCTAGAAAAAATGGACTCTCCTATCTCAGTCGGAAATTCAAGACTTGTTCGTAAGAGTTATATATATTATCAAAATTTTTATATTATTATTTTAAGAAATATATTCAAATTTTGACTTTCAAAAACTATATTATCAAATTATCTTTTATCTATTTTAGCATGCAATCTATTTTATTTTCATGATTAGAAATTTTATATATTTAATCGATACTTATCCTTTAAGTGAACTAATAGTATAAGAACATTCTTTGCAATAATTATATACATGCATGCATCGTCATTGTAAGTAATTTTTGTATCTATTATATATAGCATATACATGTCTTATAGTCAAAGTTACAAATCTCACTTAAGTAATTCATCATCAAATCACTTTTGTTTGTTTTAGTGTAATTTTTTTTAAAAATCTTATTTTTATTTCTATATTTATTTAGTCTTGATTTTTTTTTTTTTTTTTTTTTTAGGAAGTTGAATGATCCATTTGAGTTGAAGGATTATTTGGATTCAATGTATTCAGAGGCTGCTCAGTATAACAGCCCACCAAGTTACCCAGTAACAATAGTTTGTGGTGGAATTGATGGTGCACCAAAAGGAAGTCATATTCTTGATAGAATTTTTGCTGGAGTTGTTGCATATAAAGGAAATTCATCTTGTTACAACATGAACCCCATGCCTAGTGAAACAGATTTGGGATGGAGATGGCAAGTAAGTCTTATACTAATCAACACTAATTTAATCGAGAATTTAAGTTATATATACTGATTGTATTTAAAATATAGCTTACATGCACTGTATCGAGATATAATAGGTAAAATTATTATTTTTATCAGAACTGGCTGTGAACACCTGAGAATTTGACATAATGGTCAATTTAACATGAATACTCATGACTTTGGAGATATAGGATTCAAATTACGCATAAAATAAAAAAATATAGTAGGTGATTTTTTCTCCATGTGCTTAAGTCTTGGTGGGGTCAGAATTGCTAGACATCGATGATGGGAGATAGTATATACCTGATTATGAGTACCTAAGGCCTTATAAAAGTTTTGACTTACAGTGATCAATTAAGTCAATATAGGTCAAACTTTGGATAACATGATTCAAATTTTAGTAGAAATAAAAATATTTGACGATATTTTTTTATTTGTGTAAATTTTGATGTATAGTGTTATCTAATATTTGGTGGGAGCTAATAATAGGCACCTTGTAGTATGGATCTAAGGGTCTGTAGTCTAGAGATCAATGAAATGGATGTCAACCTTGAGGATTGGGAATTTATATCCCACAGTTAGAATTATCAATGTCGTACGTGATAATATATAAGAGATAACAAGTATATACTATATAATGAAATAATCAAGATACGAACAAACTTACTCATTTTATTATTTTGTAGACATGCAGTGAGATGGTGATGCCTATAGGACGTGGGGAAAATGATACAATGTTCTATTCAGATCCTTTCGATTTGAATAATTTCATAAAAGATTGCAAGAAGAAGTATGGTGTCTCACCTCGTCCACATTGGATAACAACTTATTATGGAGGACAAGTACATACTTCTTTCTCATACTTAATTTAATTTATTAATTATCATAATGGTGATTTTACTTCTTTTTTTTTTTAATTTTCCATTCGGTATATAATTATATACATTTCTGGTTAGTAATAATGGAAACAATCGTTTCTACCGTCATAAAATAAGAGAACAACTTGAGCCTTTTTCCCTCATCCCTTTTGGTTTGAGGACGACAAGTACTTCGTCTCCGTTAGAGAGCGAAGCTATTCTTCTTCCGGGGAGATAAAGCCATCCCTTCTGCTGACTGAACCCTTAATGCACATGCAATCATATAATATACGTAGTGCATGTGAGAGTGAGCGAGCACATATATATATCATGCATGCACATGTGTTAGCTATATATATATATATATAGATTCCCTCGAAAAAATTTCATTAAAAATTCACTATGTTTAAGTCGCGGTATTTATTTTGAGAAATATTTGATTAATTTGAATTCATGTCGAAAAGCGATGTTGCTTGGGCTACTATACAATGACGACGGATGTATAGTGCATTATTTAAGAATTTGATATGTGATTATAACTATATTTTTGAAAAATTCGAACAACATCGTGGAATAATCCTACCAAGACACGAACCCGAAACATCAACTTCTTACAACAATCTTTCATTGTGCTGATTTTGTCATATTACTTTTTCTTATACTATATTAGCTTACTAAGTGAGTGAATTTTGCAGGACATAAAATTGATTCTTCAAAGTTTTGCTAGCAATATTATTTTCTCTAATGGGCTAAGAGATCCTTATAGTAGTGCAGGGTACGTACCCCCCCACCCCCCCACCCCACAATAACTTTTTTACTATTTGGCTTTATTTATTTATTTATTCTTACATTAATTTTTTTTTTCTATTTTAGTGTTTTGCAAGATATATCTCATAGTCTACAAGCTGTCCACACACGTGACGGTATGCCAATATTTACAATTACGTGAAAACAATATTTCTTCATGATCAGATTACTTATAAGATAATTAAAATAAATATTTTCAATTACTCATGTAAATAGTCGAAGGTCATGATGAAACTGATAGAACCTTTTGACCTTTAATAAGAGATTTTGGATTTATAGAAATAATCCCAAGAGCAAGAGCTTCGTTGAAACAACACCTACCGGCAACTTTTGGGCATGTTTTTGAAAAATAACTATTGTCATAGAGTTTCAAAAATTTCATGGGTGAAACTCGATGACGCTGAAATATGGCTACTTTTGTAAGCTTTATCCAAGCGTTTTCCCCTTTAATGTGCAAACAAGGCGTGAATTCAGATTAATTGAAATAAGTATCGCATGCCGAGTGAATAAATAAAAAAAAAAAACTTGTTAATATACATGTCTGTTGACACCCAATTTTGACCCTCCCCGATAATAATTAAATTACGAGCTTCTCAAATTCCTAACGAGTTGAAATAGTCAACTTTATAAGATTCAAACATTTTTCAAGTCATTTTAAGGTAGCTTTAGTCGATTTTTTTTAAAGTGATATATATACATATATATATATATATATTTTTCTCTTATGTTTTTGTATAGTTAGTTTATTTTAGGAAATATTCGAGAATCGTCTCAAAAGATTTTGGTCTTACTTACTTTATAAAATTGATTTTATCGAAGTTGTTAGTTTACAATTTGAGTCATTAGTTATAATTAGGTTAACTATTTTATCTTGTTAAACTTAAGAAGCTCATGAGTTAATTAAATATTTAATTCGTCTTGTTCATATTTTAGCCTAGTTCTCTAAGTTAAATTCATTTGGCCAACCTTTTAATCTCCATCAAGGCATAATCGTGACTTTGGGCCTTTTACCAACCTTTTGTCACTTTAAAAATTCTTTGGATACCGATTTTGGGCCTTTTGACATGTGCCCCAGAAAACTCCAAATCCAAAATTTTCATTGTCCCCTCATAACTCTCTCAGCCCATTCTCTTTTCCCTCAGCGACCCATCCCTTTATTCGACCCGACCCACTCCTCTTTTTCCTCTTCAGCGAGAACAGCAACTCAGACAGCTGAACCTCAATGTCGTCTTCGCCTTCCAAACGCGTGAAAGTCCGGACTCTCATCAAGCGTCAAAACGCAAGCGAGATGCCCAGCGCGTACTGCTCAGTCCCAGCGAGCGGCGAGTTCGTAGAAAGGCAGCAAGAGGCGTAGAGCTCTGCCTTCCGTTGTTTTCCCGTCGTCCCTTTTTCGTACGAGCAGAAGATCACGCGTTTTCGTCCTTGGTGACCCGAGATGGAACCACGTTGCACAAGGAGGACATCAAATTGATCCGGTGCGTCGATTTCGCCTTTCCTCCTCTGGGATAAAGACAAATTGGCAGAGATGAGGTTTGCCCATTTTTGGAAAGAGATTTTGAATTGGAAACTCATGGGCCGTGAATCCAATTCTTATCCGGGTTTTCCCAAAGTGTGAAACCCTAATCTTCCTCCTATATATACTCTCTTTGCCTTCTATTGAAGGGTTTTTTTTTTTTTAGCTTTTTTCATTAGCTAGAGGACATCGCTTGAAATTTGAAAGCCAAAATACAGAACTATTAGCATAAAAATATATCTAGCTATAATAGTAGAGATTAAGACATCAAGAAGGAGATAGTGAGAATTACGTTTTGCACGAGTTTCTGGTCCAATTCTTCGTCTCTGTGAATTTTTCTTCATCGGAAGTCGTATCCAAGGTGCTGCTCGTCTCGTCTTTAGCTCGCTGCCCGAAAGAAGGTAATATTTCTCCTTTATAATGCCTTCCTCTTCTTGTCTCTGTTTCGGCATTATACTATAGCTGTTTATTTTTGTTTTGTTGCTATCATTGGATATTGAGTTCCGGTCGGTGATATATCGCCTATTCCTTCGAGCGTTTTCGGTGTGGGGATTTCCATTGTTCGAGTCTACTTCGTCGTTCTTTTCTCGCATTCGTTTTGGGATGTTCGAAATTTTATGAGGTTTTAAATGTCTTAAGTCATCAAAAAATGGGATCATTTCATTAGTCTGATGTTTGTTTGGTAAGTAATCTTACTGTCTAGACGTCAAAATGACCCGTTCATGTGTTAGACACTAAGGTTTGTTAGCAGTATCAACAGTTTCTTATTTATTGGGTAATGGAGGGTTCTTTTTTACTCATAACATTGTTCAATCTGAAATTATTTGGTTGCCTTAAGTTCAAGATGCATGAATATTTTTTTAGCATGTTCCATGATAGCTTTTGCACTTGTTAAAAATATAGATCAATGGTTGTGAATTGTGAATTGTCAGGGAAACTAAGCTTTCTGGTTTTGCATATCATCCAGTTAGATAAATATTGCTCTCTTTTCTGGTTTTAGGAGCATATTTGTTTACTGCCATTTTAATGATATTCAAGACAAATCTTTAGTAGTTAAAATTCATGTGGTTATTTCGTCAATTCCATTTCAAAAGAAATGCACTTGTAGCTTCTTTTCGTTTAGTTCTTAATGATAGGCTTTCAGCTAATTTTCTTTACTTTACCTCGTGATTTAATTTTCTTAGTATCGTAGTTTGATAGAATTTAAGGTTTATCTAGACTATGATTTGCTTACCTAATTGCATCATTAGATAGATCATTTGTTTACATAAATTTCCAGATTTACATTGGGGTGTTGCTTACTGTAATCAATTTGGACATGAGGTTTATCTATTATGTCTTAAAAATGTGCATTTAGAGTCCTTCTATTGGATGATATGTGTCAACTAGTTGTCTGTACTACTTTAGTTGTATTGTTGAAGACATGTTTTTTTTTTAGTTATAAATTATGAAATTTTGGTATGAGTAATTAATTTGATCGGCTTGGGATATTTGCATCTCCCCTTTAGTCTTGTTGTCAATTTGATTATTCTTGTAATCCCTCTCTGTTGTTAATTTGATTATTCTCCTAATTCCTCTGTCTCGATTATCATGGTTGTTGAGTGCATTTTTGAATGTGTATCTATCAATTACTACTCGTACTACTAACATTAATAGAATTAATCTTAATTGAGAAATATTTTGGTGCATGTCTCTATTTGATTTTGTATTGCAAAGAGGAAAAATTTAAAGTTTAGTTTTGGTAGAAGCATTAAGGTTATACTAATTGTTTCTTTCTTGTTTTGACGCATGAACCCTTGTGATGAGTCCGATGGATCTTTTTTTTTTCTCCCTTGCATTTCGAGAAAGCATAAATGCTTAATTCCATCCTTTCGAGTCTAGCCGTGCATTCGACGTACAGATTCCGAAGTTTAAATGATTGAAGAAAGTCGGAGAAGATGGATTAGAAGACCCCTTTTTATATTTTTTTTGCATTTCATATTGTATTTATTTCCGGGCATAAGCCCTTGCCTTCTTTTACTTAACTTTATTTATTCTGTGTAATTATTTGTTTAGTATAGGACAGGTACAAAATGGGTCAAAACCCCCCAAAAAAAAATGGGTCAAAAACCCAAAACAGGTGGGTCCAAATTTCGGTCAATGCGGACAGAAAACCCGGATTTGGACCCAAATCTCTCTCCCTATCTCTTTATATGCTTTTAATTTTTTATCTGCTTTATTTGTCGTTAATTTTAAAGTTAGAAAAATCTGAATCCCTGCAAAATGCCTTAATTGTTTTATCAACTAAAAATCAGTAAATCTTGCAGATAACTCATCTAGGTAATTAGTTAATATTTTAAATTCTCTACTATTTCTAAATATTTTTCAAGTCAAAAAATAAGTTTTAGCCAAACTATGTTAGTTGTTGGATAATCGTAGGTTAGCGGAATATTTTAGGTGCCTAACGCCTTTCTAAAATATTAATAGGAATTTTCGAACCCTTTTAAAATGTTTTCATTAGATTTTTCTGTTTAAAGTCTTTTGAAAGCAAAAGTTTTCTTAATTTTCTCAAAATTAAGTGGCGACTCTAAAAAAGTCAAAAATTCTATAAAAAATATCGTTTTTCGATAAAACAATGTCAACTCTAATTTTGTTCTTTCTTTTTTGTAGGTTCCCATTGTCTAGACATTCTTTCTAAAGACTCAAGTGATCCAGAATGGCTAACCATGCAAAGGAACACAGAAGTTAAAATCATTGAAGGATGGATAACAAAGTATTATGCTGATCTCAAGGCCCTTAAAAAAGGCAAATGCACTAATTAAACAATAATTAGTTCACGATTAATATTATTAGCCATTATTACTATTGTTGATCATTTGTATTACTTATTTTAAATAAAGATAAATTTTATAAATTTAATTTTTAAAGTGGGAGGCATACATTTCCTAATCATGATGAAATTGCAAGTGGTTGAGTATATACTCACTCTGTCTTATATTAATTGATCAAGTATTCGCGTAGAAGGTTGAAGAAAAAGTAAATTTATTTATTTTGGGCTTTAAAATTAATAGTTTTAATGATCAGTTAGATTCTTTCGGAATTGTTTCTAGAAGAATATGTAATAAATATAAGATACAAATTTATTTTATAGAAAAAAATAATTAATCATTATTATTTCAAGATCAATTAATTTTTTGTATGGATAAAAAACTTTCTAAAAAAAAATTAAAAAAAGTTTGTTATTCTTTTCTCTAAAATCTTTTGTTTCTCCTCCAAATTGTAGTGGCATACTAATTGTGTCTAATAAAGCCAAAGTATTGTAACAAGAAGTTTGTTATATATAGTAATGATAAAGTTTCATAAAAGTTTCTTAGTGATTCATGATTTAAAGTGATACAAAAAACTTTTTTATTTTTAGAAAAAATGCACTTAACCATAAGTATAACATCTTTGAACAAGTTTTTCAGAGAAAAAATATTCAAATTTTCCACATTAGAGTATAATTCTATGATAATGAATACGTATATTCAGTTTGATTCCATAAAAGAAATCTAAAGAGGATAAATTATACGTAGAATTTACTTTGATTTTTGGAATAAAAGGGAAAAAAATTCTCAAATATAAGAGTTGTTTCTGAAAGACAATCTTTCCATCCTATGACATTGAACATTTTTTAATTGTAAGGGTTTGAAGGATGGTTATTTATTAGTTTTACTCCATAATGCGTTATGTCCTGAATTTAGACCAGCCTAGAAATTAATGTGAAAGCTGATAGACAGAAAGTTTTATCGAACTTTTTAATGGACGTTAGATATCGGGAATCTAGATTAGTAGGTCTTAATGACAGAATCCTAATAGAGAAAGGTATTCTCTTTTAATGTATCTTAGGTATGGGAACAATGAATTCGGATGAATCGAGCTTCAGAATAAATACCGAATAATGAATAAGAGAAAAAATAAGAAATTTGTTAGATAAATTTGTAACAACTCGTAACTCGTAATAGCTAAGAATAAGTTAAGAAACTAAAATTTATCATTTTTGAAAAGAATAGGAAAAATCTGAACAAATTTCCAAGTGTAAAAAGTAAATTTTTGGTCATTTTCAAACGACCATAATTTCTATCTCAGGATGAGTTAGAATCAATTATTTATATGGTTGGAAATTCCCGTTGAGTTTGCGCATTTTCGATATCGTATGAGGGAGATATGTCTATCAGAAGTTGAGTTGTTGAATTGAGGAAGGTCCTTATCTGGATTTTAGTAGGGGGTAAACTTGTCATTTCACCCAAATATTTCCTAATTCGTTTTAAGCGTTTATTAGGGGTAAAACTAAGCCTAAGTCAGTTTTAGAAAATTTATTCACGCTTAGGGTTTGGGAGAAAAGAGAAGAGAAGAAAGAGAAGGGGGAAAGACCAAGAATTCATCAAGAACGTCAAGATCGTCGAGTGGAATTCATCAGGGGTGATCCATATTAAGGTATGTGAGATCTTTCTGTTGGGTTAGTTCACCCACACACCAATATGTTTCAATTCGGCAAAACTATGAGTTAATTTCATGTTAAAGGTTGAAGTTATTGAAGAAAAATATCGAATCTTGTTGATTGAATTGTTGGCTGCCTATTGTGGGTTGATTCTTATTTCTCTGGGTTGTTTGAGTTAGATTAAGTAGTTATTGAGGGTACCAATAGTCCCAAGTGTTGGGTGAAAGAACTAGGGAGGTTTGAAGGGTTTAGGGATTGAAAAATATATCAAACGCACCTGGGGAGGCCAGGCGCAGCGCGCCACCAATACGCCAGGAGTTGGCCTCAGTCAATTGAGGCTGGCGCGGCGCACCCGGAACGACGTTTTTCGCCCAGTTTTAGTAGTTTAGTACTTTTAAGTCCTTCTAAGGTATATTAACACCTCCCAATGATTCTAATTACTCCAAATGATTTCTAAACACCTAGAAATCATCAAGGAACACAAATCATAACCTTGAATCCATAATCCATTCAAGGAAAGTTAAGATCAAAGTCAAAGAAGTTAAGAGTCAAGTCGATCTAAAGTTAAGAAGCTAGTCCAAAGCAAAGTTCTAAAAGGTTTTCAAGGGTCTTTATTAAACGTTTTAACTTCGTTTTAAGGCTCAAGTGTCAAGTTAAAGTGAAGAGTAAAAGTTGAAGTCTTTTCTTCAAATGAAATATAAGGGAACTAAGTATTCCCTAAGAGTTGATTAAGATTCAAGTTCAAGTTAAGCAAAGAGTAAAGAGTTAAGTTCATTTTTCAAAAAAATTATAAGGAAATAAGTATTCCCTAAAAGTTTATAAATATTTTCACATTTAAGTTACGAGGAAACAAAGATTTCCCAAAAGAGTTTGAACAAGAAAAGGGAACATTGATTTCAAGAAGGCTTTTAAAGCTAAAGTGTTGAGCAAATTATCTCAACCCAAAGAAAGGAAGTTATTTTAAAAGCATGAGTTAAAGTATATTTTCGGAGTAGTATTGAGAATTGATGTGAAAATGAGAGTTCATATTAACTCAAGTCTCCATGTAAACCATGTAGTCATCATGGATATTAACGGGTCATTCTTTTTAGATGATTAGATAAGTTAAGCTAGTGGATCCACTAAGTTAAGGAGTTCTATGTGACGGCAAAATATAGGACAGCTCTGACAGCGTGGGCAAAACGTTGTATCACCACTTAGGCTCATAGTGGATTGTCGGTTAGAGAATCTGCCACAGAACTATATTACTTTCATATATAAGTAAAGTTGAGTTTGTTATTGCATTTCCTTTAATGAACTAAGTTGATTACTGTTTTACAAAGCTTTTATGTGTATCACATATGTTTTAATTACCTTATATATATGGATTGAGTTGAGTATTCATGAGTAGAGCAGAGCCAAGGAAAGTTCATCTTATTCTTATAAAGCTTAATAGGTTGTTAGCATTCCAACTCGCATACTCGTACATTCAATGTACTGATGTCAGTTGGCCTGCATCGTCTTATGATGCAGACGCAGGCAACCAGGATCAGCATCCAGCGCCTCGTTGATTTAGTTTGAGCACTCAGAGTCAGTGATGAACATCCTTGCATTCTGGAGGATCTTTGTTATTTCTTTCCAGTCTTTTCATTATAGAATGTTGTGGGGTTTGTCCCGACATTGATCATAGTATGTTTAGAGGCTTCATAGACGGATAGTTAGTCATTTAGTTTAGTTGAGTCTCTCTATTTACAGATATCTTATTTTGAGACTTAAGTATGCCATTTTGGCCAAGACAATTAATTTAAGCTATTTTTTTAGAAAGTTCTTGCTTTATCATTGAGTAAGTCTTCCACTGAATTAAGTAAGTCAGGCCAAGGGTTCGCTCAAGGCCAGCAATTGTCATTGGGTGTCGGCCACGTCCAGGGTGTAGGCTCGGGACGTGATAAAATTATTGAATCATGCATGCATTACATGGTAAGTATAATACTATTTCTATCCACTTTTATTTGTCATGATTTTCCTTTTTTAGAGTCAAACTATAAAACTTTGTCTAACATTTTATGATGTATTTTTCCATCATATTGATATGCAAAAAAATACAACTAATAATATTTTTTGTATATTTTCTTAATATCTAAATTTTTATTTAAAATATTAAATTAATATAATATAATCAAACTATAAAAATTAGTCAACTTAACTTTTTAAAAAAAACATAAGATAGACCAAAGAGAAAATTGGACAAAGAGAATATTAATAAGGCTAAAATGGCATAAGATAACAATATGTAATAAATTCTTTTGACCATCTTTAATAATAGACATTAATAATTTCAAATATTTTTCTTATAAATGCATCCACAATAAGATACATAGAATCACCAAGAAACATTCTTTTTCTTTACCAAAGACCTTTTTATTTTTTGCAATGAAGATGAATAAACTTTTCTTATTCCAATGGCTTCTTTTATTGATCTTCACAAAAACATCATTAATTTTTTCAAAACCCCATAATATCCCAAGACTCACACCACTTATTGAAAATGTAATTAATCAAGATTATTCTAATACATTTTCTTCTTCATCAAGAAATGATCTTCCAAAAGAATTTGAGACTTACTATTATAAACAAACACTTGATCATTTTAATTATGGACCAAAAAGTTATTCAACTTTTAAACAAAGGTACATAATTAATTCTAAGTATTGGGGTGGTTCCAATTCAAGTTCTCCAATTTTTGCCTATCTTGGTGCTGAATCTTCAATTGATAGAGACCCTCTTGGTGTTGGATTTCTCACTGATTTTGCACCTCAATTTAAGGCTCTTCTTGTTTACATGGAGGTAATTAAATTCATTAATTATATTACATCAAATATATGTATAAATTAAAACTACCAACTCTCCTATTTTACTTTGTTTTGTCATGTTTATTTTTTTTGGTAACTAAAACTTAATTTTCTGTTTGACCATAAATTTTAAAAGTAAATTTTGAAAATTTCTCTTTAAATTGTTTTAGCCGCATTCATCATTAATTTGTTCAAGAGCACTCGATCAGTGAGCTATAATAATAGAATATGGTTAAAAATTCATAATTGAGTCCAAATACTCATGTGATGGTATTTTCTTGTCCTCAAAGATCAAAATTATTTATTAAGAATATATCGTAGATTTTGAATCTCTTTAACTTCTGTCATTATATATGCTAGCTATTGTTATGTTAAATTATTTGGCATACTATTTTCCAGCATAGGTATTATGGAGAATCAACACCATTTAAGACAATGGAAGAAGCTTTAAAAGATGAAGATAGTAGAGGATATTTCAATTCAGCACAAGCTATAGCTGATTATGCAGAACTTTTGTTACATATTAAACAAAAATATTCAGCAAAAAATTCTCCAATTATTGTCATTGGAGGATCCTATGGAGGAAGTAAGAAAAAAAAAATCCCTTTCTTGATTTCTTTCTTTTATTTTTTTTAAAAAAAAAAGTCATTTTTAGGTAATTTAGGATGTGTTCGGTATGGAGATAATATTTATCAAAAATTATTTTTATGTTTTTCATGTTGTGTTGGTCATAACTTTTGAAGTAGGAGAAATAAATTTCACAAGTGATATTCCATACTGATTATGTCATTCTCACACTCCAACAGACCTCATTTCCACTCCGCTACCACACACGACCTTACCCTATTTGTCTATATTATAAACAAATACTTTAAGGATATTTTCTTTGTTTCAATTTGTTTGATTCATTTTGATTTGACACGAAATATAAGAAAATAAAGAAATTTTTTGAATCTTGTGATTTAAACATGCCATGTAAAACATTGAAATTAAAGAGTCGTTAAAACAAAGACAAGAATCATTCTTTTATAAATATACTAAGAAGAAAAATAGATCAAACAAATTAAAATAGAGAAATTATATATTTTACTTATGTAAAATATAAGAAAATAAATTTACTTTTTTAAAAAATATTTTTTCACAGAAAACTTTTTCTTTCATACCAAACACACCCTTAAAGTTAAATTTTATCAAAACTTTTTCTCTAATTTTTTAATTTTATTTTGCAGTGCTTGCTTCTTGGTTTCGAATGAAGTATCCACATATAGCTCTTGGTGCTTTAGCTTCATCAGCTCCAATTCTTTATTTTGATAATATCACTCCACAAAATGGATATTATTCAATTGTTTCAAGGGATTTTGAAGTAAGAAATCTATTTAATTTAATTTTTTAAACTTTTAATAAGTCCTTTATTTTTTAAAACTAACATGTTAATTAATTTTATAATTATTTCAGGAAGCTAGTAAGAGTTGTTACCATACTATTAAAAAGTCATGGGCAATAATTGACAAGATTGCTTCTACAAAAAATGGACTCTCCTATCTCAGTCAGAAATTCAAGACTTGTTCGTAAGAGTTTAAGTTATATATATTATAAAAAATTATATTATTATATTATTTTTATTTATTTATGTATAAATATCTTTTGTTTTCATGATAAGAAATTTTACAGTTTTGATTTAATCGATGCCTATCTTTTAAGTGAACTAATAGTATAAGAACTTTCTTTGCAAATATTATATATATACATGCATCGTCAATATAAGTAATTTTTACATTATCAGATCAATTGTATCTATTATAGCATATACATGTCTTATATTCAAACTTACAAATCTCACTTAAACAATTCATCATCAAATCACTTTTATCTGTTTTAGTGTAATTTTTTTATAAATTTAATTTTTATTTCTATATTTATTTAGTCTTGATTATTTTTATTTTTTTGTAGGAAGTTGAATGATCCATTTGAGTTGAAGGATTATTTGGGTTATATGTATTCAAAGGTTGCTCAGTATAATAGTCCACCAAGTTACCCAGTAACAATAGTTTGTGGTGGAATTGATGGTGCACCAAAAGGAAGTCATATTCTTGATAGAATTTTTGCTGGAATTGTTGCATATAAAGGAAATTCATCTTGTCACAACATGAACCCCATGCCTAGTGGAGAAAAAATAAATAATAAAAATTCCAAGCCTAGTGAAACAGATTTGGGATGGAGATGGCAAGTAAGTTTTATACTTATAAACACTAATTTAATCGAAAATTTAAGTTATATATATTGATGGTATATTGAAATATATTTTACATGCATTGTATTGAGATATAACAGGTTAGTTACTATTTTTATCAGGTTATTAATTAAATATACTCTGGAATTACCCTATAAGTGAACATCTGGGAATTTTGACATAGTGGTCAATTTAACATGAATAATCATGACTTTAGAGATATAGGGGTAAAATCACAGCTAAAACGAAAAAATGTAGGTGATTTTACCCCTATATGCTAAAGTCTCGATGGGGTTAAAATTGCTTTATACCGATGATGGGGAGATAGTAGGTATTTGATTGTGAATACCTAATAAGGCCCAAGAGTATCGCTTAGAGTGATCAATGAAGTTGTATGGAAGATAATTTTAAATATTACGATTTTAATTTCAGTAGAAATAAAAATATTTTTTTTTATTTGTATAAATCTTAACGGACAGTGTTATATGTTATTTGATGGGAGCTCGAAATAGTCACTTGATTGTATGGACCTAAAGGTACTATAACCTCAAGATCAATGAAGTGGATGTGAATTGTAAAAAATTAGGGCTTTAAGCCCTAGCAAATTTCATCAAGAATACTATTTGATGTCTTCTTTTGCTTATGTTTTGATAGACATAGTTATTTATTACTATGCGGAAGAAGATCATATATATTACATAATAAAATAATCGAGATATGAATAAATTGATACGTTTTATTGTTTTTGTAGAAATGCACTGAGATGGTGATGCCTATAGGGCGTGGGAAAAATGATACAATGTTCTATTCAGATCCTTTCGATTTGAATAATTTCATTAAATATTGCAAGAAGAAGTATGGTGTCTCACCTCGTCCACATTGGATCACAACTTATTATGGAGGACAAGTACATACTTCTTTCTCATACTTAATTTAATTTATTAGTTATCATAATGGTAATTTCACTTATTTTTAATTTTCCATCCGATATATAATTATATTCGCGATGAAGCGCATGCAATCATATAATGTATGTAGTGTGTGTGAGAGTGAGCGAGCGTATATACATATTGTGCATGCATATATGTCAGTTACATATATATAATTATATTTTTATACACTACTATGATCAACAAGTGGCTTTGCCATGAAATTTTTTGAGGTAGATTCGTCAGAATTTGCTTGTCGGAAATTATTTTCATAGCTCTCCCTCGAAAAAAATTCATAAAATATTCACTTATGTTTAAGGCGCGGTACTTATTTTAGGGAATGTTTGATTCATGTCGGAAAACTATATTGGTTGGACTACTACATAATGAAGACGGTTGTGTAGTGCATTATTTAAGGATTTGAGATGCGAGTCTAACAATATTTTAGAAAAGTTCAAACAATATAGTCAGACAATTCTACTTTAAGAATGAAATACTTTCTACTGAAAATGACTTTCTTTCTCCTAAGACACGAACCCAAAACCTCGACCTCTTACAACAATCTTTCATTATGCTTATTTTTGTCATATTACTTTTTCTTATACTATATTAGCTTACTAAGTGAGTGAATTTTGCAGGACATAAAATTGATTCTTCAAAGTTTTGCTAGCAATATTATTTTCTCTAATGGGCTAAGAGATCCTTATAGTAGTGCAGGGTACGTAACCCCCACCCCCACCCCCCTTACCCCACCCCCCACCCCACAATATTCTTTTTTCCTTTTTTCTATTTGGTTTTCTTTATTTATTCTTACATTAATTTTTTTTTCTATTTTTAGGGTTTTGCAAGACATATCTCATAGTCTACGAGCTGTCCACACACGTAACGGTATGCCAATATTTACAATTATGTGAAAATGATATTTACTTCGTCATCATATTATTTATAAGATAATTAAAATAATTTTTTTAATATCTCGTGTGAATAATCGAAGGTCATGTAGAAATGAATAGAACCCGTCCGATTCTTAATAAGAGATTTTAGGTTCACAAATAATCCTAAGAGCAAGAGCTTCATAGAAACAACACCTAGCGGCTACTTTTGGCCGTGTTTTTGAAAAATAACTATTGTCATAGAGTTTCAAAACTTTCACAGGTGAAATTCAATGACGCTGAAAAATGGCTACTTTTGTAAGCCTTACCCAAGCGTTTTCCCCTTTAATGTGCAAACAAGACGTGAATCCAGATTAATCAAAATAAGTACCGCATGCCGAGTGAATAACAAATATAAAAAAATCTTGTAAAACTCTAATTTTGTTCTTTTTTTTTTTTTTTTTTTAGGTTCCCATTGTCTAGACATTCTTTCTAAAAAGTCAACTGATCCAGAATGGCTAACCATGCAAAGGAATACAGAAGTAAAAATCATTGAAGGATGGATAACAAAGTATTATGCTGATCTCAAGGCCCTCAAAAAAGGCAAAATGCACTAATTAAACAATAATTAGTCCATTAATTGTATTTACAACAATATAAATTACGTGTTTGAATCAAAAATATCAAAGTTACTCTCTAAATTATACTTCATAATCATCAAGAAATATATACATGTTCTCTATCAATTAATTATTACATGTTTGAAGCAAAACTAGCAAAGTTTTTATCCTCTAAATTTACTTCATAATCATCAAGAAATAGAGTTGAAGTTGCCTTTATATAATGATAGTGAAGAAAACAATAACTATCTGTAAATTTTATTTTGTGAGAGAATACTATATTTGTCATGTATATATAAAGAGATTTACCTACATAAATATTGACCAATTGTGTAAAGGGAAAATGGACAAATATACCCTCAAACTTTCAAAAATGGTATGTCAATACCCTTTGTCATACTTTTGGTTCATCAAAACCCATACCGTCCAATAATCAGTACACATTTACCCCTCTCACTAACGGAGCACTGATCGTGTACACGTGTCACAATCCTATGCCACAACCCAATTGACCAATTTTTTACTCAAATTTCAAAAACCCCCATAACCCAATTAACCCACCCAATACCCACAAATAAACTCTCTAAAATCCTAAAGAAAAATGAAAATCCTTATTGAATTCATCAAGACCCTGATAGTATCCTTATGAACATTAATATGATTTTAAATCTTCTTCACATTTTGATAATCCACCTACGGCACCGCCAGCAATGGGCGGTAGAGTTGGCGGCGGAGGTTGATACCCACCCCACCCATTATTACTGTGAGAATGATAATAAGAAGAATACTAATTTTGATAGATTACAGATATAGGACCACAACTGGATTGACTGAAATTAAAATGGTAATTCGAATTGGAAGGAGAAGGATAGTTGGTGGGGAAGGAGGAGTTAGTAAAGGCTAAGGGTTTCGGGAAGGGAAAGGTGTTGTAGAAGATGCACGTAAGTAATAGGTTGGGTGGGGAGGTGGTGGGGAAGGCGGTAGAAATGATGATTTTAATGCCTTATACTACATGAATTCCCATTTTTTCTTCATTGCAGGAACCAGAGGAACATATGAATTTTGAAGAAATCAACAGAAGATTTAGAGAAGAAGAATTACAGAAAAGAGTAATGGAAAATGTGGGACCCACGTTGTTAAGGGAAGTGATTAATTAGTATGTTAAGTTTTGAAAAATTAAGTTTTAAAATTAAGTTTTACAATAACAATCCATTAATTAATAGGAGTATTATAATAAAATTCTTATTATAATCATATTTTGAAAAACACGTGTAAAGTTTAACATAAATGAATAAACTTTAGGATTTTTCTTTAGGATTTTAAAGAGTTTGTTTGTGGGTAAATCAGGTGAGTACTTGGGTTACGGGCGGATTTTAGAAATTTGGGTAAAATTAAAATTGGTCAATCGGGTTGTGGCATAGGATTGCGACACGTGTACACGATCAGTGCTTCGTTAGTGGGAGAGGTAAATGTGTACTGATTATTGGACGGTAAGGGTTTTGATGAACCGAAAGTATGACGAAGGATATTGATATACCATTTTTGAAAGTTCGGGGGTATATTTGTCCCTTTTCCCTTGTGTAAATGACTTACGTTTTTATTAGAAATCAATAATTTTAATTATGACTATGTATATATATATATGCGGAAAAGGGCCTAAAATACCCTTAAAATATTAGAAATGGTACAAAACTATCATCCATCCACCTATTGACTCCAAAATACCCTTCTTATCCACCTATTGGCTCCAAAATACCCTTCTTATCCACCTATTGGCTACAAAATACCCTTATCATCCACCTTTGGGTTCAACAACTTTAAATTTAAACTATTTAAATATTTTTTAAAATACATGGCACTCAATTATTTGTTATAGTTTAACTTATTATATAATAGATCAATAACATTTTTTCATTTTAGATTATCAATTTTGGTCAGATTTTGAACAATTCTATTATAAAAATTCCTAACACTATGTTTGGATCATTGTTATCCATTATATTGTATTGTATCGTTTCTATACTGATGATGTTTGTTTTGATTGTTATTTAAAATGTATTGTACTGTATTGTTAAATTTCGTCGTTACATAACAATGAAAACCCCTATTTTATGGAACAATCAATTTTGTGCGTTCTGTTGTTACTTAATTTCTTTTTTTTAATTATATATTTACATAATATTTCAAAATACTATTTTACCCTTTACCTTAATTATTTAAATCTAATCAAACCTCCTATCCTAGAATAATTAAGGATATTTTGGTAAATTTATAAATTACAACACAATACGATATAATCAAATCAAACAATTAAAATGTTATGAAAAAATAATAATAATACCGTTTACCCAAATATTTTATTTATCATATAATATAATACAATACAATACAATAGAATATAATATAATATATTATGAAACAATGAATAACAATATGATCCAAACAAAGAGTAAATGGGTTAGTCTAACGTGGGCCTAGCCCGTATAGGTAGAAAGTCCACAATACTAACCCGTTTCCTCGTCTACTTCCTCAGTCTTCCCCATTTCTCGATTAACCTATTGAATAATCACAGAAGAAGAAGAAAAAAAACACCCATTGAAAATGTTGAAGCTTAAGAGATTTAGCTCCGCTGTATCACCTGCGATTCTCAATTCAAGGAATAAATTTCAGCGAGAAGAGAAATTGATTTCTCTAATGGCTTTACAGAATCCATATCGATGGACTTCCAATCGCTTTCTCGATATTTACCAGGTTTGTTCAATGAAACTCTGATACTTTTTTTTTGGAGTCTCTATATTGCTCTGATAATATGCAAAATTCTGTAAATTTAGTTACAGCTTGTTTTGATGATTGTTATGTGTGGTTTTGTAATGTATCATGTTGTATTGACTTCTAAGGGTGTAGCTAATGAAATGTGTTGAGAACTATGAGTTTTCATATTTGATTGCGAAAGAAACTAGGTGATTTACTAGATGCCCAGTGGAATTAGTCCGAGGTGCATGCAAGCTAGTTCGGACATCACAATTATAAAAGCATATTGTACTGTATTATATTGATGAATACAATTTTAGCCAAGCAGTTGCAATCTGAAGAATGAGCTTACAATATTTGGAAATTGAAGTTGTGTTTGGACATGAACTTTAATTGAAAAAATAGACTGCGCCAGTGGAAGATTTCTGAGTGAAATTATTAGTTCACTTGAAGAAACTACTTGAAGCATCATTTCAACTTGAACTCTCTTTTTCAAGTAGAAGTTAATATACCTAGCAAACTTATGAAATGTAAAATTATGCACTGTCTTTCAACTTTTTGGTAGATGGGAATTCATTTTTCTAATTGGTTGTGGATTATACTAGCATAATTGGGACTTAAAGGCTGTCTATTGTTCTCCCTTCTCGACTTCCCAAATATTAAAAACTATGTGAGAAGTCATAAATTTGCATCTCTTCCCATTGGATGATGTATTGGAGATTGCTTTCTTTCGAAGTTAAAAGAACATCTATTATTAGAAAGTAGGAGTACAGTAGAAATATGTCTTGTATTGAATATTGAAGATTCATTTGATTACAGCTAGGAAACAAGGAGGCAATTGAGAAAGAGCGTGCTCGGCTGTAAGTCTTCTTTTTTCCTTTCCAATTTATTGTCTCGTTAAGCTTACATCAAATGGACTCTGAAGTTTATTTTATGTATATTATGTGCTTTAGGGCAGTAAAGATGAGATGACCCGTGGTTACTTTGCTGATATAAATGAGTTGAAGGAACATGGTGGTAAGGTATAACAAAAAATCACTACCTTAACTGTTGCTTTTTAGTTTTATTGACCATTTTTCTGTGTCCATTATGGAACTGGCGGCATATAGATTGCAACTGCAAATAAGATTATCATTCCAGCAATGGCGGCGGTGAAGTTTCCTGCACTGGAAGTGATTCACTCAGATGGTTCAAACCTTAAGCTTCCCATCACATCCACTGGAGATGGCGTTGAGGCAAATAAATTAGAAGCATCAAAGGCGTCGTTGATGTGTCTTTCATTCCGTGCAAGCTCACAGGTTAGAGCAACTCTAATTGATTGCTGGTTTCGGGTGAAGTAAAGGTGATCTTTGTGTTTACGATTAGCCTATCACCCAGCTTACTGATTATCTTTACTTTTTGAGCATGCCTGTCTATGAAAGAACCTCTATCAGCACAGGAAGAAACCATTTAGTCATCCAAATTAGTTTTGTAACAATATGGTGTCTTAACAGAGACATCAGCTTGGACAGCTAGAAAGTCCAAAGGACTTTTACATTCCTCAGAGCTTAGGATATTTATCAGTGGTTTATCAAATGATGGGGCGTTATCATTGGCTGCCTTACGGTTGTTGGTCGTTCGTTTGCATTAACTGTGAAAATTATTTAAAGTTGATCAAAATTAATGCTATCAACATTAGTGCTACTGCAGTAATTTTCAGTTTCATACCTCAAGTGGATATATTACTAAATAAGCACCTATAAGTAGGTTGAAAATTTCAAAGTTTTAACTTTACCAAAGATGTGTCTATTGCAGGATATTTTAATGTTTACACCTAAAGAAAAAGGCAATGTGGGCTCATGCATGTCTTTGTAGGAATGAATGAAGGGATTTCATTTAGTTGCTAAACATTTAACAAAAGAGTTGAGACTACGAGGGTGTTTGGATTTGCTTCTTTAAATAGATTATAAGCTAAAAGTCATACGTTGGTCATACCCAACTTTTACTCCCTCCGTCCGGTATTGTTTGTCATGTTGCGCTATTCGAAAGTCAATTTGACTAATTTTCAAAAAGTTAATTAGATCACATTAATTCAATATTTTAAACAAAAAAAATAGATATTCTAAAACTATATAAAAAGTACTATAAATTGCATTTTTTTTGCATATTAATATGACGAAAAAATACATCTCAAAATGTTAGTCAAAATTTTTGTAGTTTGACTCTAAAAATAGAAACCATGACAAACAATACCGGATGGAGGAAGTAGCTTTTAGCTTATTTTTGTACTTTTATGGCCTAAAAGTAAGTGCTTAAAACACTTTCATCTTTCCCAAACACCACAAAAATTAGAAAAGGAGCTTAAAAGCCAATAGCACTTAAAATAATTCAATCCAAACACCCTCTACAACTCCATTAGCTTAACTACAATCTCACGTATGCTCAGAGGCGTATCTAGAGGGGTTTCGTGGGTTCACGTGAACCATGGTCCCCTCTCTAGATCATATATAGTAGTGTTATATTTTCCAAAAAGTATTTAATTTAAATATAGAAGTGTGAACCTATGTTAAAAGTAGCATATAATAATGGGTGCACCTCTCTAAGCAAAGATAGAAATTTAGAACTTATATCTATCTTATTTTTTAGTTACACTCCTCCAAGTGGTTTTTCGGAAACGCTTATGGAGTTCCAATCATTTTTCTTTTGTTTTTTGCTTTAATCTTTCAAAATTTTCAAGTGTGTTACATTGAAAATTCCTAAACAAAACAGCAGTGTAATTTTTTTTTATAATTAAATCAAATGTGTATATTAAAATTTAAAACTAGTAGTATTATATTTATTAGACCTATAATTTTTAAAATTTAACGGTTCAGTGTTAAGAACGTAAAGGTCAAATAGATTAAATTTATATCCTAGATGCATTGTTTCGTAATACTGCACTCATCCTTCCGAAATCCTAGATACACCTCTGCGTATGCTTTACCTTAATATTTAATATATATGAAGTTAGTGCTTAGAATTTGAGGAATAGATGTTTCTGATGCAGCAGTTGTGGGCTTAAAATAGTTAAAAACTATCTCGTCACATGCTTATCTTAAGATAATGCAGGTTGATTTTACAGTTGGTGTATAAACAACAACTATTACAGTATATCTTCCTTTTTCTCGTTATATTATTGAAATTTTGACCACTTTTGGCAGGCAATGATAGATTCTTGGAGGCAGCCATTTCTGGATAAATTCAAAGATTCCAAAATGGTTCAGCTCTATGAGGTATCGCAGCACTATTTCTTAGATGAAAGAATGTCACTTCTTCATGCATGTCTCTTACATATGGACCTGTTTTAGGTCTTTATACAACTGTAGATAACCATAGCCTGAAGACTCAAGTCTCTTGTGCTTTTTAGACTTCCCTCTTATTTAAAATGTCTCTCATACTATACCCTTCCTCACTTGCGTTACTTTTTGATTGTTGGGGATTCGACGAGGATTTAATACTTCAGAGGATTTGAATTTCAAATAATTCTTTTTCTTTATGTGGGTTTGGGATGTTCTTAGAGTTGATAGTAATTGGATAAATGACTCTTAATTTCACTCTCAAAGCTATGGTTCTTTTGTGTAACAGTGACATTCTCAAAATTACGACATTGTCATGAAGTGTAGTGACATTACATAAAGAAACATGTTTCTAACTGCTATGCATTCTTCTGGAAATTAGTTAACTATTGAAGTCTCAACTAATATAACAACTATATACCCAGTGTAATCCAACAAAGTGAGTGGGGTTAGGGAGGGGGTAGGTGTACGCAGATCTTACCCCACTTCGGAGGTAGAGAGCCCGATAGACCTTCAGCTTGAGGAAAAACAGTTCAAAGCAACTCTGGAAAGGAAATGATCATACCCCATGCTCTACTACTCTAATTTGTGTCTTCCACAACCTCCTATCTATATGAACTGATAAAAGATACTCCCTCCGTTTCAAAAAGAATGACCCTATTTCCTTTTTAGTCTGTTTCAAAAAGAATGACCCCTTTCCTTTTTTGGCAACACTTTAACTTTCCACGTGGCATGTTTAAGACCACAAGATTAAAGGGTATTTTGGTACATTTGACATAACTTTAAATTAGAACCACAAGATTAAAAAGTCTTCTTTCTTTTCTTAAACTCCGTTCCAAGTCAAACTAGGCCAATTTTTTTGAAACAGAGGGAGTAATTGGAATCTAGAGAAGCAAGTTCCAGTAGATATATAAGGCAGATGTCCTATGCTGAAGAAAGAGGTTTCTTTGATGATGCAGCTCTTCTACAGCATGCTTATAATTTCTCTATGACAAACCTTGGGGGGATATTTCACACTTCTTGAGCAGAAAAAGAAGTGGTTTGAGATAAACTCTGTAAATGCCCTTTTTAAAAAGGAATATATGCATGTAAGAGGCAGTGATGTCTGTGTTTCTGGTTGTCATAATTGAGTAGACCTTGAGTATATGAATCATTAAATTGTTTGCAGATCTCCTTGATAGATTCGTGGGTTTTGACACTCAGTCCTGTGAAGAAACTGCTACTTCGGATGATGAGGAAATCTAACCCTCATGAAAGCAAGGATGTCGTGCATAGACAGATTGTTTATTCATTTGGAGACCATTACTATTTCCGGAAAGAGCTTAAAATACTGAACCTTCTGACTGGGTATGAAGTGCTAACATTAATTCTCGATTTTCCTTATTGACTAACCAGAAGAATTGAGTTACAAGTGTTTTTCATTCTGTATGAAATTTCCAGGTACATGTTCTTGGTTGACAAATTTGGTAGAATACGATGGCAAGGCTCTGGATTGGCAACAGAAGAAGAGCTGTCATCACTTCTCTCCTGTACTTCTTTTCTGCTGGATGAGGAATCGAAGTAACAAAACTCAAAACGGCTTTTGGAGCTCTTTGTTAAGTGTATTCAGGTTCCTTCAATCCTCATAAATGTTTCATGTTTGTGCTTCTTCTGTACCTTGTTATGTTTCCGGAGTTACTGTATTTTCCCTTAAATTATATACATTTTTGGTGATTCTGGACAAGTTCCTTGAACGGAATTGGCTGTGAGCCATGAAACATAGATGTTGTAAGAACTTTCTTCAGGGTAGCATAGGACTAGCAATAATGGATTCCATGAAAAATCATATATTAATTTTTTGCATTTTCTTATAGAAGGATGTTAAATATTTCTCCTCCATTTTCTTTAGTTTATCGACACTCTAGTTGATTTTATTGGATGAGACTACTGATGGTCTCTGATCATGATAATACTGGGGAGCATAAATAGTTGACCCATAATAAGTGTTGGATCAACGATAAAGTTGGTTACAGGTTCGAGCCGTGAAATTAGCCGGTAAATTACCTTGCCAGAGGTATACACGACATACTGAGAATAAGATGAATTCGCACTTCCTCAACATGCTTAGTCCCTAAATCCCTAAACTAAATGAGACGATTATAATTGCATCATGCTGTTTCAGCTCTTTCAGTCACTACTACATGTTCGTGCCAGCAATAACAGAGAGTTTGATAAGACTCTCAGGTAAGAAAAATCTCCTGAATAAGCTCCAGTTGATTCTCTCTATAAATCTTTTTGAGATAGGCTGCCTACATTATACCCCTTGGATTGCTGTCGTAACTGTTCCAAGGAAAGTTAACCACTCATATTTCCCCTGGCAAATACACTATATGACTCTGTCTGTAGTCTTGATTGATAACTTTTCCGGTGTCGCTTGACAGAGTGTATTAGTAAAAATAATGCATGCATTAGCTTTGGCCTGTGTATTAGTTGTGCTTTGTTTGGTACACTTTTTCATACTTATGTATAAACACTCTATTGTGTAGTGAGGTGTGTATTACTAATCTATGAAATATGTATGGAGATTTAATGCATGCATTAGCATGGTTAAAGACTCAATTGTCCCTCAAAACCTTATGTTCTTTAAACATCTTTTCCACCATATTTGTGGTGGGTATATTTATGAAATAAATATTTTTAAAAAAAATTATGCAATGCGTACTATTTTTAATACACCAAACCAGACTATGCATATAGAAATAAGTTTAGGGCAACTTTCACATATTGCAAATAAAAAATTCATATTTGTATGCTATAGCAAAGTTTGCATAATTGCGCTCCATAGCAAACATAGAAACTGTATAATTCGCTATACATATACAGTTGAAGCGAATTGTATAAAACAAAGTGTATAAAACGAGAAAGAAAAAGACACTTGGGCAGAGACTTGTATAAAAACGAAGTGTATAAAATGAATTGTATGATTATAAGTGTATAGAATGATTATATACAATTTGAATTTGTATAAAATGGGAAAGAGAGAAAGACAAAAGAGACTTGGCAGGGAATATACAATTGAATCGAATTGTATAAAACGAGAAAGAGAGAAATTAGATACAATTTGAAATTTGTATAAAACGAGAAAGAGAAAAAGGCAAAAGAAATTGGGCAGGGGAGTATTTTTATTGTATTATTATAAGTGTATAGGACGAAAATATATGTACTTGCATGTGTATATACAATTTTCTCACGCTTTATACAAACAGAAACGCAATTATACATTTCGCTTCTGTTTGTATAAGTGAGAAAGGCGAGGGTGGCGAGCGAGATTTGGGAGAGTGGCGAGCGAGATCTGGAAGAGGGGAGAGAGGGGAACAAAAATATATGTATTTATACAATTTTCTCTGCTTTATACAATTAGAAACAATTTTTATACACTTGTGTTCGTATAAAAAGTGAGGAAGCGAGCGAGAAATTGGAGGAGAGTGGCGAGCGAGATATTTGGGAGAGAGGCGCCTGACAATTTTTTGCAAACGTTTGCTATGGAGCACAATTAAAATAAACCCTAACTACTCCATTTATTTTAGGTTATTAATTTGCTATTATATACAATTATCCCATAATTTTACACATACCAAATCAACCAACCCTTACAGCCTTTCCCAGCAGAAACAGAAATGATACAGACCTAAAAATGGTTATCCCCCCCCCCCCCCAACTCCCACGCCATGGGGACCACCGACAGTTTGAAATGAATCGTATCGTAGCAACAGTTCAAGACTTGAATTGCATATCTTGCGAAGATGGAGAGACTCATCTATAACAATACCACGATCGGTGTAATCCCACAACAAGTCGCTTCTAGGTAGGTGGTGTATCCTACTCACCTACTGTGTGAAGATAGAGGCACTATCTTCGATAGACCATCTGTTCAAATATTTACGAAGACTCACCTATGTTACATAAAAACCACAACATACTAAAAATTTCTAGTCCTATAGGTTCTATACAGATCAAACTTCAACTTCTTAATTTGTTGACCTAAATTATGTTAAAAAGAAAACGAAAAAAAATAATTATTTGAGAAAACAAAATAAGGATGATAACTGTTGTATCATTACATCTAACTTTCACCTAACTGAGTTTTTTAACAATCAAAGTAATCTACCAACCCTGTTGCTACACACCTACCAAATATATAGTTTTTTTACTCATTAATAATAATAATAATAATAATAATAATAATAATAATAATAATATAGAGTATTTTATTAAGTTAAAGATATAATTGAAAATAATTGTCAATTTTGATCTTATATTTTCTGATATAACAATTGTTTTTGGATAAATTTTTGAGCTAAACTTACTGTTAATTTCTAAAATGAGTGACAAATTAGGATTTTCCCTAATGAAAATCAAATATAAAAAAGTTAAAATGATTATACATATAACAGAAATTTATAACTTATTTATTTTTACCTATCTACAAACCTAAAATAACGTTTGGATTTTCAATTAATTAACTTCAATATACATATATATATATATATACACTATTTGTGTAAACAATTTTATATATTATTAATAGGATTTCACCAGCTATAATATGGTTATATGCTCATATAACGTGTTCTTTTACGTAACATCTCATACTCGAACAGTTGTACTATTTATTATAAAAGGTTATCTTTAATTGATTTGAATTTTTTTTTTCTAACAACCTTTGTATACAGAGACGAATACAAGATTTAAACTTTATGAGTTCAAATTTTTTATAAATTATATTGAATTTTGTTATATTTTTAAGTTATAGATTTACGACATTTATTTGTTATAATTCTGTTAAATTTTTACTTATAAATTTATGCTCACCTTAAAAATTATAAATTCAATTGAACCCGTAGCTATAATGGTATATCTATTTAAAATTATATATATATATATATATATATATATATATATATATATATATATATATATTTGTCCCTATTAGGTGAACTCTTTCTTTTCCTTTCAATTCCAATTTCCATGTCTAACGAAGGGATTAAATACGTAAGGTTTTGGACTTTACCAAAAACATGAAGTCAAGTTTTAAATGTTACTCTGTATCTAGTTAAACAAATAAAATATTAGTGAAATCTCATACGTGAAGTTTAAGGGAATCAGTGTACGCAGAGATCTTACTTCTACTTTATAAAAGTAGAAAAGTTTTCGAAAAATTTACATCAAGTAAAGCATTACAGAACGTACGGAAGAAAGAAAGACAATTCAAATACTAGAACATGAAAAAGGAATCGTGACAATAACAAATAATGTGATAACTAAAGCATACCTAGTCAAACACGATTTATAAATTGAAACGAAAAGAAAACGAAAAGAATTGTTATTTTAGCCAAAAATCCAACTTGTTTTTGGAATTTTTGGTTTTCCATATAGCCTTATATCCAAAAAGACCTTTTTTTTTGGCAGCTATTTAATTGTAGTCAATTTCAATTGTAATTTTCATTGTCCAATTTATTTGATGTAAAGTTTTTGGACTCTGTCTTCTTGAAATTCAATAGGAAGCTTCCTATAGACGATTAAAATATCTCTAGATTCAACAAAGGGCGGAGTTATTATAGGTTCAATAAAATTTATTAATTTTATTTTAAACCCAATATTTTTGTTATGAAATTTGTATAAATAATCTATTTAGAATTTAGTGATTTTTTGAAAAATGTGATTCAAAATTCGAAAATTCTGACTTCGTCGTTACATATAAAAAAAAAAAGGGGTCTCTTTCATCATTCAAAGAGAGTGTCCTTGTTGAACAAACATGCAACGTTAATGGGACTTATCAAGTAATTCAGAGAGAATTTTTTCAACATTTATCATTTTTCTCCAACTTGGAAAAGTCAAGACGAACAGCGCCATTCCTTTTCTAAAAATAAAAATAAAAATCATTCCCTCTGTTTTGAGGTTCGATTAATTTAAATTTATATTGAAAGCTCGAATGAGCAAGCCTAAAGTTCAAATTCTAAAGGGCATTTTTTGAAAGTCAACAAACAAAAACATATTGCCAAAATACATATACATATCAAAAAGGGTTGTTTGTTAATATATTATGAACTTCTAACTTTTTACGGATTAAATTATAGTACACAATTTAATAAACCATCTACATAATATTAATTTATACTTTTTTTTATTTCAAAATAAATAAATTTCTGAGGTATGACACATTTTCATATAAATTCAAAAATAAAATATGTATCGACAAAGTTATTAACGGAGAACAAATCCTAACTATAAGGAAAATTTTCAAAAATAAATTGGGACCTTCTTCTTTTAAAATTTTATAGTATAGTTCCAATCACTATATTATTTGTTAGGTAATATAGTTCTTTCTCAATTATTCTATGTCCCTTTTTTTTTTGTCATTTCTTATTGTATCTTCAATTGTCCTATGTCTCTCATTAACCCTTATGCTATCTTCCAAATTTTGTTTTTGTTTCTTTCACCCCTAAAAGAGTACAAGACAATACAAGACTTAAGTGAAAATTCTTCTTTCTTTTTGGTATTTAGTATTTAGTATTCGTATTAAAATTGAATTAATTACAATTTATGTAGAAATGATTTAATTTGGGAGGTAAAGTACGCATTATCAAAGGTGAATTTGTATTAAATCAGTCGAATTAATCCAAATTCGTATTAGAAATTTTAATTTTGAAAGGTAAAGCGCGCATTTTTAGAGGTGATTTTATACTTAGGTCTCGAACTTAAGATCTCTATCTGAAAGACAAAAAGTGTAGTCTCTTTGTCTCATATTAGTTGTTCACATTACCATAAATAGCTATTTCAAATTATTTGTTGATTTACAAAATTAATATAGAATTAATTAATTTTTTCTCATTTTACCTTACAAGTAATTGTTTTTATTTGTTTTGATTTTTTGGAACCTCGGAATAATTCGTAACCGCTACAACTTTTGTCACAATCTCTACGCTTCAATTTATGCGCACTGGGTAACTCTCCATTGTGTAATAGTGTATAATTAATCATACTAGGCAAAACCTATGCAATATACACAACTCAAAAGACATTAAAGTAAGATTGATCACGAGTTATTTATGTGGATGATCACATCCAAACAAATTGAGTCATCTCAAAAGACTAATTATTTTTGTTAAAAGTATAAACGAGTGTGAAAATTTTCAAAAAAAAAGGAATATTCCTTGGGGTAAATTAGTAAATATATCCTTATTTGTGTGATTTTTAAATTTGCATGTAACAAAAAAAAAAGCAATTAATATGAATCAAAGGCAGTGATTATTACGGATAAAGATCCCAAGTATAATTAGGTCAAGTAATATTCAATAGCCTTAAAAGATTCATGTCATGTGTACTATATAATAATTTATGATTGAGATTCATTAAAATTATATACTCGTTATAATAATAAAACAATAAAGTTGTCAACTATTTTTATTTTTTAAAACTTTCAAATAAAGCTATTAAGTGTACCCAAACTAATATTTTCAAAAAAAATAATTAAGATTGACGGGAATATGCGGACTTCCAATTTTTTACCCACCAAACTTCTTCAGGATTTATTTTACACGTGCTTTCTCCAAATTCTAAAGTACTATCTTAATAATATCAAACTTACAAAAATCATTGAGTCCTAAATAATAATTCAACTAAAGAACATGATAACAATTTCCTTTTAAAAAAAACTTATTTGGAGGTTTTCAAATAATTATGAAATTATATTTACTCGGATTCTTCAAAAATGTCAAATTTTTTAAAATTAGTATAATTTTAAAAATTCAATTCAAGTACGAGGTTTGACGGGTAAAAAAGTCGGGAAGTCCACATATTTCCATCAATCTTATTTTTTTCTTGAGAATATTTTCTAGGATACACTTAATTGCTTTATTTAATAGTTTTAAAAAAAAATAGTCGACGACTTTATTATTTTTATTATTAAAATGAGTATATAATTTAAATGAATCTAAATCATAAATTATTATATAATACACATATGAATCTATAAGCCCATTAAACATTACTTGATCGAATCTTTTCTACATTATAACATTTTGATTATGTCTTACGTAGGAAGAGTAGTCAAAGCTTAAGTTACCGTCGAATTCAGATCTAAACTCTATATTTAAAGTTTATTTATTTTTAAAAAATTACTATTAATATGTAGAAATATAAATTTTATTACAACCCATTTACTTTTTTTAAAAAAATAAAATTTTAAATTCCGATTCTACTATTTTTAAGTCACTTCTATCATTGTACTTAGAATATATGTTGACCTATCTCAATTATGTCATCACATACGTGACTTAAATCTTTTCACCTATTAGATTTGTTTTTAAAGTAAGAAACAAACTATGCAGTTGCGTATTGAAAATGCAAAGTCGTAGTTAGGGGTGTTCGTGGTTTAATTTGAATCGGTTATTGATTAAAATTAAAATCAACCCAATTTAATCGATTTTTTAAATTTCTAAAACCAAACGAAAAAAATAACCAACGGTTTGGTTATTGTCGGTTTGGTTCAATTTTTATGATTTATTCGGTTTAAAAGTAGTAATTTTTTTGAGTACGTACGTATCTCGACAGAGACAAACACCAATCACATGAACAATCTACAGAAAAGCTAATGTTGGTTCAGTCAAGCAATTAAACAATATTAGAGTGTATGACTATTTTATGTGAAGTACAGTAGTATGTAAAGACTAAAATGAATTTTGATGGACGTGAATTTGAAATTGTTATACTTGGGCTGAAGTGTTGGGCTTGAGAAAATGATAAAGTGAAAAACTTAAGTTAATTAAAATTTAACAAAATATTTTTAATTTATTTATGAATAATATATAAATAATTATAAAATTTATATATTTAATTTATCGGTTCGGTTTGGTTATCTTTTCAGTTGTTTTTTAGTAAAATCAAAACCAAACCAAATAGTATCGATTTTCAAAATTTAAAAACCAAACCTAACCAAACTAAACCAAATATCGGCTTTTGTTAATCGGTTTGATTTGGAATGCGGTTTGATTTGATTGTTAACCATAACCATGAACAACCCTAGTCGTAGTGAATTAGAATTTAGATTATATGTTATATGGATCGACAATATAAAAATCATATAATATTAAGTCATTTAAGAGATAATTATAAATATTTTTATTTAATATTGATATTTTTGATTACTTATCTAACTTAAAATAAATATTAATTTATTATAATAGGTTAAGATATACTGATAATTTATTATATTGTTGATATATAGAATTTTGAATTCTAGAAGGCGACTTCTTCTATTTTCTTCTCTTTTTATTTGTTTTATTTTACTTTTCTTTGGAAGAGAAGTTTGACTAATTAATCTCTAAAAGAGATTATATAGCAATTAGCAAGGGTTGAAGTAGGTTGACCTAATAATATTGAAAACATTTACAAGTAAACTTAATAACGTAACTTGATTTAAGTGTTATCGACTTATCGATCATCTTTTCTATATATTTCTCTATATATAAAAGAAACTTTATTTAATTGTATTTTTTATTTTTGAAAAATACTTTTTGGCTGCTATAGATCTTCAATCATTTTTAGATGGATAAATAGCTCCTTTTATTTTATGTATATTTTTATTTTATGTATCTCTCTCACAAGTATGATTATTGTCACCATACATTAGCTTCTTCTTTTTCCCCAAAAAGTATATAATATAATATGAAACAAATTTTGTGTCATCAAACGAGTTATTCTCATTGACACTTTGGCTCCCAAACTTTTATTTGAGTAAAATTTCCCCTTCAAATTTTCATAAACTTGACCACTTTCTTTTGTTGGTAGATTGTCAAGTGACATCAGATATAACATAAATGCTAAATAAAAGAATTTGTAGGAAAAAAGTATGAGGGTGAACTTCTAGTTAATCTTTTTTATCTTGTATTTTAGTCTCGTATTAAAATTATTTATTATTTTTTTTTAGGTCAACACAAATGAAATCTACTTAATTTCGAATTCAATCGAATTTTTCAAAGAAATTCCAAAAATTAAGTTGAGTGGGTAGTCCTCCTACTCCACTAGTCCTCTTAAAAAAGAGAGCCCTCATTTTGTAAAGCACAAAGCAAAATAACTCAAGAAAAGAAAGAGCATTTGGTTTTAATTAGAAATTACAAAATCTTGCAAAGCTACTAAGGGCATAGTAGTCACAAGAAGTAGAAAACTAGCCTATGAAGTCGTAACATGTTCAATTCCACTTAAATTTGAATTGATTATTGACTCGTCTATTTATTAATTCGATTCATTTTAAGAGATTAAAATTTGGACTGATATATAGCTCAAATTCAATTCAACTCGTTCATTTATCACCTATACTGACCACCAAGAATCTTGAACCCAAAATTTTGCAAAGCTATCAAAGGGCACAATAGTCAATAGAATTTAAATCCTACTATGTCTTTAAGGACATAATCCCACCATAGCAAAAGTAATGTAAGATAATGTAGAAAAAGTATATAGAGATTTGTGGCTATTAATTTATTTTGTTTTTTCTTTGAGAAAAAGCCAAATAAAGTAGCTTGAAAAAAGTTAAAACATGCAAATAATTGAGCACTTAGTTTTATTAAAAAGCTAAGTAGTCATACAACAAGAACTACAAAATTTGAACTTTGGGTTGAAAACACTTTAAAGTACAATATGTAAAAGAAAAGTTCTTTATTATTTTTAAATTTTTTGGTTTGAGTTACTAATATGGAATAATAATTATATTATAGTAAACTTTTTTGAGCTTTGAATTGACCATTATTTGGATCAAAGTTTAACTTCCTTAGCATGGAGGGTTGTCCCCACAATGGGACTAAATAAAAGTGAACCATATATACTAGTTAGCAACAAGAAGAAGAAAACATTTAGTCACATCTTTCATATGTTAATTAATTAATTAATAATTTTTCTTTTAAAAAAAAAAACAACTCCAAAAAGGGATTTAGTTCAAGAACAAGCCAAAAGATCCTTTCTTTTAATTTGTTTAAGCCAATAATAACAAATGACAAAGATTTAGTTATATTCATAAAAATTAGAAAGGAAGAGGTAAATATAGGAATTAGAAAATATGTTGAGTAGATAGATTCTCATAAAGGTTTGCAAGTGTCTTAAACAGAAATTGAAGTATAATAATTTCATCGAGATATTCATGAATTCTATTTTCAAATGGAATAACTATATATCGTTATTAAACTTAAGATGAGTCATATGATGATAATCTAAAATAGAATGATCAAAAATAAATTTGAATTTATGTCGAACAATTTACAGTGGAGGGTATATTCTTAGAAAAAAATTGATTAAAATTTATCACATACAATAATCATACATGAAGGGGAAAAAAAAGGATCTACAACTTATAGAAATGATATAAATATCATAATTAATATCTAGGAAAAGTCCTCTCTAGCGTTACAAAAAAAAGTGGGAAATACAAAGAAATTTTCCTTTTTAATAACATAACTTATAAGTTAAATAAGAATACTCAAACGATCTATCTCATGGGATTTAATTTCTTCAATATTACTAGCGGAATGAACCATTATTCAATCTTTTATGTTTATTACTTGTTCTTCTCCTATCATTTTCTATCTAGTAGTGGTTCTTTCTTAAAAATAAATAAATAAAATTTGTTAGTATTATATTTAGGGATAATGCACAAGTATCCCCTCAATCTATACCCGAAATCTCAGAGACACACTTATACTATTCTAAGGTCCTATTACCCCCTGAACTTATTTTATAAGTAATTTTCTATCCTTTTTCGGACTAAGTGGCACTATCTTGTGGGCTTAATGTTGGTTGACTTTTTTTTCAAGCTAGTGCCACGTAGGCCGAAAAAGGGTAGAAAATTACTTACAAAATAAGTTTAGGAGGTAATAGGACCTTAATATAGTATAAGTGTATCTCTAAGATTTCAGGCAGGCGTAGGTTGAAGGGTTACTTGTGCATTTACCCTTATATTTATTCTTATATGTAATATAATAAGAGGGTAACTTAAACAAACAAAGCATTTGGATTGTCTTTCTTCTTAATAGATTTGTGAAAGATAATTATAGATTTCATGGTATTCAAGCTCAATATTTCCACATTTGAGTTGTTTCATAAATAAAAAATTACTATAATTATATTTATATATTCCCTAATAAAGAACAGCTCATGCAATATGACAATTTAGTGGAACAATAATACAATATTTCTCTCTAAAGCAACCAAAAAGAAAAATTAACTTTAATTATTATTATGCTCGACGGATAGCATTCTTTTTTTTTAATTTAATGTCCAAATTAAATTGCATTATTTTTCAACAATATCCTACAAATATATCCCGTAACTACCCATCTTTACCACGTTATTCAATTTACCACTGGAAATAAATTCACTAACTTATTTTTTTAGAATATTTCGATTATCAAATATTCCGCGTTAATAAGGGTTGAAAAAAATTGCACCAAAAAAGATGTAAGATACGTAATTTATATCTTGATGCCAACATTAATAATTGTTTTGATGGAAAAATGAGATTTAGAAAAAATAAAAATAATTTAGTTTCCTAATAAGGGTACAAAAAACAAACATAATAAATAACATTATTAAAGAAACATTAATTTAATGATCATTGTTAGAATTTACAAATCTCTATTTTATCGAAGAGAAACGAAAAAAAAAAAACTAAAAATATTTCTACTCGAGCAAACAAGAAGTCTAGTAGTTTACAACTATTACTTTTATTAATTGTTTAAAAAAGTTATAAAATTATATTTATTATAATGTCTACTAATCCAATGGAATAAAAGAATAAATTTCTAGAGATAATAAGAATCTCTACGATCCCAATGTAATTAAAAAATAATATAGAATTTTCTTAGAGTATAATCTAATATAAGTCTCATAAAATGAACTTTTACTCAACTAACGCAAGAGGAATAAACAATCGCAATAACAAAATTAAAAAACAATAATAATACCTCACATGATAAATAAATTTTAATGTATGTTTAGTTATATACCTTATCAGTTTAAGCAATTTATATTCTATTATATATCATATTTATCTATTATTAAAAGTAACTTATATGGAATTTAAAATATTATGAATACAAATTTCACATTCACATAATATGTAACATAATGTGAATGCCGATATATAAAAATAAAACAAAACTGTTATTAAGAGATCTACCCTAAGTACTTTATTCATAAAACTCATTTGATATAAATATTATATTAAATACGTTATTATTGAATTTGATATAAATATTATATTAAATACGTTATTATTGAAGTAAGATAACGTATTAAAAATATAAATATATATATATATATATAACCATCTGGGAAACTTCTGTTATCGTTTCACTTTCGTTTTTATTTTTTCTCTCAAAAGCAGCAAAAACAGAGCACTTTTTTTTTCCCTCTATTATTCTTCTCTTTGTTCTTTATTCATACAAAAAAATATTTTTTAAAAATATAAAAATTGTTCTTTATAAATATAATAGATTAAAAAAAATTATTTTTTTCCTGTTGATATGTTCTTGAACAATTTATAGATAAAATTTTAGCTGTCGGTGAGATTAATTTGGTAGAGTATGTTGTCACCGGTGGTGTTTTTGGTGTTTCTATGTGTAATTTCTCCGGCGGCGGCGGTGGTGGGTGGCGGCGGAATGACGATGACTTTGCAGTTAGAAAGGGCTTTTCCGATGAGTCATGGAGTTGAATTGAGTCAACTGAAAGCGCGTGACCGAGTTAGACATGGACGAATCTTGCAGCAATTTCCTAATGGGGTTGTTGATTTTCCAGTTGAAGGCACTTACGATCCATTTCTTGTTGGGTATGATTTTTGTAACTCTATTTTGTGTTTATTCATTTGTGTATTGTTGATAATAACGTAGTTTTTTAGCTTCAAGAACTGTTCTTGATGAGATTTTTATGAAATTTACAGTTGCTTTGTTTGGTGATTTGGTTAATAATGAATACTTTCTTTGTTAGAAGTTTATGTTGGAAATTGGGTAGTTTCTCTTTTTTGAGAATTGAAGGATTGCTATTTATTTGCATATTATTGATGATATTATGATTTTAGCTTCAGTAACTGCTCTTGACTATCTGTTTCATGAGATTTAGCTAATGAAGTACTCTCTAGAATGGAGTTTAAGTAAGCAAAAGAAAGACTTTTGAATCTTGTCGTGGTGAAATAAAGATAATTAGAATGTACCAAAATACTTTTTAATTTTGCGATTTTAAACGTGTCATATACAAAGTTAGAATAGTTAGAATTAGAGAATGGCCAAAAAGAGAAAGAGATGTTTTTTAAACGAGACGGAAGAGGAAAGTAAGACAAACGGACTGACGAGGAAAGTAAGACAAACTATTTGAAATGAAGAGAGTAATTGATTGTTGATGAGTTGGATGATAGTGAACAGTAATTTCTTTGTCAGAAGTTTATGTTGGAAATTGGGTAGTTTTCTTTTTTTGTTTTTTTTAGTAAAGAATTTTAAGGAAAAAGGGAAGTGTTTGATTGTATTTTTGCTATTTATTTGCATATTATTGATCATATAATGATTTTAGCTTCAAGAACTACTCTTGACGATCTGTTTCATGAATTTAGCTGATAAAGTAGTTGTTTTTTGTTGATGATTTCACTAGTATTTGGTACTTTCTTTGGCAGAAGTGTATGTTGGAAATATGGTAGTTCTCTTTTTATTTATTTTTTAAGATGAAGGAAAACAAGAAGAATCTTGAACTGGTGGTAAATGGTAATTGGTAAAGCTTGTTTCGTTGATTATTTCTTGGGTTTGTTAGTTGTATAGTACTACATTAATACTTGCACTTCAATCCCTTTTTCTCAGTGGATTGAGTATGCACTAAGGTGGATTTGTGGCCTTGGAATTCTTGTTTACGTTGTCTTTCTTGGTTTTTTGTCAGTTTACTGATGTAGTGGCATTAATAATTTTTTTTAGCAGTTTTATGATTGATTTACAAGTTATGTATCCATCAAAGTGAATGTTAGTTGAGAATATGATTTTGTTTCAGGCTTTACTTTACAAGAGTTCAGTTGGGTTCCCCTCCAAAGGAATTTTATGTGCAGATTGATACTGGAAGTGATGTGTTGTGGGTTAGTTGTGCGTCTTGTAATGGTTGCCCAACATCTAGTGGACTTCAGGTTTGGATATTATTATTCCTGCAAATTTTGAGTGTGTGGGAATTTTGGTTTTGAGCATACAGTTGTAAGAAAAGCGCTTGATTAAATTTGATTTTCATAGCAGATTCAGTTAGAATTCTTTGATCCATCAAGCTCATCAACAGCTCGACCGATCTCATGTTCAGACCAAAGATGTGCTCTTGGAGAACAATCTTCTGACTCTGGGTGTTCTACACGAAACCAGTGCGGTTACACGTTCCAATATGGTGATGGCAGTGGGACATCAGGTTATTATGTAGCAGATTTAATGCATTTTGATACAATCGTGGGGAATTCTTTGACGACAAACTCGTCTGCTCCTGTTGTATTCGGGTAAGCTATTCATCGTAATTGTTTGAGGTAGCATATGTTACTTCGGCTACGTGTCAGTATTTAACCTTATTGTTGTTGGGATTTTATGACACAGATGTAGCACATCACAGACGGGTGACCTAACTAAACCCGACAGAGCAATTGATGGGATCTTTGGATTCGGGCAGCAGGGCTTGTCGGTTATCGCACAACTTTCCTCCCAAGGGGTGACCCCGAATGTGTTTTCCCATTGCTTGAAAGGAAGTAATGGCGGGGGTGGTATCTTGGTGCTAGGTCAGATTGTGGAGCCAAATTTAGTTTACACTCCACTTGTCCCATCACAGTATGTTATCTCTTTCATGGCGAGCTTGCTTAACTTCATTTCTTTTCTTGGTGTTCGTGACTGCTTCCAGTTTTTCTTTCCGAAAATTTCTTGCAAAGCTAACTGAACTGCGCCAAATATTGGTATAGTAAAGGTATTCTTGGTAGTCCTTTAATCAAATCTCATCTAAGACGATAAAAAGAGAAGCAGCGAAAGTTACACATTTGGCTAATAAGTTCTTTTACCCGGATATCTTTATGTGAAGTTCCTTTTCTTTGATTTTATATGTACAGTTTTTGAGTTTGAGATCTGAAAGTTATTTTTAAGAAAAATTTACTTCGGCCCAATTTGTTTGGCGGAACTACTAAAATATCCCTTAGTATAAAAGTTCTTGTTTTTTGTGTCTAGTGGAGTCTACAATAAATCATGTCGGTTCTTGTAAGAACATATCATTAAAGGCAAAATGGGGACGTAAAAATTTAAATAATTGATGGTGGGAAGTAGAAAATTTGCTTAGCAATTTAGGTGGGGATATGTTTCATATTTTTAAGTTGTTAGTAATTTGAGCTTTGTTTTCCCAATAATCATGCAAATTTTCCAAGGGAGCTGAATTATGCAATCCTCGCTCCTGATTAATTAATAATCGTTGTTACCATATGGACTCTTGAAACTGATCGAGGTTCCAATGAAATGTGATCAGACGGTATATTTAATGTATAAGCCTATGCTAATAGAGCTTTGATTTTCCTATTCTTTGCCCCAAAGTAAATACGGACAAGCTGAGTTGTGTACTTATTCTTGTGGTTGTCTATAAATACGAATTGGACCGGCCATTTGTCAGCTGCCTCTGTTTTTTTCACATATATCCCGACTTATGTGTACATTTTTTTTTCTTTCACCAGGCCACATTACAACTTGAATCTTGAGACTATTGCTCTCAATGGGCAGACATTGGCCATTAGTCCACAAGTATTTGAAACATCAAGCAACAGGGGAACCATAGTTGATTCCGGAACGACTCTGGCTTATCTTGCTGAAGAAGCTTATGAAGTTTTTGTTAATGCTGTAAGTTATATCATTCGAGGGATCTTATGATTTGTTTGCACTTGAGATTTAGATCACTGATGTTTTTCATCCACAAATACTTGGAAAAACTTCACTTGAATCCATTTCACCAGTATCAACTATATCATCGTGAATGCTCCTTATAACTCGTAATATTGTGCTCGTGCAGGTCAGTCAGGCTGTTTCACAGAATGTGCGCCCTCTTGTTGCCAGGGGAAACCAGTGTTATCTAACCACCTCCAGGTTTTCTAAAACAATTGAACTTTGGAGCTTCCAGTCTCATTTCTTTCTGATGGTTTAGTTTAGTTTGTACTGAAACTTTGACAAGTACTTATTTCTTTTGTGCAGCGTTGGTGATATATTTCCCATGGTGAGTTTGAACTTTGCCGGTGGTGCAACAATGGTATTAAGGGGTGACGACTACCTTATACAGCAAAACTCCATTGTAAGTCGATTTTTCTTCAAACTCGTTAATGGTGGTATATTTTAAACATGTTGACCTGCTCAAAGCTTTACTTCCAATTATTATTTAGCTATTCATTTTGAAGAATGAGAGATATTCGTCATATGTCGGCTACATATTACTTTGTTGCGTATTCTATTCCAATATGTTCACCAGCCACTGGTCAAAAGCTATTTAATTCTTTTAGTGCCCCCAATCTTGTTGTGAGAAGTAATCTATCACATTAATAGATTCGCACTCAGTATAGTTTTTGCTTTTGTAGGGTGGTGCTGCTGTCTGGTGCATGGGCTTTCAGAAAATTTCGGGTCAAGGATTGACAATTTTAGGAGGTAGTCCCCTGCATCTGATCTCATTTTTAACTCCCTCGTTTCGTGTTTCTCATGACACCATCTCTTTCATTGATTTCCGCTTGCTGAGATAAAGCGGTTGATTTTGATTCGTTTACGTCCTGTAAATTTAAAGGGGACTATCACATAAAAAACTTTAGCACCAGAAGAATCTATTCATAAACATTAACGAGTTCACCTGGTAGACGTTTTACCTGATTCATGCCCAGTATTGCTTTCACCTCCAGGATCTCCTTTTTACCATCTACTGGTTTTGATCATTTCATGATCCATAATACGTATTCCATATTTCACATTTTACAAACAACAAAGCATTTGCTTTTAATGATTATGCTATTCTAGATGGACACGATCTTCTTCTCTTCTTTTTTGTTGATTCATACGTTTATATTTCTGTGCAGACCTTGTTCTAAAAGACAAGATTATTGTTTACGATCTGGCTGGACAACGGATTGGATGGGCCAATTACGATTGTAAGTCATGTAACTCCATTCAATGGTTGACCAAACTTAATAGAACACATTTTACTACTACATACCGTATAACTTTAGTCAATTGTTGAGTTAAGCTAAGACATGTTCAATTTGTTTAAATATCAGGTTCGCAGGCTGTTAATGTTTCTGCTACCACAAGCAGAGGGAAAACTGAGTATGTCAATGCAGGACAGATCGGTAACAGTTCACCACGTGACGACCCTTACACGCTGATATTAAGCATCATTCTAACTTTTGTGTTGCAAGCATTAGTCTTCGGCACTTATTCATTCTTGTAACAGTTTGGTATTGTGGAAGTCAACTGCTAAATTCTTTCTCATTTTTGTATAGCCCGGTGTCCTATAGTTATTTATTTTACCGCGGTCGATCAAGAGTTAGATTTGTTTCATAGTAATGGCCTTAGTTCTGTTATTTGTTCAGACAATGTCTTAGTACCACATATAGTATACTCATGTAGTGGTTAATTTTCTTGTAAAGTAGATTTCAACACATGTGTATTACAATATTATCAATACAGAGATACCATTTGATTTTGAATGAAAATTTTGTTAAGAATTTCTTGAGCCAACAGTTTTTTGTCTTTTATTTCTCTAGTCACTAAGGGATATATTTTGAAGTTCTCAATAACTGGCTCTAGACAGTTTTTGAAATTGACCTGGACGCGCTTACGATTTAAATAGAAGAAAAATAAACGCTCTGGAGTCTGGTATAGTGATGCATGAGCTAATTATATAACGTAGTTTTTCAACTCAAAAATTAAATGACAAATGCTTTACAGTAAATTGATGATAGATAGATTCACGGTATACAATCAATAGCCAAAATTGTCAAATTCTTCCTTGTCTTCTCTAAAGTTACACAACCACTTTTTTCTCTTCTAAATGTTCAAAATAAAAGAAATCCACTGTTATCGATAGCTAAATGAGCCTTTGACAACATCATAAGTTCACTCTGCGGCAAAATAATGTGGCTGTTCATCTGATTCTCGGTTACACCGCGCATACATTGTAATCTACTTGTCGCCATAGATACTATTTTGCTCACAAGCTGTACTTCGAAAGATCTAATCCGTGAACCTGATCTTCTTTGGTGCAGCCTGAATCGCACCCACCTGCAAATCACATTGTAAATGTTAATAATCACTTTTATGCTTCTATTTAGACTAATTCCACAAGTGTAGGCAACTGTCTGCTCTTTTTCATCTGCTAGACGAATAACAGAGGCCTCGTTTCTACATTTTTGACCGGAAGAATTCTAATGCAATGTTTATTGTGAAACATAGAGAGTTGTCATGTACTAAGTAACATGTCTGGAAACCTATTCTTTTAAATAATGGCCGTGTCCAACTTGTCCGCAACCCGATTATTCATCAGGTACTGCTATCTCTCACATGTCTAAAATGCTCTTTTTTGGTTCTGACAAATGTGGCTATCTATAACAGATTTCTCAACCACAATCCCTTCTTTGCAGTGTTACATGTTTCTCATGGAACTTGTTCTTTTTCCTCGAGTTTATACAAGAAACTTCCTCAACTTGATGGATTCTGTCTTCTAAATCTAATCCTAAATTCGGGTGTTCTGTAATTTTCTGATAGGCTAGAAAATTATCTGCATACGCATGTAACATCCTTGTGTCGATCTTCCTTCTAATTGACATGTTAGGTACTTATTTCCTTCCTAATACCATGCTCAAAAACATTAGTCATTTCTTATGTAATGGAAATCCTATTCAAGTAATTGTTAAATTAGCCAACAGGTAGTTCCTAGACCAGTTAGTAAACATGCATAAATAAGTAGAATTTGCAGCACAAGATAATGTGAAATGTAATAAAGAACATTTGATCTTACCATTTCTGGGCACTCGTAATCAATCCCAGCTGCCTCGATCCTCTTTCGCCTCTTTTTGTCACGTTTTAGAATTTCTCCAACCAACTTATTATGCTCTTCCAGTGTTCTTTCCTAGATAATTATCATCACTCCATAAGTTTCACATTTAAACCATTTCAAAAAACCATGTATCTCAAACTTTGCACAATTATGGAAAAGCGATTGAGAGTTCATATAGAACTAAAACAAATGTCTCTCAATTTTTTGCATATCATGTAAATATCTGAATCACACACATACAAGATCAAACACTACCTTGTCCTGACGCTTCCTTTCAATTTTAACCCAGTCCAATGGTTTGTACCAGCGGTTCACACCTTTCCACCTAGAACCAAATATAGAAATTAGAGCCATACCTAAAAAGAGGAGGAAAAAAGATGATAACTTAAAAGACAAAACTTACATAGGCATCAGACTTTTCGATGCCAAACTCACTCGCAATCATAATGCACAAAAACTTTGTAAGGAAAATGACATCAGTTATACATTATATGTAACATAATGGTAAATTCCATAGAGCAGAACTGGCATTGTGGAACCACACGTCATTGGGATTATTCAGAAAGGAGAACTCTCTAGACTCTAGTTTAGAAATACATCCCTTTTTATACTTGACCCAGCCACAATATTGCTGATTGTCATCAGGTTCCTTCTGAAGGTGGAATATTTCAGGTTAGTCTTTTCCATTGATAATATTCAAGCATTTCAACCCCGTAGTACTCTTATCCATCTCTTGGTAAAAGTTATATATCACTTGGAATCTTGGTCCAAGAGCATTTGGTTAAGAAAAGACTATTTTCCATCAATTCAACCCACCACTTCAGCAAGCTGATATAGTCTTTTGCAAGCCATTACCGTCTCTAAGAAAGGAGTCAAGGAAGGGGAGCAGATTCAATTAATACGAAGTGACAGTATTGTATCAGCCCCCACCCCCACCCCCCAAAAGAAGGGAGGGGGGGAACGAGAAGAAAAGAGTTTGTACTTTTAAAAGCGAACCAAGAAATATGAAATTTTAAAATGAATAACATTTGGCTTAAAAAATGGAACCCTTACAATCTGGGATGAACATGCTCAGGAGGAATAAGACGAACTTGCAACAAGTGCTCAAATAATAGATAGTTATGCATGGTATCCGCAACCACATTAGCAACCTGCAATTGTCCAAAAACCCAAGATAAAGATTAATGGAAAGAAAATGACCAGATGGATTCTCTAAATATGGGTGCATAAACTAAATTACTCAGGAATAGGAACAACCTCAGGGGACTCAAATTCTATAAAGCCAAAATGCTTTGATTTTCCTGTCTGTCATGAGGAAAAGACAAAAGAAAAAAAAAGGAAATAAGAGAAGAATCAAAAGATTACCACGTAGAGAGACAATAAGTAAAGTAAAAGTGTATTCTAGACTTAGAAAATTGAAGGATATATCCAACACGAAGTCCTTTACTGCAGAGGCCATATTGTTGAAAATTATGGATAGTTTTCTTGACATGCCTAAACAACAAGAATTTCTGTGTAATTTCCAACAATTGGAGCACAATTTAAATACTTTGAAGATATATATATATATATATATATATATATATATATATCAATCTTAACGTGGAACTTAACAAGTCCAGAGCATCTGTTAGCTTCATCGATGACAGACTTCAAAATCCCATAAGGAATGGAAGAGATATATCTATTCTATTTTTTTGAAGAAGAATATATCTGGTGAAGGCATGCTTTTTATTGGAAAATGTGGCAGGAAATAGTGAACATTAATATTCACATGCAGAATCATACTGTAGTTACGCTCCACGCCCTATCATATTCTAAATTCAACAGTCACTGCAGCTATCCGTTTTTAAATACTATGACCAATCATAGATGATAAAAAGAATCCATCACTTTTAGGTACTTGAGTGAGCCCATACCAACCAGCTTGGGTCTTTCTAAGTCTTAAGTTGGCAGATTATAAGTTGTGTGGACTCTTCACTTTCAATGTCACACCCGTGTCGGGTTCTCCAAAAATACACTACTTTTGGAGAATCCGACACGCACCCGTTGACATTTTGAAGAGCCCGAGCAACATAGGTCAGATTGTGACAACAAGCGTATGATGAAAGTAGATCAAGAAGAAAAAACCAGACAAAGATGTCAAACTACACTGATTAAATTAAAGATAAGGAATCAGTAGGAGTATTCACCTTTTTATTCCTTGCAAGTCTAAGCCTCTTAATTGTACCAAATTGCTTAAAGAAACCTAAAGACAACAACAGCAGAAAATGGCACAACGAAAGTTATTTAACTTTGTAGTGTTACAAAGTGATGCAAAAGCTAAAACGGCGTAGAAGGGGGACGTAAAAACTCAATGTGAGAAATGCAAACCTTCCATTTCATTCTCATAAAATCCATGTGGAATCCTTCCAATATACAATATCGTCGCTTTACTTTCCCGTACTTCAGTATTCGGGAGTTTTCTAGCCGGCCCACCTTCCAATGGCTATTACATATAAGGAAAACAAGTCAGAAAAAGCAGGCCATCGCAAAAAAAAAAGTCATCTTCTTTCTTCGTTTCTTATACAACAGATCGCTGATGGACTACAGCAAAGATACCAAAGTTTGCTACAGAAGACAAAGGAACGACACGCAATGTAGTTTTTATATGATCGAAACAACTCATACTCTTGTATGGGGAGAATAATTGAGCATGACTTCATACTCGTTGGCTGAACTTCACATACCAACATTGCCACATCTATTGACGCGTGACCCATGCTTAGTGACACTTGAAAGTTGAAACCAGCTACTCCCTTTGTTCCAATTAATTTGACATAGTTTGACTCGACATGGAGTCTAAGAAAGAAAGGAGGACTTTTGAATTTAATGGCTTTTTAACTTTTGAACATGCTATGACATTTGTGGTCTTAAAAACATGCAGTAGCATTTGTTGCTTTCCTTCTAAAAAAAATGACATAACATTTGTGAGGCTATAGAAGCTTCTCGTTAAGGGAAGTTCATATTTAATTTATTTTGAAACACAGAATATGTCATCTTTTTGTATGACCTAATACAGAAATAGTGTCAACATAAATTGGATCTGAAGGAGTACCAATTTTGAATTAATGTATGTTGAAATGTTTTAGTTATCTATTTCTTTTCAAAAGTAAGTTTTACGTTATTCTAAAGATATTTCAGTTATCTATTTAGTTTTCCATTATTATTTCCAAATGTTTTTAATCAGGAATCTCTCATGAGAGTTTCAGACCAAAGTTCACATGAAATCACTCTTGTAAAGAACTAAAATATTTCAAGTACTCCATAATATCTTCTTTTTTAAAAAAATAATGGTGTTGATGTCAGCTCGTGGCAAGTACTCCACCTTATATGTAACTACATCTTTTTGTTTTAGATCATGAAGCACTAAGAGAACCAGGAAACTATTTTTCTTTTACAAATGTTCTAAAGTCAACAATTCTATCTCAATTGTAAGATGAAGATTTTACATGCTTTGCCAGGATATTATATGCATATAGGCTACTTCTATTAGAACTGACCTACAAGTATTTAAGAATGGTGGCTAGTTTCATGAAATGTCGGGGAATCTATTAGCCAACAAAACATTTACTCCATTTTTTTCCTTTAAGTTTTTCCCTGTCCTACATAGCAAAGATCTTCTAACGATCTCCCAACAACCAAATAGAAAGAAAGAATTTTCGACCATCACAACACACATTGAGTCATTTCAAACATAGATACCAAAAAGACAAACTAACATGTAACATGAAAGAAACTAAAAACAACAACAAATCCAGTATAATCCCACAAGTGAGGTCGGGAGAGGGTAGAGTGCATGCAGACCTTACCCCTACTTGAGAAGGTAGAGAGGCAGTTTCCTATAGACCCTTCGGCTCAGCGAGGGAGAGATAGAAACTAAAAACATGAAGGGGAAAATTGTTCTCAGCAGTTCTCTCATTCTAAGAACTTCTTGAGCATTGAGGAGCTTTACTAACTTTAATATGCCAGGAACATACCAGAAAGTCAGCAGCTTTATCTTTAGAAACTGAAGAAGCTGAGAATTCGCTAGCACCCTTCTTCAGCTTCTTAGTTATGCTTTTCTTCCTCCCTTTGGCACCCATCTCTGTCCAAACAATCTTGGTAGACACAAAAGAAAACTCATTACTTACACAGGAAGCATTACATATTGACCATTTTAGACCATTTTATCACATAGTTAGCAGGTAAAAATGCAAATTACCTGTAAAACTACTAACAAAATGAAAAAAGAGCCACTATTATTCAGATTGGTAGCCAGAAAATGCAAATTATACCTTAATAAAAATCCTTGATCAACCTAAAAAGATTCATGAGTTACATTACAAATACTACGATCACAGATTCAGAACTATTCATCAAATAGGCAGCCAGTAAAAATTCAATTAACATGTAGAAATCTCAAACTTCAACTTCCATATAGCAAAGTCTGGACATCACTCAAACTCATCCCCACTCTGTCTCGTGGACACCCTTACACGTAAATTTTGGAGGTTTCAAGATGATCATTTTGTAACAAAACTACAGTGTTCAACTGCCACAGTAGAGTCAAATTGGGATGTATAGACGTGCATACTCAAAGATGTATTGTTTGAAGACATTGAAACCGAGTTTGAGTGTCTTTTTATGTATATTGACTTCAAATAAACATGTAAAAATCATAAACAACTACGAAAAAACAGCCAAAATTATTCAAATTGATAACGAAAAGAACAACATAAACCTAACTAATTCTAAAAAACACAGCTAGAATCGCTCTATATATTGCAATTATAGAGAAGTATAGATGAAACTAATTACCACAATTTACGAAGCTGAAGAAAGAGCTGCCGGCTGCCGGTCGCCGGAAAAAGAGATACAGAGGAGGAGCAAAGCGGAGAGTGGCGGTCACAGGAATATGGGCAAACCTATGTTTGTTGAGTTTAGTGTGAACTAGAAAAAGTGGGTATGGGCTTTATGAATTTAAGTTCTATTGGGCTTATAAATGTGATATTTGGTCCAAAGAGTCTTAAAACGGGCCTAAACGACGAGCAAACACAAATGTCACACAAGTAATGAACGACGTCAAAGGAGGAGGGAGGCAAAAGCTAGGGGTGGCAATTAGACGGGTTGGGTTAAGGTTTGGGGGGGGGGGCATTAATGAGTTAAAGACGACAATCGGGTCAAAACTCAATCCGACCCACATTTGCTTTAGGTTAAAAAGAGTTGGGTCAAAACAGATTAGGTAAATAAGTTATATAACGGGTCAAGATTCAACTCAATCTATTTTTTACTAAACATAATTGTTTTATTTGTTCTTGTAAACTATTTTCGTACTTAATAAAAATATTTTTTTTTCTTTATTATGGCTATGTATAACATATCAAATTGAAAAACAAGTTTTTTAATAATATTTTGATAAGATTTCTCATGAGTCTTATTCGTATTAGATATCAATCAGGTTTTCAATTAGTTGAATTGTGTTGGATTGAAAAGGGTTGAGCTAATAAATGAGTCGGCCAACAACTTGTCCAAACTTAAACGGTTTTGATGGATTAGGCGGGTTAAGTTTGATTTTGCCGCCCCTAGCAAAAATCATGCTTTCAAACACACAACCCAATCCGGTTGTGTCATTCATTTCTCCAAATGAGACTGGATCAAGTCTGTAAGTTATTTAAGTAGGTTGAGTGACAAATCAATCAGAGATGTATTTTTCACAAAAACGGTGAGAATACTAAAGAAACTAGCAATCGCACTAAATCAATAGTTTAATGAAATAAGACTTTTCATTATTATCTAACGATACGAATTTAACGATACGATAATAAAATTTAAATAAAAGTTAAGTCAACATTATATTTAAACTAATAGGTAACAATCATCCACAAGTTCAGACATATGGTTAAAGTTTGATTGTTTTAATATGCTTGAATTTGCTAGCTGCAATTGTATGAACAAAAGAATTTGCTGCAAGTATAACTGTATAAGTCTTCTACGTGTAATAAGTAAGCCCGTTTTGATAACCTTGTTATAAAAAAAAAAACAAGTATATCAAGTCAACTAAAATTAACATGAATGTTAGATTTTGTAAACTGAATATCAACATTATATTAAGTGCAAATGTTAATATGCTATAATTGAAATTTACAGTCATTCGCTAATAAGCAATCTAGAATTTGGAGTTTATGATATTTTTATGATCTAATATTTAAAAAAATAAAATTAATATAAGTATTCAAGCGTAATCAAACTTTCATTGAGGAGATCAGTGTTTATACAAATTTCAATTTTGTTCCTAGATCAAGAGTCTACTCTGTTGTTAAATTCTCAATAAATATTTCTTATATTTCTAATTAACTTCTCAATATAAATATAAGATCTTCACAAAAATCATTAGTTTTTCAAAAAATCACGATTTATACCCTAGATCCGCCCTAACACACATTTGTTATCTTAAAATATAGGTAATCCAACTAATATGAGTGCTATGTTTGACTTTCACCTAAATTAGTAAAACCCTACACCAATTGAAGGATTATGTTAATTGTCAACTTTATGTATAGTGCTTTATCTGTTCTTATTACTCATAGCCACCCCTATTAAAAATATCAAAGTCAACACAAGAATCTGCCTAATGTCAAATTAATTGTTTTTGTCAAGTATTACATATAGAATTGCGGAAAAAAAATTCAACCAACATCAGAATATGTAATGGATGAGATAAATAAGAAAATTATATCACATAAATTGGATGATAAAATAACTATGTTTACTTTTATTATTTTTTTCTACCACGAAATACGAATTTCCATGTATATCTCATGAGTTTCATATATATATATATATATATATATATATATATATATATTAGTACCCTTTTTTTAAAAAAATAATAATAATATCAACATATTCAATTTGTTTTTGTAATTAGTTTGGTTTTTTTTTTTGGTTTGGGTAGTGGAAAACAATTCGAATTAGTATTTTTCTTAAAAGGATTTATATAATTTTACTTGAAATTTTTTGGGAAGCCAAATGTATTAAACTTTGTCAAAATGAATGAAACAAAAGCACGTTGCATAAAATTCATCATTAACTTACGAGTTAATTATTTAAATATATGTTCGTTTTGCGATATCATAAATTTTATCATAATTTTTGTGCGTCTAGATACCTATATTTCATAATATATGAGGTTAAAATATCAATGTAGATTTTCGTGTCTAGGAAATATAGTCACTTGCCATTCTCGAATCACACAACATGCATACTGATACATGTATCTAGTGTGATTAATATGTACCTGAGATAAACAAACAAATTTCGCTCCCCTTCTTTAATTTTAGTGTATTTAGTAGTAAAAAATATATATCTAGATGTATAAACCACATATTTAGGTGTATATGACTTGAAATTTGGTATGAAATTATTAATATTTTCAAACTATTGAAACAATTGATATATATGATATATTATTTATGTAATTAGATAGTTTCTCCAAAAATTATTTGAATGATTATTTTCAAGACAAGTTCGATAAAATTGTGCGAAGATTAATGTGAGTCTATGACAGATCTTTGCTATCAGTTTTTTGATCAACTATACCCCAAACAAATTAATTTATTGAATAAACAATATATTATGCTTCAAAAAAATATTTATCACCATAAAGTTTCAAATTAAAAAAAAATACAAGAACTACACACTAATCATCCAATAATTTTTTTATAAAAAAAACTCCAATCTTTCTTTTTATTTCTGTTGCTAAAAAAGATGGTTTAATTTCATATGCTTTTGCATCATATTATAACAAGTCATTTCTTTAAAATGTTGGATTACAGGGTGAGAAATCGAACTCTCATCAATTAAAGGTGAGCGCTCAGATAGTCAGCGAGTTAGCGACTAAAATTTTCAAAACTGAGAAATATCAGCACAAAGCAACTCCATTGATTAAATCAAGCTAAGAGAGGAGAGAAATGAAATTTTATTGATCATTATTGTGTGTGTTAACATTCAAATGAGCGTCGTGCTTAGTTTTAATAGCTCTAATTTATAGTTAGCGCGCTGACTATAAATTAATCATTATTGTGTGTAATTCAAATGAGCGTAGTGCTTAGTTTTAATAGCTCCAATTTATCTTATATTTGAATCCTAACAAACAATGTCAGCTCATCACCAATAAAGCACTAACCGATCAACTAACTAATGGAATGAAGAACAACTAAGTAATGTACCAGATTCATTGTGTGATACATGCATACAATACTAAAGGACTAGATTCATTACGCGATATACTTGAACATAATTTTTTATAGAATATTAGTTTCTTCTATTTAAATCGTAATTTTCCAATGATATTTAGGAGATAATTCTATCATGAAAGATATACTTTGTATAAACAAAAGGAGGAGCTAGACGTGTGAGATGGAACTTGTTGAACTAGTTGTGATTATAGAAAGTTGAGATTAATTAAATTGAACACTTGTATATCAACGTCAGGCAAATTTTTGTGAAATTCTTTTTGAAAATATAGTCTCACCTAAAAAATTCTTACTTACTTTGATGAGAAAAAGAATGGCAATATAATAATATAATATAGCATATATTTCTAACTAATTTTGATTGTTAGTGACTTTTTTTGAAGCAATTGTAATTATTCGAGTTACTTTTTGCTCAAGTAAATAGAACATGCATAAATTGGTTGATTTTCTGATATATATATATATATATATATATATATATATATATATATATATATATATATATATATATATATATATATATATGGTGTGTATGTGTGTTTTTACGGAGAAAATCAAAATTGAAAATTTTTCCTGTGTTAAAAAAATTAAAGATATATTTAACTAATTTGCTTATTTGTTTGACTATCAAAAAGTGATATTTGATACGCATAAAACAAATGGAATTTGAGTTTATTTGAGAGGTAGAAATTATTCAAATCATATAAAGAGATTATCCATTCGATAAGATTCTGAAGTTAGCATGAACAACATAATTTGGAGGATCCAAAATAGAAAGAAATTGAATGTGTTATGCTTTGGTATACACGTTTGTAAAGATATGCACTAATTTAATCTCAAAAATTAATTTAAAAAATGTAAATATCGACAATCGTATTACATAACTATCCAGTGTGAGACTCTTTAATAATTACCAACCGTTAATATTGTAAAATGATAAATATCCTCTGATCTTTAATAAAATATCTTATTTTGAATCTAACACTCTGTATAGTCACTTTTAATATGGAACATTTTATGATGCACCCAAAAGATGGGATATAATTTTTATCAAAAGACCATAAATTCACATCCTTTTTTTTGTTAAAAAAAAACTTCATTTTTTGTTTTTTTACAATTCGATTTGTCTCAAATTATGTGGAATTTTTTATTTTTTGAGAGTCAAATGATTTAAATTTGACTGGTAATTTATGTAAGAAATCTTTAATTTTATTGAAATAAAATTTATATATTTATAAATTACATAAAAAGTACTGTAAGTTACAATAATTGAATATTCAAAATATTTAAAAAATTTATAAAAAATATAATGATAAAAAATAAATTTATTTGAATCTTAAAATTTAAAAAAATATCGCGTAAATTAAGACTACGAAGTAGAATGTATAAATTTGCTTTTGAGTTTTCACTATACCGACTCGGCCATCCTTATAGTTTTCTTGTGTCCATATTTTTATTCAAATAATTCAAAACATAAAAGAAAAATATCAGCAAAATATTTTAATTAAGTTGAAAGAATATGCCGTGACTCTGGCTTCATGATAAAATAATTTATTTATTTTTTCGGTCATGACTCATGTCTAGAACTCTCCTATTTTGTGACTTTTTTTTTAAGAGTTGTATATCTATAATTCTATAATATACTACTTGAATTTTTGAAAAAAAAATTCTCTCTGTTTCAATTTTTTATATTATTTTTTTTGGCCAACGATAAATGTTTGTATCGAAAAGGCTACATTGCATAATTTTGTGAAACGATTCTCTTTCATATGTTTTGTGCAAGTATGACTTACTTCGTACGTTTGTTATTTTTATTTTATTTTTTTGGTCATGTAAACAAATTATTGGTAATAACTTAATTAACATATAGCCTATAGGCACTATATTAAATGGAGACTGCATATCACACAAATTTTTAAGTTGGCAAAAGATATATAATTGCAATATGATTCAATCAAAAATATTAGGGAAAAGGGTTTGATATACTTTTTAACTTTGTTATTTGGAATTAATTTACTCCTCGTTATGAAAGTGACTCATATATGCCCTTATCGTTATACAAACGGCTTACATATACCCCTGTCGTTACAAAATGAGCTCCCATATACCCTTCATTTAACGGAAGTTAAAAAATTAGTTTTATATTTATATTTTTTTTTACTTTTATTTTTCAAAAAAAATTATTTAGGGGTATATATGATTCTTCTATCAAAGTTCAAGGTATATTTTAATTTTTTTCATACATAAATTATTTTTTGACTTTTTTTTTTTATAATTATTTGAGTTTCTTATTTTATTTTTTATTTTTTTCTTTCATTCCTTAATTTAAAGAGAAAAAAATTAAATTATTTTTTTTTGTCTATATTGTAATTTGATTTTTGTATTCGAAGAAAAAAATTTGGTCATCCACAATAAGTTTTACAAAAATATTAGTGAAACATAAATAAATTTGATTATCAAAATAATAATTCTAAATTAGTCATTGATTCAAAAAAAAAGTAAAAATAAATAAATATGTTTGACGAGGATTAAATTTACAATATTTTTTAGAAAAAAATAAAAAATTAGATTAAAATTAATTTATTTTTTTTCATTTCCGTTAGAGGCAAGGGGTATATGTGAGTCATTTGTTTATAAGTAGGGGTATATATGAGTCACTTTTATAACAAAGGGTATACCAGTTCTAAATGAAAAAATTTGAAAGGTATCACCTTAAATTTAAAATGATGACCAATTAATCACTTGGACTCAGGCTAATTAGTATTTGATGAGTTTGAACACATCCAATTTTTTATTTTTCATTTGTTCTTAGTTTATAATTAATTCTATGCCATTTTTTAATGTACAGAAAAATTATACACGTATTGATTAAACAATCAAAAGGAGAATAGGAATTCATAATGTATTTCTATAAATACCTAAGTATGCCCTCACCGCTAACTCAAACTAAAAAGAAATTTTTTTTGTTCTCTACTTCTTAATTTCTTTGTCCACTTAACCAAAACAAACAAAAAAGAAAAAAATCATGAAGATTAGAGTAGAAAGTTCAAGAATCATTAAGCCTTTCTATGAACACACCCTTCCTCCTTCAACAACAAGCCACATTCCTCTTAGTGTCTTTGATAAGGCCACATATGAGGCTCAAATTGCTATCATATATGCCTACCACCCTCCCACCCCACCAAATACCACGATTGAATTAGGTATTCGAAAAGCCTTAGCTGTTTATCGAGAGTGGGGTGGAAGATTAGGTGAAGACGAACATAGAAATCAAGTGATTCTCCTTAATGATGAGGGGGTTAGATTTGTCGAGGCATCGGCTAGTAGCACTCTAGATCAAGCAATGCCTTTCAAGCCTTCACCTTCTTTGCTTAGCCTACACCCTAGCTTGAAGGATGTGAAAGAATTGGTGCAAGTCCAATTAACTAGGTTCACTTGTGGCTCCTTAGTGGTTGGTTTTACCGCGCACCACACGGTAGCAGATGGTCATTCAACTAGCAACTTCTTGGTTGCATGGGGCCAAGCTTGTCGAGGCCTCAGAGTCAATCCTCTTCCTTTGCATGACCGTACTATTTTCACCCCTCGAAATTCTCCTCTTATCGAGTATCAACATAAAGGGGTTGAATTCATGTCTAAGTTGAAAAAAGAACATTCACTCAATGAAGTTCATCATATATCTGAAGATGTGGTTGTACACAAAGTTCATTTCACAGTTCAGTTTCTCGCGAATCTTAAAGCAAAGGCTTCTTCAATGAATGAAAATAACAAGCCTTATAGCACCTTTGAAAGTCTCCTTGCACATTTATGGAGGGTCATAACCAAAGCCCGCGGGCTAAGTGGATTTGAGTCAACCCAAGTAAGAATATCAGTCAATGGTAGAACTAGGTTGAACCCAAAAGTACCCAATGAGTACTTTGGCAACTTAGTTCTATGGGCATTCCCAACAACAAAAGTGAAGGAACTACTACGAGAACCTCTGTCACACGCAACAAAACTCATTCACGATGCTATTGCAAAAGTAAACAACAACTATTTCAGATCGTTTGTTGACTTTGCTAACACCAAAGCAAAAGAAGAAGATCTTGTACCCACCGCGGACATGAACAAGCACATACTTTGCCCAAATATCGAGGTGGATAGTTGGTTAAGGTTTCCATTCTACGACCTAGATTTTGGTACGGGGTGCCCGTACATGTTCATGCCTTCGTATTTTCCTACCGAAGGCATGATGTTTCTTATACCGTCTTTCGTTGGAGACGGAAGTATCGATGTCTTCGTTCCTTTATTCGAAGACAAGTTGCCCCTCTTCAAGAAAATTTGTTATTCCTTGGACTTGCTTGAAGATTAAAAGCTTCAAATTATTAAAAATTTTCTTACTTCATAAAAAAAATACTTTAGTTTTATTTATTCATCAATAAATGTCAATTTTGTCACACAAATTAAATGAGTCGTTTTAGCCTTAAAATTCCGTACTTGTGACAATTTTTGTATGAAGATGAGATGCCAATTAAACAAAAATGTATTATTTATTTACGTATATATAATAGTTCATACACTATAGTTTTTTAAGTTAAAAGCAAATTGAAATTAGTTATAAACTTTGATCACTAATTTATCGCTTCGTACATAACAAACTCTTTTAGTGATTTAACATTAGTTTATATCACTAAATAAGACTAACGATAAGTTTTATTGTACAACTACATAATTTATCTAGATTATTTTCCTTGTAACGTTTTTCTTTATTGCGTCTCTCTCTCTTTTTTTTTTAATAGATGATAATAATATTGATTCTTTCCTTTTTTGTTTCCAAAATGTTCTGTCTATTGTCGCGATCTAAATAATTTTGTTTTGTCAATATGTAGAAGTAGAGGGTTAGCACGTATTCATATGTATAGAATTTAATAATGCATGTGTGTGCATATTTAATAGGAGTAATTTGTTAAGTTAATATGTAAAAATTGGACTAAATTATTACTTGGCTAATTAATATTTGCCAGCACGTCAAGGTTAAGTGGCAAACTCTATAAGCAAAAATAAAAATAAAAATGGAAAATTATATATAATGACAAACTAATAAATCAAATTAAATAATATAACCACACTTTTGATTTAATTGTTTATCGTAGCAAATTGTTTGTTAGTCACCTCTCTCCCTCAAACTCTCGCTCGCCACTCTCCCTCTCTCGCTCGCACCCTCTCACCCTCAAACTCTCGCTCGCCACTCTCCCTCTCTCGCTCGCACCCTCTCACTTTTCTACAAACACAAGTGTATAAAATGCGTTTCTGTTTGTATAAAGCGAGAAAAAATTGTATATGGATATATTTTCGTTCTCCTCTCTCCCCTCTCTCAGATCTCGCTCTCCACTCTCGCCTCTATCGCTTATACAAACAGAAACGAAATGTATACATTGTGTTTCTGCTTGTATAAAGCGAGAAAAAAATTGTATATACAGTTGCAAGTACATATATCTTCGTCTTATACACTTAGAATTATAGAGTCCGAAGCCTAAAGGGCAAAAATAATTGTCAAAATTCCAAAGGGGTACATCAATTTTTTTTTAACCAAAAGGGCAAAATCGCTGACCTACCAGCGATTTTGTCCGAACATTTTTCACTTTTACAAGAAAATTGCTGCCCATGCAGCGATTTCTGTGAAATATTTTTTGTTCTTTTTTAAAACCATGGCAACTAGGCAACTACTTTTGTTAATTAATTATTTTTTTAAAAATAGTGCTACCATTTTATTTCTTATAATCATATTAAGTGAAATCTTTATTAACAATTGTAATGCGATTTTTATTTTGACCAAAAAAAATTACCAATATTTAATACGATTCTTAAAAAAAAAAAATTGGCAGAAATTTTTTTTAAAAAATCACTTACAAATATTTGGCACAATATTTTTTTAAAAAATCACTTTAATAGATGCATTGAGTTTAAAAGACAGAAGAAAAAAAAAGTGCAGAAATCGCTGTCAACACAGCGATTTTCCAAAAAAAAAAATTACCCACTAAAATCGCTACCTACACAGTGATTTAAAAAAAAAAAGTTTTTTTTTTATAAAAACGTTGTTGTTGCAGTGATTTTAACTTTTTTTAAAAAAATTCCACCAAAGTTGCATTGGCAGCGATTTTCTTTTTAAAAAAGAAAAAAAATATATGGACAAAATCGCTGCATCAATAGCGGTTTTACCCTTTTGTTTAGAAAAGAAACTGATATACTCATTTAGAATTTTTGACAATTATTTTTGCCCTTTAGGCTTCGGACTCTATAATTATACAATACAAGTATTTATCTGCCCAATTTTTTTTTGTCTTTCTCTCTTTCTCGTTTTATACATACAAAAATTATACAATTAATTTGTATACAACTGCTTTCTTTTGTATATGTATAGCGAATTATACAATTGGTTTCTTTGTATATGTATAACGACTTATACATATTTATGTTTGCGATGGGGCGCAATTATACAAACTTTGCTATATCATACAAATATGAATTTTGTGTTTGCTATATATGAAAGTTGATCAATAAAAATCAAGATGCGCGATAGAAATTTGAAATTGTTCCGGTATGTATTAGTCGGATTAATGAATGTTACAAAAATGAAATGTTTATATTTAAAAAAAAAAATACTTCATGAATAACTACTTTTCACTCTTTGTAACTAAATATAGTCGTTATGTTTATGTTTCAAATTCTACGAGTAAAATTTGAGATAGTATCATAAAATTTCACTATCTAAAGATTCTTTTTAGCAAAGTAAAAGTCGATAAAAATGTTATATTACTGTTTAAAATTGTGTATACGTTAATCGACAATTTAATTGTCCCAAAAATATATTCACATATTTTTTCCCATTAATCTAAACACCTTCCAACTCAATTAATAACAATTTTATTAGACCTAACTTGTTTGACTGAATTATCTATGATTCTTACACATGCTTAAGATCAAACTATGCAAATTAAATGTTTAACAACACAAAGAAGTCATTTGAATATTTAATATATACTTCCATATATTGAATTTCAGACAACCTTAATTAGTTGTGATTAAGCACTAATATCCAACTCATTAGCTGCCAGCTAATTTTGGTCCACTATTTTAATTTTTAAATAAGGTAAGTAACGTGATTGGTTTTAGATATTTGGGGTGTTTGTTTTTGTTTTCTCACCTGGAGCTCCGACTAAAGTCGAATCGTGCACTTCAGGGTCTATTCACACAATGCATTACAAACCATGTTGATATCTTTGAGGTGTTTGAGCAAACAAGGGTTTCTCAATAAAAGTAGATATCATCGAGAAAAAATTCTAATAAACACTTTAGAATTTTAATCAAAAACAAATTGTTGTCTAGTATTGCGAAAATGTTTTTTAAATTCAATAGTCAAACAAAAAGGCTACCATCCAAAAGTATTTTTATTATTATTAACAACCACTTCTGATAAAACCTATTTTAAAAAGAATAATAATAAATTTTAGAAGTTTGGCCAAATTAATTACTAGTTCCAAACGTTTTTCCTAGTAATGATAATTATTTTTTCTCGATACTAATCCAATATATCATCGTAAATATGAGATGCATAAATAGAATAATTATGGTGATAAATTTATCTATTTTGAATTGGGCTATCAAGAATGTTACTAATACAAACTATGAAAAACCTAAGTGGCAAACAGTGTGGACTCATTTCTAATTTTCTTTTCTTAATTATATTGGCCAAAAATTAATTTCATTTTAGAGTCTAGTAAAAACGCCTATGGATTTTGGTGGACAAATAAATTTCTTTCACTTTTAATCAGATATTTTGAATTTGTCTCCCAAAAATAGTAAATAATGTGTCACAATCCAAATTCATAACATATATATACGGTACAGTTTTATCTTTCGAACTATAACACAATGAGTAACAAATTAATCTTATGTACCTTGCGAACTTGAGTTACATATGTCTAGTAAAACTACTCTTCGTCCCCCCCCCCCTTCTTCCCCCTCCTCCATTTCATTATGTGCACCTCATCTTCAGAAACTTGCTAGCCTATAAGTATGTCAGTCCTACTTGATCTGTCTTCATCAACTTGGTCTTTGTTAAGAGTGTTACACAATATAAATCTAAATTAATTAAAACATCAATTTAAATATTTAATACTAACGGAGGAAAAGTCTAATTGTGTAAATAAAAGCTGACCGCAAAATTTGGATAGATATTCTATATCCGCTGCAACTAGTATTTGGGTGTCTTTGCTTGAGCTGTACGAGATGAAAGTCTCATATATGATTCTCGGGGGAGTTCCGCCTATCTCAATAAAGTATATGATTGGTTCGAAGAACGTCTCGAGATTCAAGCAATTGCGGATTAATTTGATGCAAGATCTTTGAAAATAATAATTTCAATAGTTTGCTTCTGAAAAACTTGTTGGTTGCAAATTAGTTCGTTTTGTCTCATTATTATTAAACTTAATTGGCGATAGAAAAGGACAAATTCAATGTGTTGTACGTGGATTTATGAAAATTCAATAGTTATTACTTAAATTCTATTATTATGTTAAAATATTCTTTAAATATCTATAAATATTTGGATGTGAACCCTTTTGTTATTATAAATCAACTTAAGATTGTCGAAGAAATCAATAAACTTTCAATTCTGAATCCCAGTAGACGAGTATTAATCACACTATTCTAACATTTTCCAACAAACTTTGATTCCATTTTCCGCATCACAATTGAACAATTATTATTGTTAATTGTTATATATACGACTTATAAGTCAAAATAACTCTAAAAGCTACTATCTGCCTGTGCTTTTTTATAAATATAAAAAAGAATAGATTTAAAAAATGAACACCTATTACTTATTAGATTGAAAATTAGTCAAATCTCTTCACCTAATAATTGGTTAAACCTCCACGTGCATGAGTCAAATGGCATCTCCAAAAAAAAAAAAGGTTTAGCATAATAATTCATTATCATTATTATATCTCATGAAAGTTTATAATACGATCACTCATTAAACATAAAGTCAATGAGTAGGTAAATATTCAAATTATTTATTAGAAAAATATTGATGTCTTTGACAAAAAGTCGGTGCCTTGCAATGACAAAAAAAATGTGGCAGCCACTAATAGACACATTTGGATTTTTTATGTCTATTGTCCACCAAGATATGAAATTATTTACTATAATAATTTATTTTATTTCTATATTAAAATTTAAATTTCGATTATAATGGTTTTTGAAAATTATATTGAACTACATATAATATTTTTATTTTCGCTGAAATTTGAATTCTGATCAAACGGTGCATTTTAATTTATTGAATATTGGAACATTGTGTCTTTAAGCACATAAAACGTGACTAAAATTTAATTAGTTTTAAAAATGCATATTTATTTCAAATAGAAGTCGTAAAATTGGCTATTTGGGATTTTCTCCCACAAAATTATCATTGAAAACATGAAATTAAACACAATAACTCTAAAAATTGATGACCTAGAACTTTTGAATCTCGTTTACCTCATAATAAAACTTTCAAGGTCAAAAATTAAAATTTGTTAAACTTAAAGTATTTTCATATAGCAAATAAAGTCAAAAGTTTAAGATGATCGCTATCGAAGGCGAATGTTTATAAATCATACTCTTTAAGACGTGTTGGCCCAGTATAGAAAAAGGCCCAATCCACACATATTTGAAGCTTCATGGATATATTTAGTCTTTGACACATTTATGAGTTGTGATGTTATCATAATGAGCCCTAATTCATCTCTAATCACGAAATGAAATTTCATTTTAAGATTTAATACTTTCTATTAAAAACTTAAATTTCTTTTTAAGATTCGAATTTAAAACTTCTGAGTAAAGATGAAGTACTGCCCGACACAACCTTTGGTGAAATTTGTATTATACACTTTTAACTCGTGCTAATATATCAATTTCAAGTTTAAAACTTTAAGATATTGTTTGGATAACATGATTATTTTAAGATAGTTGTCCTATGTATTATATTCTCACCATCTATAACACAACCTTGTTTCTAATTCATTTTATGAATGTAACATATTTGATAAATTAAAAGTCATCTTTTAGGATTTTTTTTTTTAAACTAACGTTTAATTAGTAAGCGAAACATATTTTCCGAATTAGATCACTTTCGTCTTCTTATCTCCTTCAAGCTATTGAATGAGCAATCAACACACTTTTAGCAAGATCCCTTGAGGAAGACCTCCCATTGTTCAATTTCTTAATTGTTAAAAAAGTAATGTCCACCAAGAAAGATGTTTACATAACAGCTGAAAAATTTGTTTTTCATACTCCACCAAGTAATAAAAGCTCCACAAGACCATGAAAATTAAAGGAAAGAAAATATATATAAAGAAATAGCATATCGCCCAAGACATGATTTTTCTTAAAACAATGTAACAACCTTTTTTTCATTTTAGTTCTGATCTGGTGTTGGATATCCGCATTAAAATTTGACTGTTCTAAATTTGTACTACGTAGGATCCCATTGGAGAGAGAATATACAACTATCACGTCCTCGTTTTTGTCCAAGAAATGGATTAGTATTTACATATATTTTTTTCTTCATTATTGTCTATTTATAGTGAATGTCCAAATCAACTTGTGCATAATTTATCTATTTTGTCAAATATTTTTTTTAATTTTTTTTTTTTTTTGCCAAAACAAATATCAATTACGTCTTAAATGGATAAGGAGATCATCTAACATTTTTTTTTAATCTTTACCGTAATTTAAACTTTGAATTTCAATAATTTACACCATCTAGATCGCACCCTTAGTTAGTTTGTACTTTTGCTCCAGACATTCTAAAGATAAACATGATGAACTACCCCCTTAAGCAAGTTAAGTGACCAACTATTTTAGTCTTTTAAGTTATTAAATGGACCATGGAGGTTATTATAGTCCATCTAAGAAGCAATATTCTCTCATATGAGCCTAGCTTGCACAATTACACAAGTCATGTCGATGACTTATCCTATCGACATAAAATTTACTTAAATATATAGTTATATTTTTTTTTAGAGAGTCAATATTTATATTGTTGTTCGTCTATCAATGTTTTAAAAATATGAGAGTTTTGTAAAGTTAATTAAACATTGAGGAGATTGCTCTAAAATTTTGCACAAGGTTATATGTAATATGAATTTAATATTATTTAGAAAATCTAATAATATTATTTGCTTTGAACTTAGGCTTATACATTCTTAAATCACGTTACTCAAAGTTAAGCCTATTTTCATTTGTTCCCAACATTTTTTCTAATATTTCATAAATACGACATTTATCTCACTATTTAAACGTGCTCTAAATGTTAATTCAAAAAGTATACACACAAGGAATGAAGTATATACAATATCAATATTCTTTTCATGTCAAATATAAATAGAATATTTAATAAATATAAAATTTTAAATTATAATATATCAAATATCATAATATTTCATAATTATAATATCCAAAATTTCGATTTTAATATGATATTCAGGGGCCACAGCGGAGGGCTGATGTCGTTTTCGTCAGATTCATTTGCCTTTATTTTCCCGGCAACACAAACCAAAAAAAACAAAAAAACAAAATTAATTTCATCCAAAAGCGAGGGAAAAATAAATAAAAATTACTAAAATATTAATTTTTAATTTTAATTTTAATTTTCTCCAATAATAAACAACAACAAACGCTCAAGTTTCTTCCCTCGAATTAAATTATATAAAAAAATTCATCCTAATTTCTTCCCTCTCTTCTCCAGAATCTTCTTCTACTACTACTACGGCTAGGGTTTTCAGTTTTTCGTTGTAACTCGCCGGTACCGATTAGTCGGAGTACGGTGGTTGTTGGATCTGCCGATGGCGGAAGAGGAGGAGAGGAACGGCGGTGAGCGGAGTGAGACGAGTGACTACACATCGGAGGATGAAGGTACTGAAGATTACAGGCGTGGAGGTTATCATGCTGTTCGAATTGGAGATACATTCAAACAAGGACGATATGTAGTTCAGAGTAAGCTTGGTTGGGGACATTTCTCCACTGTTTGGCTCGCTTGGGATACGCAAAAATCTGTGAGTATTTGTACACTATCCGCTTGCATTTTCGTGATGTTAATTACTCTGCAATAGCTTAGTATTTGCTTGTTTTGTTTAGCAACTTACTGTTTACTGTTAATAGATTTAGATTTTGGTGTTTGAGTTTTTCTATATTTGCTTGTGTGTTGTGTGTGAGAGAGGAGATACTTCGATATAGTAATTGTTGTCTGTTTGCAATTTTTATGTACTTATGTGCTGCAATTGTTTATTATTTATTCGTTTTGTTTAGCAATTTTTGTTTACTAGTATAAAATTTTTTGTATCTTTGGACTTGTGAGTTATGATTTGTGAATTTTTACACGTTAGAGTGTGTGTGAGAGAGTAGATACTTTGATGTAGTACTTGTTATCTGTTCACAGTTACAATATATTTATTATGCTGCAATTGTTGTAGTATTTGTTTGTTTTATTTAGCAACTTATTGTTTACTAGTATAACAATTTCTGCATTTTAGACTTGTGAGATTGGTGTTTGTGTTTTTCTCTGTTTGCGTGCATGTGTATGAGAGAGGAGATACTTTGATTTAGTACTTGTTATCTGTTCTCATTTTTGACTGAGATGTGATGCTACAGTTATTCTAGTGTTTATTGTTTGGTGTAGCAACTTATGGTTTATTATAGCAATTATTGTAGTTTTTATTGTTCGGTGTAGCAATTATTGTAGTGTTTATTGTGCACTAGTGTTTATGGTTCTTATGAATTCTGTGCGGCTTTTGCAAAAAATTCTTTGAAATGTGGATTGTCTTATTGTTGGTTATGTCTTGTGAGGAATAGAGGTTTGTTGCTCTAAAAGTTCAAAAGAGTGCTCAGCATTATACAGAAGCGGCTATGGATGAGATTACCATATTAAAGCAGATTGCTGAGGGAGATCCAGATGATAAGAAGTGTGTGGTGAAGCTATTGGATCACTTTAAGCATTCCGGGCCCAATGGCCAGCATGTTTGTATGGTATTCGAATACTTGGGAGATAATCTTTTGACTCTAATTAAGTACTCAGACTATCGAGGGCTATCAATTCACAAGGTTAAAGAAATTTGCTTCCATATCTTAGTGGGTTTGGATTATTTACATCGTCAGCTTTCTATTATTCACACAGACTTGAAGCCAGAAAATATTTTGCTCTTATCAATGATTGATCAAAGTAAAGATCCAACAAAGTCAGACGCTCCCCTTATGAGTAAAAGTAAAATTCTCTCTGAATCTGGGGCTTCCAAGGAAGTAAAGGTTTATAATGGTGACCTGACTAAGAACCAGAAAAAGAAAATTCGGAAAAAGGCTAAGCGAGCAGCTCAAAGATGTACGGACAAGGAAGCTTCTGAGGAAACTGAACAAGATAATGAAGCCAGTAGTCCTGAAAAGTCTAATTTTGATGAGAAACCTAATAAAGACTCAGTTGAAGGAAAGACAAATACTAGAGCAAGTGAAAGTGGCTCAACAACAGACGGAGCAAGGGATGGACAGCAGAGAACTCAAAGACCTAAAAGAGGCAGTCGATCCATGAGGCAGAGACTATTGACTGATGTGGACCTTACGTGCAAATTAGTTGACTTCGGCAATGCATGCTGGACGTATAAACAATTCACAAGTGATATCCAGACAAGACAGTATAGATGTCCTGAGGTTATCCTAGGATCTAAATATTCTACTTCAGCTGATCTTTGGTCCTTTGCTTGCATTTGCTTTGAGCTTGCCACTGGTGATGTTCTTTTTGATCCACACAGTGGTGACAATTATGACAGGGACGAGGTATAGCAACTCCACTTTCAATATTTTAACCACTTAGATGCAAGCATGTGTAGATCTTTACTTTAGGAGTTAAATTATTATTTGATTTCATTATTTTCTAAATTAATGAATTAAGTTCAAGGAAAGGAAAGGAATTGTTCGACAAGATATATGTTCCATTCTGGTTTTGGGAGCTCAACTGCTCATTCTTCTAAAACATTGATTTAAAAACAATACCTCTTCAATGGGATATAACTTCAGCTGTGGTGAAGGGGAGGGTATTTATCCCTGATGATACCACTGGAACGGAATTAAAGAGACAATGACTTGATTTTATCTGCCAACTTGTGTGGTGTCAAAATCAATCAGCCAATCAGTCCAGTGTTTTAGGCGAAATGCTTTTGCGAAACTGCTAAAAGGATGAGGTGTTGATCTTACCGAAAACATAGCAACCAGCTATTTTCAAATTAGATTATTTTACAAGGTTATCTTGAGAAAAAGCAATAGTGAACAAAACACAGTTAGCAAAATGCTATATTAATTGTTAATTATACTTTTTGGATATACATATTGCTTATTAGGTATTAAGATATTAGAAATTTACAAAAGAAAGCTAGACATTTGATTTGAATTAGAAACTTAGTTGCAACTTTGCAGATGATACAGAAATTTAATATGGTATTTGAACATTACAGATGTACTTTTACTTCATTGCAGTTAGTCAATTCATCTAGCCATATAATTCTTGTTTTTGTGTATAAGCATATTTCTTTCTATTTAAACCTCATGTTTTAATTATGCTTTCACTTAATAAACATGTGTCTTTTGCGCTTTACACCTTTGACAATACTGAATCGGACAATTATTAAGTCTCAATCCCAAACTAGTTGGATCAGCAATATTAACTTTTCTTGGTTTGTGCAATTTGTAAATAGCTTGGGAGTGAGGCGTGGTTGTTGCTCTATTTCTAAATAGGTGTCTTTCAGAGCCTTTACACCCCAGAAAGAGAATGTTTGTCTTTCGTGTCTAAGAAGGGGTTCTCTATCTTATCCCTACTCAGACCTAAAGTGAGTAGCTTCAAAACTTATACAAGTATACAACTAGTTGGGCACTACCTATATGATCATTTGCTTATATCCTGTTCGATTCTTAGCTATGTTTAAGTTGATACCTAGAAAGTATGAATCTTTTGGGACTACTTTTTTCTATGTTATTTTTAGTCTATCTCATCCGTTTGTAGCTCCTTCAATTGCCATAGTGTTGCACCTATGAGTTAGTGCATTTGGAGGTATAGGTAGGATATGATGAAACTATCTTTTGTGATTACCGTAGTTTTATACTTTGTGTGTGCTACTTATAGCTTGTATTCAATATTGTAGATGTCATATCAGTTTTAACATCAACATTTCTACGACACTCATCTTGGGAACTTCATGCTCCTCCATCTTTACTTACATTTCTCTTTAACCAAAATGTTGTAAATGTCATCAACTTTAAATAAACACCAACAGAATAACCTTTACCTTCTCTTATGCACCCACTTGTCAATTGTCCTTTTCACTCCAACAAATATTGCTGCAGTAGATAGTGTAGAAGGATCTTTCTATGATGACTAAATTATCAATTTGTGGTACAGTAAGAATTTGGGAACATGAAACCTGAAATGGAGAAATACGGAATGCATTTGTGGTTTCAATTCATTACTTTAGTACTCCTATGAATATGCAAATTGTGTCTGTCTATCTGAAATATGTTCTTCCTATGCTTCTTAGATGTCATTACTGTACATTATTGACTATCCTAATATCTGAGGCTTGCCTGAATTGATTGTTGGAAGTACCAGCTAAGCAATTAGTCTTCTGGGATCTTTTAATTGATCATTTGGTTGAGTTTGTGGATGGTGAAGCAGTCATTTTCTTGGTGAATCACAGTAGACTTTCATCTGGTTTAGATTAATGCCAACATTTGCATGTCACTCTCATGGCATTGAGTCTTGTTACTGACATTCACATGATTGCATTTTAGTTCGTACAAGACCAGTTCATTTTTAGTTTTTGGCAGGTTTTGTTCCTTGAGATATTTTAAATAATTTTGTAGTTTAATGCCGTCAATTGCTGGTTCACTTCAATGATATTTTCTGTGTTGCCCTTTCTGCACAGGATCACTTGGCCCTAATGATGGAGCTTCTTGGAATGATGCCACGCAAGGTGATTTTTGATTTCTGGTTAATATCTTTCTTGTTGAATGAAAAAAAGAAAAGAAAAGTAGGAGAGAGTGAATCTTGTCATTCAAAAAAGCAGAAGTGATCTTAAGTTTGTATGCAGATTGCCTTAGGTGGGCGTTATTCGCGAGAGCTCTTCAACCGAAGTGGAGACTTGAGACATATCAGACGATTGCGGTTCTGGCCCATGAATAAAGTGCTTAGGGAAAAGTATGAGTTCAGTGAACAAGATGCTCATGACCTGACTGACTTCCTTGTTCCAATACTTGATTTTGTGCCTGAGAAAAGACCTACTGCAGCTCAATGTCTCAACCATCCGTGGATCACTGGACGCTCTCGGGATCTTTCTCCTTCTAAAACTAATTCTACACTCCAAGCAACTGAAAATGGTGGCTCAGAGAAGGAGAAAGATGAGAGGGAGGCAATGGAAGCTGGAGTAGGCAACATTGTGATTGATGGGACCGCAAAGCCAGTCAAAGTTTCTCAATCTGTAAACCCAGCAAAACAGAGTTGATTGAATCAGGTTGTGGTCTTCTTTTCCCATCTTGATCTAACCATTATTTGACGCTTATAACAAGTTAGACCATGGCGTACTTCTGGTTCCCTGTATACCTTTTTCGTTTGCCTCTTCATTCTTTCGAGATGATCACTGTTGTATCGTTGTTGAAGCATTATAAGATTTTGAGTACAACCTGTATCAGTGAGTACCACAGTATTCTTTGCGGAAGTTGGATATCGTGTCCTTTATTTTTTGCCTTATTGACGAAGTTTTGTATCTTTCATTGCTTGTATTAATAGAAAGTTGGCCGTGTGTTTCTGTTGATTTGTGCTCATACGAAGTTTGTGGGCAGATTTTCTGGTTGATCCAGCTGATGGTCTTTTTTCAGGTGAAAGCAGGGCTGTTACAATTTGAAAACAAGTGCAGTAACTGCCAGCAGAAGTATCTCGTTACTTATGATGAGTTGTTCGACTTACTGGTTTGGGACTTAAGGAATGATATAAAAAAAAGAGAGGGAAAATATTCATATTAAATAAATATGAAGTAGAAGAACCCAGATTCCAAATGAACAAATTCAAACTTGAAAAGGATCTTCCTTATTCTTGAAGAATGAGGGGCAAAGGGATTGATCAAGAAAGATCTTGTGCAGTAGCAAGAATTCTTCTTGCTGATTGAATTTTCCTGTGACATTCCATTACCGCATATTTCTGTTATATAAATTGCTAGTGCCCTGCATGATCGTATTTCGGGAGAACAAGACAATATGAGAAGTCTTCTCAAATGGCAGTCTTGTTCAACTTACTCACCACTAGCATATACTGTGTTTACAAAAGTCAGCAACAACATACACAATGAAATTTCACACTTGAGACAGATAGAGGGTGGTTTACATAGCCTCAAACAAAGGCAGATATTCTATTTTTGATAGATTCTCAGCTCATATAAAAGCTTTTATGGACGCAATATCTTATATGCCTGAATGTCTTGGTAACTAGTAGTGGGAGATGATACTACACTACATAATAAGCTGGTAAAAGAGAGTGATGGCTACTCCTAATTGGCACCCATGGTGTATAACTCGAGGAAGATTTGACTGTCACCTTCTCTCTCAAATCCTACAGATCTTGACCGGGGACATTGCATACCTAATTTTGTTGTTTTCGCCATTATATTGGCAGTGTCTGCGAAGCATCATATTGATGCACAATGATCCTACGTACCCAGACATGCTGCAGAATTTGCTAGTATCCAGCATTTTTTTGGGCACCCACTGCAGTTGAAAGCTGAATCTTGGTCAAGATTTACATCACCTGCACATAAAACAAACAATTCCAAACTCATTACAGAAGATATACTTCGATTTATAGAGTCAACCACATAGGTCGGTTAAGTTACCAGGTGAATCTAGAGTACGACATATGGGTTCACTGGAATCCAATATTTGATTGTGAATTCAGTTATTAGTGTATATTAAAGTCGAGGTCACTATATGAACACATGAATTTCAAATTATGGGTTTGCCTTTAGCTGCCGATCGTGTTTAACTAGGTTTGCTCTAACTGGTGATAGATGGAAGTCTTTTGACATGCAAGTTATGCCCAATGGCAGACCTACTAAATCACTGATTTATCCCACATTTCTACCTACAAGTACTTACGAGTCCAAGAAAATCATTATTTCATGTGAACTGCAAAGAAAGTAAGTCATTACTACTTTTTTGTCTCAATTGATATGACATATTTTCTTTCGTAGTCATTTCAAAAAAATGTGACAATTCTATAACTAGAAATAACAACTTTAAAATTTCCTTATTACTCTAAATGAAATAATTTATAGCCACACAAATAGTTGATGAATATTTGTTTGACCATGTATTTCAAAGTTTTCCCTTTTTTTCTTAAAACTTGTGTGAAGTCAAACAACCTCACATAAATTAAGACAATGGGATTACTAATTACTAGTGAGGAGGCGCCATACCAGCATACCTGATTGCAGAATCAGCCGTTGCTTACAGTATTTTCCTCGTTCTGAGATACCAGTACATGAGATAAAAGGCCAGAACAGCTCCAACAATTATTCCTGCTGTTGTAAGCCAGAATGCAAACTGCATTTAATTAGACAAATATATTATGAGAAAGACAAAATTCTAGAAATATTTTCCCAAGATGAGGAGATAACAGATAACGAGCTCTCGAGATCTCTAAGAAACATACCACATGTTCCTCTAGATAGGATCTTAAGTTCATGCCAAATATACCTGTACAAAAGCCAAAGTAGGTGTGTTATAACATGTCGTATAAGTATGCATGCGTATCAATTTGAATATTATCCTTTTATACAGATGAACTATTTGCAGCACTATAATAGAAGAAGAAAACCCATCTTTCGTATTTTATAATTCAATTGCAATCCATTCTCTACTTTCAGGCTCTCCAAAGATCTGTACTAAATTGTCAAGATGAGACGCTAAGAAATAAGATGGATGTTGGATGTGCAGTCATACAAAATCAGATTAAAAATGACCATATTCGCCGAAAGATGCATGCGTCAAGAGTGGTGCCAAAAGTTTTATGAGAGTTTAGAATTTCTACATCATTAATTAGGCTTTATTTGGAGCATTTAATACAAATCTACATAAGAGAATATGCATGAAAAATTTAAAAAACTAAACATGACCAGGTATTGATAACGTTAATAAATATATACGAGCACGCATTTAGGATAAAATGAGAGAAGGTCTGATCATGTCCTACATCAACCTACAAATGCACTGATTTGTAGGTGTGAAACTAAGGTTATAGATTTTGCCTCAGAAAAGTACAAACCACTCGTTGTTGCGAATGACATTTTCGTTCAAACCATGAGTGGTTTTAACCTAAGGAAAATAGTGACGACACTTAGTAGCAGGGATAGAAAAACTTGAAAGGGATGAGACCTGATTACTCAGATAGCAATAAGTGACAACCTCGTAGGCTTATAATTTTTTTCAAGCCACCAAACAAACCTTAGGTCAAAACAATGACTGATCTGTGAGACTTGGACTACGAAGTTGAAAACCTAGCAACTTCATTTGCTACAGAAGTAGTTCATTTATGAATGCCGAACTGTTCTAGTGCATGATAAAGTCCAGCTATATCTTATCTGGGACCAAAAACTGTGCATTTGGGGTGTGTTCAGTACGGAGTTAACTATTTTTCCAATTTTCTCATGTTCACTCGGTCAAAATATTTGGACAATAATATTTCCAAAAACATTTTCCTTTCTACGGAACATACCTTAAGGTACACTCCTAAATTTCAGAAAAAAAAATTCTGAAAACAATACCATTAATTGTATAACTACATATAGTTACGCATTAAAGTAAGACATCAAGGCACATGTATGATATAAAAATAACCCTCCACCTCCATGCAGACTGAATCTAAGAAGTGTTAAGAGAGCCATATATTTACAGATCCTATCAGTTGAAAAAAGTGAACCTCTAAGCGAACTCAATAGTGGGGCTATATCCATTGCATCTAAACACAAGCCGAATTAGTAATCATAATTCATAGGTGTGTGGTGGACAGAAGTAATTCTCGTAAAAGTAATACATCTGTGCCTGTAAAGCCCCGCGGATTCTACTAGCACTATGTATATCTAAGTTGTATATACATATGTATCACAAAAAACGTCTTTGCAGACAAACTAAGGGGCTACAACGATTCTCATGAAGAGATATCAAAGAAGAAATAATAGATATATTTAACTTGTTTTTCTGGTTAATATTAGTTGGATAAATACCTGCTACCAGTGCACCAACGGCAACACAAAATGTTCCAACCTGTAGAATCAATTCAAATCTGCTCACCTCAAGCCTTCGAGAACTGAAAAGGACAAGCAAAAAGTTTACATTAAGATCAAGTGTGCTCACTTATAATGTTTTCCTTACTAAGCATCAGTAGACCACAAAGAAGCAAAAACACGACTAAATCAAGTGCACATTCACCAATTGAAAGTTTTGATAATCTTGTTTTAGTTGCAAGCTTTTACCTGATCTGTCAATCACCAGTGTGCAATTAGATCCATTTTTTAGGGGATTCATATTACTACTCCTCTTACTACAGAACACTTACCTAGCCAATGCTTAGATCTGGCTCTACCCAATTTTTTCTGGTTCACCCCAACATTCGACAACCTTAGTAGATATTTCATCGATCTCTTGTATGCATTTATATACAGAAATCTTAGCAGTTTTAGCTAAAGAACCATGCTTTTCTGCAGTAGAAGCGTATCTAGATATTGTTTAGTCAAGGTACAACACAACTTATCACACCAAAACTTTAAAAAAAAGGTTATCAAACGTACAACATCGAATTTACAGTTACATGCTTTCATCTACTTATCTCTTACTCTGTTCTTTAAATACTTTTTTCATTCTCTTGTGGGATTATCAGTTTCTCACACAGTTATTCTTCTTATCAAGACAAAGTACATGTTCCCTCATTGAAATTTCAGTAACAAGTTCTCATTAGTGAATATATAGAAGTTTGATGCTCTATTTCAGCTTGTTGATTTCTCATCCTCACAACTGAACAAAGGCTCAGTGATCAAGAACACTAGCAGATTCTGTTAGCAGTCCATCAATACTTCTGACTGACACTAAATTTATCTGCAGAACGAAACCAGCTTATAAGGTGTCTTCCAGTATGTTTCTAAAAGCATGAGAACTGTTTCAGAAAGTTCAGGGGATGAAAATAGATAGAAGAGTTCTTCAAATGAACGAGAGCAACTTTTACATCGTCCAGTTCACCAACACAAGGATAAAGAGCTATCGAAGAAAAGTAATAAGACATGCAGAAACCTCAAGTTTACAGCAATTGAGTCTTCCATTTCTTTTGCAGAATCAAGGAGCCTTTCAGCTTGACCATGGCAAGATTCACATCTGCAGTTGGATCAACAAATGGAAACCTGCTTCAGTAACTTACGAGACTAATATTTAGTACAGGCAAATAAGGAAAGGATGGCTCAAGATTTTCTGTATGATCATAAAAATTTGCTTTATAATGGACCAAAAATTTGATTATTACTTTTAAATTTTTGATTGTTTGGACCACTCTGCTCTATCTGTCAATATAATTTGCAGAATATAAATTCAAAATATAGGAAGTGTGAATGTTATGTATAAAAAAAAAGGGATTGCTTAAAGATTACCTTCAATGCACTTCAAGGATATCTTATGCAGGAATTTCTCTCCAGATTCTTATCTATCACTATTCACTATCTCTTGTAATGCGGTTATTGCACTATTTTGTTGTAGTTACTGTTCTTTTTTTCAGAATGCTTTCTATGATTTCTTCACCTTTTTTCAGTCTTCTTTGATATGTTTTACCTTGAGGCGAGGATCTATAGGAAACAGTCTCTCTACCTCTCAAGGTAGGGGTAAAGTTTGAGTACACTCTACCCTCCTCAAACCCTATTTGTGAGACTACACTGGATATATTGTTGGTGTATTCTTTTATAAGAATATAATCATAAATCCCTACTCAGTTATACACTTGCATAATCAACTGAGTCCCAGAGTTTACTACTTCGCGTCCAGTAAGGACGAATTTATCTTCTTTTTCCAACTTCAGTTCCCCTTCACTTTTCTTTTTTTATATTTGTAGATATTATCTATTGTTCTGACCTAGTTTATGGAGTTTAAGAAAGTTAATTTTGACATAATATTATGATAGTGAAGAAAATAGTAGTGCAGTGGTTAAGAAGTTAGTTATGCACTCTAGAGAGCAAGGGTTTTATAATAATTAGAAGTAAGACGAAAGATATGCACTTTAGGTTTAGCTCCCATAAGAAAAATGAGTTGAAGTGGAACTAACGGCACTATAGTGCCTAAATGCAAAGAATCAAGATATCTAGGTTCAGTGTGCAGCACAAACACATAATAGGTAAAGATGTAACACATGATTAAACTAGAATGATTAAGCTGAAGGTGCCACCACACTGGCATATGCAAATATTAGATGTCTACCAAAGTAAAGGTGAGTTCTATAAAACAATATAAGATTAACTGTGTTATATGGAGTTGAGTGGCAGGTCATATAGCCCAACATATCAACAACAAGATGAGGTTATATAGAAGAGGATGTCAGGATGGAGACAAGATTATAAGTGATCACATTCGAGGAGAAGTGAAGAGGAGTCCTGGTGTAACTAGTACAGTTGTTGCCATATGTTTGAGCTATGGAAACAGCCTCCAGTAGAAATTTAGTGTAAGACTGCGTACAATAACCTTTAAGTCCGGCCTTCCCTGGACCCCACACATAGTGGGAGCGTGTTGCACTGGGCTGCCCTTTACATTAGATGAAAAGTACAAGTAGTAAACACGGAGGATAAACTGGGAGGTTGCCAAGGATGGTCTGGCCAAGTCCTACATAGACCTTCAAACAGATCAGTTTGTAGGGTGTGAAAATATGACATGTAGACCTAAAATCACAGGGAGAGACGTGGAGCTAAAGTACCTACACCCTCACTACTGATGGAAACTATAGCAAAGAATAGGACAACATCAGAAACAAAGAGCCATTCAAATCATATCAACAAGATGGGGTAAAGACATAATTATGTTGGTACACTTACATTTTTTTGGGTGTTCGTTGAGAACCTTTTTAATTTGTTATGGTTCAAAATTTGAAGTTTATGAATGTGAATTCATGAAAGTTGTAAAAATGCATATTAAAGAAATGTGACAAACAGTTTGGGATGTTTCAAAACAGAAAGAATGTCATATGAATTGGGATGGAGGAAGAATCATTTAAAAGTTTGTGCCAATATTTCATTATAAGAGCCAGGTAGTAGATAGAAAATGAGAAAACCTTACCCCGAATATGAATACACCCTTCATACACCAAAAAAGTTGTCAAAGACATGTTCAGAGATAGAAAACTGCAGTTTACTTTTCAAGATTTAATGTGTACTAGTGCTCAATAAAATTATGGCGTTCTTTTAAGTTGGTTATTGGCTCCATGTTCTGCAGAACTTCATTTGGATCTGACAGCCCAACCAGTGCATGTTCCTTGATTATGTGATTGCAGAGTAAATACATAAACTAAGTATGCAACAATTAATGAGGTACACTATCTACACTAACGGAGTTGAAATAGCACCAATAGACAACCTCTGAAGATAATTTTCCAAAAGCATTTCAATTTCTTCCTCTTCTTCTGCAAAATAGAAAGACAAATAAGCGAGTTTCAGAAGCATAATTGATCTGGTATTGATTGTATTCCATCTGCAAGAGTGAGTATGGGAATATTATAAGCACACCTTCAGCAATCTCCTTATCTAGGGGCACGGAGCACTCTATCTCATCGTTTTCTTTCATAAGTACACAATTTCTCCCAATTATACAGATGTGACGTATTTCATGAGTATCCTCTAGAATATCAAGTAGCATTTGCTTAAGAGCCCCTGCCCTGGAACCCAATTCCACCTGTCACAAGCAAGAGAAGGGAAGTCGTAATAGAATGTACCATGACTGATTTTATAAGGTATAACTGAATGGTTATCGTACCAGTTTCTGTTTACTGATACGAAGTTCCTCCAATATGTCTGCAGTTAATCGGTTAGGCAAAACCTCAAGTAGTGCTTGTACCTGCACCAAGCGAGGCAGAGTATTTCTAAATTGAAATTAACCATACCAAGTAAGGCGGAAAGAGAGATACTTAATTCTAAGGGACCACTCTAGCAAGTAGGCCGGCATGTTACATTGAGAGAGAATTAGAGCTGTTTCACATATAACAAGCTCGGGATAATCCTCTAAGATGTTTTTATTTTTAAAAATACTTAGTTAGAACAGAAGTAATGCATAGAAAATTTGAAGGGAAGTGATAAAATTCCTTGAATTTTCATCCCCTTTCACCAAGATAACATTGTTTACTGGGAGGTTCCAACATATAGTCAATCAGTGGAACTGTGGAAGAAGGAATAAGCGGGAAAGGGAATAATTCATATAAAGAAGAAGAAAAACAAACATTACTTATGTACTCACTATGTTCCATACTCACACGTGGTTCTAAATCCCACAGCCTATGTTCCAATCTTTGTATCCGTGAATGCAGTGCTGCTTCAACCACCTGAAATTTTCAGAAAAGAAGTCCTTTTACAAACTTCAACCATATATTACAGTTGAACCTCCAGCTCCATTCAGAATTTCCTTCTATGTGTTGTGATTCTTGTTTCTAATCAGTTACATAACATGAATAGGTGAACACTTAAGATACCTATGTTACTAAGCCTACACTAGCACTAAGTCTAAAATGATGAGCCTCTTGAGATGCCCCATAACCAAATTAAAGCCATCATGCTTTAATTTATTCAAATTTGATACCAAGAATCACATCAAGTTCCTTCTACATCAGCAAGTGAAGAACATAAACCTACTTTTCTATTTGATTTAATGGATCAAGCCTAACATGGATAACATTACAGAATTGATGCATATAATTTTTCTATGCAATTCCCTAGGGATCGTTGTGTTGGCATTTTAACTGAAGTAGTGTCCTTCAAGCAAAGTAATGAAACTATTATAAAGACAGACAGATCAAATTGCGGGGATAATTTTCTTTTCAATATGTAGAGCTGCTGATTGGACTGACTAACCTCCAATACAAATGGCATAGATGGCCCTCCATTTGTGCTTGTAGGATTTAGGCGTGGTAACAATGAATCGATGAAAGCCTTTCCTCCTAGACTGTAAGCAGAGCAGTTATATTGTTAAGTTCACTGCTAGATCTGACCAAAAACGATTAGAATATCTAGTATGAAATATTACCGATTATAATTAAATATAAGGACTCGTTCTTGCATTACTATGGCCCGTAAAGAACCTAGATTCAATAGAATTGCATGCTCACGGACCTGGAAGAAGATTTGTAAATGAAGTCCATCAAAAACAGCTAGTAGAGGAGTTAAATGCTTAAGTTGGGCAAGCAGTTAATCTAAAACTACAAATTATGATAGAGAATATCCTAAATTAAAAGCTAAGGTAGAACTGCACAACTTGGCTAATCTTCAACAGTATCTCCATGAAATCTGAGTAACAAACAGTTACTTCTACCTCAGCAGTCATGGTAATAAGCAATAAAAACTTCCAACTATGTTGTTTCTAGATTCGTAAAGAAGTAAATAAAAGAGAAAAAAAGACAAGGATAAGGAAGAGATGTTCTTCAGTAGCAAAACGAACAAGGATGAATCAGCAAAAAAGAAAAAGAAATTATTTTCTGTCAGTGCCTTCCAAAGATGAGCCTTGTGTGCATGAGCCAACGGCCATCACTTTGCCTATGTATGAGTTCATTAAGTGACATCTTTCCATGTAGTGTATGCCAAATTTCACCAAGAGAAATTACAAACAATGTATGGGGGTAGTTAATGAGCTTGTTTTATAACATTCATAAGTTGCATGTAGCAGGGTTCTTATACTGAAAATAGATGATTAATTAAGATCGTTGCTTCAACCATGTTTAGAAGGTTATCTCACTATAAGTCAGAACAAGTAAATAAAAGCGATATTTTTATGGAAAAATTCATAGTTGATAGCAATTGAAATACCAACAAAGCAGGCATTGAATTTGTCAACCACAATGACGGATCAACACTCCTGATATCTCGAGGACGTAAACCTGGTTTCAGCATATTAGGAAAACCAGTAAGTGACACGAGAAAAAGTCCTTTAACATAGGGATTTCAGATCAGTTAACTGGGTTATAGTATCTTCAAAAATAAAATCTAGAAGGATGCTTAGTATGATCGAGGTAAACATAGAAGTAAATGCTTTTGAGTATAAATTCTTTGAGATGATAGTAGAATGAAAACTAACTAGCGACTTTTATCAGATGATCTTTTAGAGAACACAAAATGCACCAGGTAATTGGCATCAGGAAACATTAGAGATGAATGTTTTCACACAATTATTGATAGATTGAGTAACTCTCAAGTACAGAACCTTTTTGTGAGTTCATAGTCAATTACATCATATAATCTCAACTTTATAGGTAATAGAAGAGAAAAGACTCACCACTGGACTTCAGCAAGTGCCTTCTGTTTATTTTCCTTTTTGCTACCGTCCCACACGTCTTTACCTCCACTACCTTAAGAAAAGAACCAAAGTATTATCAATAACTTTTCCAACTTAATTCACTTTGAGGGAGGATTGGAATTTTCCAAATGTTGATACAAATTAACCATTAAAGTAATTGACCAGCTCAACATTAATGATTGTCTATTGTGAAGAGACGCATCACATATTAATTGTGAGATAACCATCAAGAAGTTCTCCCAGCATGTTTTCTTCTTGTTATGAAGGGAGTATAAAATACTTGTACTTACAAGGAGAACACAATGTCGGGGTCTTTCTGGTGTGCTATCTAACGTAATCAGGAAGTTAAAATTAAGAGGGAGGAGTCTCTCTGGGCAGTAACAGATGCAGCTTCATCAATATCTTTAAATTCAATACTTCGATCGACTTTTGACAGTCTGGAAACCTTATCTTTTTTTTGTTCATTAAGAATATTAAATCGCAATGCGATAAGTTGCATTCTACCTCTCCTTTCATCTTTAACTGACATAGTTTAAACTACTGTAAAGACACCCAAAGTTGACCAGAAGTCTCTTCTGCCTCTTGATTTTCTATGTTAGTCCTATAGGATTCATTTTGTATTGCAGATATAATAAGTCACAACCATAAGCAAATATGAATGCTTATTTAAGAATCTGAAAGAGCTCAAAACATCTTCCTTTCAGGAATCCGTCATTCCGGATTTCCCTTATTTTACCTACATAATCACATCGTGAACTCCTCCAAAGGAACTAGTTACAATTCCATACTTTATGCTTCACCATTTCTCACGGTGCAGATTAAACATCATTGTGGCCACCAGAATAGCTTATCTAAACAAAAAATGATGCATAAAGTAGATTTGACGAGTATAAGTTTTCCAGTAGCTTTTGCTCAAATCATGTATATATGTTAATATATTCACTAAATACTATAAATATTTGAACGTGAACTAGTTATTCTTGTATATTAACTTGAAGTTATTGTTGGAATTCGTGAACTTCAAACTCTGAATCTGGCTCTGCAGTACAACTCAATTTCTGTATATTATACTATGTTTCAAGCTATAAGCAAAATTTAGACTAGAAAATAACTCGCAACGAAAATTGTGTAAGCTGATTAAAGGATCAATAAAGTTAAGCACCTCATAAACAGGTTCACGGATTCCAAGGGACAATGAATCGCCACTGGAGGCAGAAGCATTCCTCTGCGAACTAACAGAGTCTCCATGAGTTACAACCTTATCATCATCTCCCCGGACCTCATCACCATCATCATTCTCATCATCGTCGCCGTCCTTCACCAACGCTTCCAGCTCAGACGATTTCGCAACACACTCAAGTACTCTCACCTTCCGAGCTCTCAGAGAAGTCGCGTGATTCTTACGCCAGAACGGAAACTCCATCCGCGACCGAAAAATCGCGTATCCTCCTGTAATCAAAACTCGAAACTCCGGCGATCGAACCGGTAACTGAAGTAAATACGGAGCATTTGCCGCCATTGCAGAAAAAGCTGCCGGAGATCACGATAAAATTGCGAGATCTCGAGAATCTTCTAGATATTTGCCGAATTCATATGGATAATGTGGGGTGATAAATGGTGTTTATATAGGTGTATGTGACTCTGTATGAAAAAAAGGATGAAGCTGGTGGTTGTTATTTGAAGAAGAAAACATGTGAATGCTTTGGTTGTGGGAGGGAAAGTGAAAAAGAAAAGAAATATTTTATGGTGAAGATTGATGCCACCTCACCCTATAATATCCAACGACTTTAACATGACTCATTTTTTTATTTTTTTCTAAAAACAGACATAATATTTTTAACTTTTGATGTGTACAAATAAAAACTTAAATTTGTATAAAATTAAACAAGTAGACATATGTGTCCTACATGACATGATACACGTCGAACGCTACGTATTACATAAAAATTTCATGTAGGCTGTCATGTAATATGAATGGTGTCAATTTATTCAATTTTATACAAGTTTAAGTGTCTAATTGTGTACATCTAAAGTTAAGGGTCATATTTGTCAGATGACATCAAATTAAGGATCATGTTTATGTATTATATCTTGAAAAAAGCAACATACCTTATGTAATCCAATTAGTAGTATTCCGTGTGTAAATAGTCTTACCCTCTATCCTATATTGATAAAATTTATTTTGATTCACGTCCCGCTTAAGTAAGTAAGTGTCAATAAACAAGTGTTTAAGCAAATACAATAACCAGATAAGGCATACTGAAAACGATGGAGAGAGAATCATATTAATAATAAATACTTAATAAGATAGTTAAAAGTAAAGAAAATAGCATATAATAATGCCTAAGTAGAAGAAATAAGATAGTAAAAGGAACGACACAAATACTCGATTATTTACTCACTTTCAATCCTAATTATCAATGTTCATATCATCCTATTTAGATTCTTGCATTTCATTTGATTCAATTAATCAACTTAAAAATATACATTAATTATAGGAAAAGGGTCAAAAATATCTCTCATCTTTAGTTTATTAGTTGACTATATCCCTGCCGTTAAAACTAAGTTATTTATACCCTCGCTGTTACCAATTTCATCATTTATGGTTCTCAATTGATGGAAACCTCCAAATCAATCAAAATTGACCCGATTTCGTAAAAATTATCTATTTCCTATTTTAAATTCATGCCCGACCCATCTAAAAACCTAACCCAAAAACATTTAACCCATTTTCCTTACCCTTCGGCACCATTTCTACAAACTTTTTTTTTCTTCCTTCAAAAAAAAAACTCTATAGAAGTAACTTTTTTCCCTTCTCATTTGATTATTTTGAACAACTTGATATTATTTCTAACTCAATTCAATATTGTTATAAAGTTATCTTTACTTAGATGGAAAAGAAATGCAGCCACGGTTGCAATATGCATCATGGTTATGAGGGCTATCATTGTTCAGTTTGCTTTTTTCGCACATATACAGGTAGGTAGCTATACATGTTTTTGTAATGGTCCTTATTTATAGAACCATTAACTTTTGTGAAAATTTTCTGTATAAATATGTGATGTTCTCTATACAAGATCTCTGTTTTTTGCTGTCACATTTATGTGCATCTTCACTGCTGTCATTGCCCTGTTTAAATGTAATCTTGATTTCAAACTATTTGGGCTAAACCAAATAATTTTTCGATTAAAGCTTTGTAGCTTTCACAGGACATCCTTGATGTCAACGGTGACAGAAATTTCGGCATCCAATCTTTCAGTGTCAGCCTTGGACAAGAACGAGTTAGTCAAATTTTACTCAATACATTAAGGTTCGTTATATTGCAATTAGTTGTATGTTTCTAAGTAATCTATCTCAGACACAGGTTTGCAAATCTGCAATATCCAACAAGAATAAAAGAATAACAACTACAACAAATGGGTCAGACATGATTTAAAATGGGGAATGGATAATTTTTACGAAATCGGGTCAATTTTGATTGATTTGGGGATTTTCGTCAATTGAGGGGTATAAATGATGAAATTGGCAACGGCGAGGTTATAAATAACTTTGTTTTAATGTTAGGGGTATAGTCAACTAATAAACTAAAGTTGAGGGGTATTTTTGACCCTTGATTGGTGATATTTAAAATTTTCTACCACTTATAAAATTATAAAAAGATTTTCTCTCGAATACATTTCTATCTCTCAAATATATTTTTATTCTCTGTTGAATACATTCCTATTCTCTCTCGAATACATTTTCTCATTAAGTAACGTACCATTTGTAACCCATTAGCTATGTATCCCCATGTTTCCTATAATTTTAAGGATTTTTTTATAATTTGGAAGAAAAAAATAGGAATATGATGTAATTGGTTATTAGCACTATAAAATTTATGCAATTTTTACATTTTAATACGGTGTGTATAAACTTGAATAATTATTCAATCAATGGAACTCCTAGTAAGAAGTTAAAAGGAAATTTTCGCAATAACCACTATAATAAATTTAATCATGCTATGTAGTTATACTTTGTATATTTATGGATTGTAGCTATAGTTTAAGTTGTCTTGTTTGTATAACTTGCGGGTACGTTTGCATACTTGAGTTGTTTTTGTATCAACACAAAATAATAAATTTATACAAATACAAACATCTGAACATTAATCAATTATACAAATTATATTATATAAGAAGGTATACAAATTATATTATATAAATTTCGAATTACACAAATTTGAAACAGCCCAAATAATTACAACTAAATGTTGATCGCGAGTGATAATTAACTAAAATTATAACTATAATAATTGATTAACTAATATATATTTGCTTAACCATATAATTTTCTCAAAAAATAATTCATTTGTGTAGTATCTGATTTTACTTTTAGACAGGTCAGTTTGGGCCAAAGTAATGGATTTACTTGGGTTATGTTTATATTTAGCCCATCATGATTTTATGTTATGTCTAATCCATTAAAAAGTGAATGAATTGAGTGGATCAAATGGACTTGGCTGATTTGGTTAGTTCTAGATAAGAACCAGAGAATTAAGGGGAAACTAAGTAAATATCTTATAAAAGTAAAATAATTAGAAATATATATTCGTTTACATACATATTTTATTGAATAATTATACTATATATCTTTCGACTAATTCCGTTTAACTGATACTAAATCAGTATCATGTATGATATCGACTCATTAAAATTGATAATTTCGCCTAATTGATACTAAATCAGTATCATATACTATATTGGTATCATTAAGGTTTCTTGTTCAGAAATTACTAATTAGTCAATGATACTATAAAAGTATCTATATATTTTTGGGGTAATGAATAATTTATGAACAAGAAACCTTAACGATACCATAAAATATATAAATACTTTTAGAGTATCATTGACTAATGAGTAATTTCTGGATAAAAATCCTTAATGATACCATATATATATATAGACACACGTTCTTATAATGTCATTTACTGATGAGTACTTTTTTAAGAAGAAACCTTAATGATATATATATATATATATATATATATATATATATATATAATACAATATATAATACTGATTTTGTATCAGCTAAACAAAAATTATCAGCCTTAATGAATTGGAGCAATGAGGTGTAATTATTATTTTTTGAGTGAATGAGTACTTCTTGAACATATAATTATTTTAAATTTTTTAACCCATTTAACATTTATATAATTTTCATGAATTAAATTAAATTTAAATGTATCATAATAAATTAAGACTAACTTAAATTTATTTAGATCAAAGAATTAAATAATGAACCTAGATAAAACAATCCAATCAGCCTGCATGATGCAAATTGAAGCACTGCGATACATGTGAAAACAAGATGATAGTATTTCTCATATCCAAAAATATAATTGATATTTTTGGACACATGAAATTAAAAATTCACTGGCATCTAAAAATTAAAGAAGTATTTCCCTTTTTCGAGAATAATTGAATGAATAGCATTAAAATGCACTTTAACCAAGAGCTGAAATTTTAAAATGAAAAAATTCTTTTCACCAAAAAATTTGGTCAAAATTTATTCAAATGGTTAATTATGTTATTTTATTTTATTTTTTAATACCTTTTCAACTTTAAAATATTTAAACTAAAAAAAAAGCTTAATTTATTTTTAATTTTTTTTAAATCAAATTCTATTTAAATTTTCTGATAATTTAGCATTACTCAAATACAACACGTGACACGTAATAAGGGGCATGCATGTGAGCCATCTGGAGTTTCCGTAGTAGGAATTTTAAAAGAGTAACGCTAAATGACAAAAAATTGATAAAAGATTTACAAATTCTATGATGCAAAATAAAGTAACCTTCGTTAGGTAGCGTTTTTAATTTCAATGTAAAGTTTGTTACTCCCTCGATCAGATTTAGATAATACACATTCCTCAAGAAAAATTTAATATAATATGTAATTTGACTAATATAATCCTACAATTAATTATTGTCAATTAATTAGGAAGTAGCACTCACTTTCTCTTTATTAAGGGTAGAATTGAAAAAAAATAAGCTAATTAGTTGTTAATTGTTTAAATTGATAATTAATCTTGAATATCTATTTTTAATATACCTGATAATTATTTCTGGATGGAGGGAGTAGTAAATTCAACTATTATTGAACTTTACTGAACAAATCCAAAACAAAAAAAGTACATGGGGTGCTAAAGGACACGTGGTGTGCTAAGGACACGTTTTAAAAGTAAACAAATAAAAATGAATTTGTCAAAAATATCACTTACTCCTTTCATTCAATTTTGTTCGTTGACACACTTCTCAAAAAAGTCAAATAAAAAAATAATTTTTTATTAGTAAAACTCATAATAAATCTCTAGACTTGTTAAGATTTTTCCTTTAAGGTACCTCAATTAAGACATTTTCGTATTGAATTATTAAATCACTTATAATTTTACTATAAGAAAATTATTAATTATATGGGATTTTCCTTCATTTTTTTGGGGATTAGTATAAAAATCCGTAGAAATTATATTTTCCTGCAAATTTTTATATTAATTCCTAGAAAAATCCCCATTTAAATAGCAGTTTTCTTGTAGTGTTTGTTTTTTTATAAATGTTGTTGATTAATTTTGATCGAATTTTCTATTATAAATGCCTATAATTATGTTAGTATTGTACATATTTTGACCGAAAAAATAAAGACAAATTATGTGTTAATCTCATTTATTTTGTAATGTGTTTAAATGACTTGAACTAAAACACAATTGTCTCGAACATTTTCACTATCAATTGCACTAATGAGTTCTAAAACAATATATGTATCTTCAATCAACACCCTTCACAAAATTTGATTTTACATCAGCCAACAGTGTTTAAAAAGAACACATTATGAGTGGTTCAATAATTCGATAGACAAATAACATAGTTGAGATACCTGAGGGGAAAAACCCAACAAATTTAACGATCTGTTTATATATTTGACCATTTTTATTATATACAACTCTTCCAATAATCAACTAAAGCCGCTCCAATCACGAATATAGATCCAATAATTTCATATAAAAGCTCATTAACTTCCATAAAATTTCAACGTTCTTCAAATCTTAATAATGACAGTCAGACCAACATAATTATGAATGTGACATTTTAACTGTAATAATATCAAATTTAAACAGTTCAAAGAGGATGATATGATCTTCACAAAATAACTTTTTAACTATGTAATAATATCAAATTTAAACTTAGTTTAAGAGGGTGATATAATCTCCGTGAAATTGAAGTATCTGAAAATTTGAATATAGGTTAGAAAGTTATTTGATCATTTTCTATATATCTATATAAGATAATAAAAATAGTTACATGATATTTAATTGTCTAAAAATAAATATTTATCCAAAGTTAGATAACACTGACAAATATATCAAGAAAAAAATATGAAGAATGACCCTTTGATTTCTAAGAGATGTTTGAATTAATATAAAAGTTGATTCAATTTTTGATTTGAGAAAGTGTTTAATAATATAAAAACCTAAAACAAGTTAATAATAACTTAAAATACATTAGAAAATATTTAATAAAATTAAAAATAACTTAAATAAATAAAAAAACAAAAACAGGTTTCCCATTACCTTTTTTTTTTTTAAAGAGTATTTCTCTTTATCCCACCTACCAAGTTCACTAAAGCAAAAGGACTTTGCACTACAAATAAGAGTACCTTAGAGCCAACCAAAAATTCAAAAAATATCTAAAAATTTGCCCAACAGTTTATACTGACTTCTCTTCCAAAAATGGCAGCAGCAACAACAAACCATGTTGAACAACAACACGACGTCGTTGTAGTTGTAGTTCCTCTTCCTGCACAAGGCCATCTCCACGCAGCCATCGAACTCTCCCACCGCATCTCCTCCGCCAACATCCCTGTTTACTACGTCAGCACCGCTGCACACGTCCGTCAAGCTCAGTCGCGTGCCGTCGGCTGGGATCCACTGAACACCACAAATCTCAATTTCATCGATTTTCCGGTAACATTCGAGGTACCTCCTCCTAATCCAGATGCATCCATCAAATTCCCTTCTCAACTTGTTCCTGCTTTCAATTCTTCATTGCAACTCCGTGAACCAGTTACAGATCTGGTAAATAAATTAGCTTCAACATCAAGGAGAGTTGTTGTGATTCATGATTTTCTCACTTCCTGGGTTGTTCAAGATGTACCAAAAATACCTAATGCAGAGTGTTACTGTTTACATACTGTTTCTGCTTTTCTTGTGTTTTCTTATATCTGGGATGCTGCTAGACCACCTGTACCTCCTGAAGCTGAAGCTGTACTTAAACAACTTCCGTCTCTCGATGGTTGTAATTCTCCTGAACTCGAAGAATTTGCTAAGAAGCAAATAGCTGCAAGAGTTCCTGGTGTTGGAAATATTTTCAGTACATCTCGAGTTATTGAAGGATTGTACATTGATCTTATGGATAGAATGATGGGAGCTTCAGGTTTTAAGCATTGGGCTCTTGGTCCATTCAATCCTGTAAATCTGGAATTTGACAAGAAGGAAAACCGCCATTATTCACTTCAATGGCTTGACAAACAACCAGCTAGCTCGGTGATTTTCGTTTCTTTTGGATCAACGACTTCGTTATCCGAAGATGAAATCAGAGAGCTAGCTATTGGGCTGGAAGCAAGTCAACAGAAATTTATCTGGGTTCTTAGGGACGCAGATAAAGGAGATATATTCTCCGGTGAAGTTCGAAAATGTCAATTGCCTGAAGGATATGAGAAAAGGGTATCGGAAAGAGGACTTGTAATGAGAGATTGGGCACCACAATTGGAAATTTTAGGACACCCGTCTACGGGTGGATTCATGAGTCATTGCGGGTGGAATTCTTGTATGGAGAGTATAACAATGGGAGTTCCAATCGCAGCGTGGCCAATGCATTCTGATCAGCCTAGAAATGCGTTGTTCATAACTGAAGGACTGAAAACCGGGATATGGGTGAGAAAATGGGAGCAAAGAAATGAAGTGATCCCAGCAGAAACTGTTGAAAAAGTTGTACGAACGTTAATCGCCTCTCCGGAGGGAGAGGAGATAAAACGAAATGCTACAGCGATCAAGGAAGCAGTGAAATTATCGGTAATGGAGGGTGGAGTAACTCAGAAGGAAATGAAATCTTTTGTTGCCCACATTACTAGATAGAGACTTTTTCGTTTAATATTGGTGATGTTCGTGCTAGTTTTTGCGCACTTAAACCTTTCATCCTGTATCAAAATAAGTATTTTGAATAACTATATCTATCAAGTATGTTTGCCTCTTTTGAACTCGAGTAATTGCTTAATGTTATCTTCTTATTATATCGATTTCAAATTTATACACGAAACATAGTCATTAATGTTGGTATCAATGTGCGCTACTTACACGAAGCCCTCTTGAAATGTGGTACTTTCTTGAATTTGCATGAACGCGAAATACATCATGCACTAAATTTGCATGAACGCGAAATGCATCATGCACTAAATTATAATTACAAGAATAGATATATCAATCAAAACATACGAAAAAAGAGTGAGCAAGGAGGTACAGGGGTGGAGCAGAGGCGAAGTCAGAAAAATATTGCAAAGTATGTTTTATTTTTTTTTTTATTGATATAGCGTGGAAAGCATTTTTACTATCTCTTCTTTATAACTGAGTCATCAATCAATTTTACAAGTTAACAAGTTAATATGCATATATATTTATTTAATATTCTAATACAAAATATAATCTATGAAAAAACTATTGAATTCGTTTGAATCAACAAATTCTAGCTCCGCTTTGGGTGAGGGCACGGGGGTGTGGATATGGAGGGGCTGGGATTTGGTGGTGGGCTATAAATGTGAGTAAAAGTATCCAATTTTAAAGACATGAAACACATTTCTAAATTAAAAAAACAGAAAAGGTTTGTCCGGCCCTCGCAACCCCGCCCCCCACTTTAAATATTTTTCCAAAGTCTTAACTTTTCACTAGTCGAAATCCAAATTTTATGAGTAGGACTAAAATTGTCTTATTTTCAGAAAAATAAGTAAATCATATTTCGATTATCTTACTTTCTTTTGAAACCATCTATCAATTGCATCAATGGATTATCAATTTGAGACGCATTATGGAAATATGAATTTGTGTGTGCATGTATTTACATATCTGTTAACTATTTTTCTTTTGCCAAAGTGTTGAGGAATAATAATAATAAAAAAAAAAAACAATAATAATAATTTTTTTGATAATAACAATGTAATAATAACAAAAATATAATACTAATACTAATACTAATAATAATAAGTGAGTACATGTAATGAATCGAGTAAGGTACTGTTTGGAGAAATTATTTTGGTTATGTAAAGTATTTTAGCATGCCATAAAGAAATAGATTGACTATGTAAGTAGAAATATTTTTTACTAAAATGATTATAAATATCAAGCATCTTTAGTCATAGTTACAAAATTCATTGTCCACAAAAAATACTCCACCCCTTTTAAATAATTCTAGAGAAATCAAATTGATGTGGACATCAGGAATATGCAATAGAATACTCCATGACAAAGTTTTATCATATATGAAAATTTGAGAAGGACTTTTTCTTTTTCAAGAATGTAGTTATTCTTGAGTCGCCAAAGTAAATAATTATTTCTCCTTTCTCAACTTCGATATATGACACAAAATCATTTTTGTTATATAAATATGTCTTGTAGCATCAGAGTATATATCTTACATTGCCTTTAATATTTTTATCTGAAAAAACCACAATAACTATATCATCCATTTCAACCAAACTTATTTTTGACTTAGCGAATTCATTTCTTTCAAATATTCTTTTGCATTAAGGGGCATGTTTTATGAGCTTGTAATTATGTCCATTTACATGCTTGTATTTTTATTTACTATAAAGATCGGACAGAACTGGAACAAGTAGTGGCGAGAGTAGCACCAATATCAATATCATCAATATTTCTAAACATATATTATTTGTCATAATTTCATTGTTGAAAAATACGAATATAATAACAACAATAATATAATTTATATATTAATATTGTATAAATAATACATGATCGTACTAGACACTATCCTAAAAAACTATTTCAGCTACGTGAAATATTTCTCCAAATTTATATAAGTTTTTCTCTATAAAAGAAATATGAACAACAAAATATAATTAGGTAAAATTGTTTGATTCTTATATTTCTCTGAGAACTCCTGTTTCTTCTTATAATATAGAAGCAAATGGTGAGATTTTGAAATGAAGGGAATACAAAAGAGAGTACATGTGAAGTCCATGTGCTGAGCATTATTTTTTATCAAAATATGTGAAGGTCTATAACCAACTTGTCAAGTGAAATACTTTGGAACAAGTAACCAATTCATTTAAAACAAAATATATATATTATTTATGACAAACAAAATTTGTAATCGATGTGAACTCCTATGAAATAGTAGCATTAAGCAAATTCGATGTAACAAATTCGACCCAAACAAATCCTTTATTTTTGCCGGCAAAGGGAACTTGAGACCTCCACCAAGCCCAAACCATGGACCATTTCAATAGAAAGTAGGCAAATTGCTTTTCTTTAACTTTTTTGTTTGGCTATTTTATATGCCAAACTTGAACACCAAAATTAGCAACTTGAGCACCAAGATTACTAATTTGGACAAGAAAATTTGAATTCACATGGGCATCCATTTGACTTCAATTATTTTGAATAAGTTAATGAAATTTAATATTATAACATAATTATAATAATAATAAAATTATTTCATAAAGTATATATGGATTTCCAAATTGAGTTAGCCAAGAAGCAACTAAAAATTTTGCCCAAACATTTCTTACTCTTACCTTCCAAAAAATGGCATCAACAACAGATCAACAACACAACGTCGTTGTAGTTGTAGTTCCTCTTCCTGCACAAGGCCATCTCCACGCAGCCCTCGAACTCTCCCGCCACCTCTCCTCCGCCAACATCCCCGTTTACTACGTCAGCACCACCGCTCACGTCCGGCAAGCTCACTCCCGTGCTGCCGGATGGGACCCATTGAACACCCCAAACCTCAATTTCATTGATTTTCCTGTTACATTCAATGCCCCTCCTACAAACCCAGATGCATCCATCAAGTTCCCTTCACAACTCGTCCCTGCTTTCAACTCTTCAATGCAACTACGTACCCCAGTTACAGATCTAGTAAGTAGATTGGCTACGATATCGAGGAGAGTGATAGTTATTCATGATTTTCTCACGTCATGGGTGGTTCAAGATGTACCCAAAATATCCAATACAGAGTGTTACTGTTTACACACTGTTTCTGCTTATCTTATGTTTACATATGTTTGGGAAAATGTTAGACCACCTGTACCTCCTGAAGCTGAAGTTGTACTCAAACAACTTCCGTCTCAAGATGGGTGTACTTCTCCTGAAGTCATAGAATTTGCTATGAAGCAAATAAATGTAATTCAGGATGCTGGGAATATTTACAGTACGTCTCGAGTAATCGATGGAATGTACCTTGATTTGACGGAGAAAATGAATATTTCTAAGGATTTTATGAATTGGGCTCTTGGTCCATTCAATCCTGTAGATCTGAATTTTGATAAGAAGGATCGTCATTATTCACTCGAGTGGCTAGATAAACAACCACCAAGCTCGGTGATTTTTCTGTCCTTTGGATCAACGACTTCGTTAACCGAGGATGAAATCAGAGAGCTAGCTATTGGGCTGGAAGTAAGTCAACAGAGATTTATCTGGGTCCTGAGGGATGCAGATAAAGGAGATATATTCTCTGGTGAAGTTCGAAAATATCAATTGCCTGAAGGATATGAGCAGAGGGTATCGGAAAGAGGACTTGTAATGAGAGATTGGGCACCACAATTGGAAATTTTAGGACATCCGTCAACAGGTGGATTTATGAGTCATTGTGGATGGAATTCTTGTATAGAGAGTATTTCAATGGGAGTGCCAATAGCGGCGTGGCCAATGCATTCTGATCAGCCTAGAAATGCGTTGTTCATAACAGAAGGACTGAAAATTGGTATTCCAGTGAGAGAATGGGAACGAAGAAAGGAAGTGGTGCCTGCAGAAACTATTGAAAAAGTTGTGAGAACGTTAATGGCGTCTCCGGAGGGAGAGGAGATGAAACGGAAAGCTATGGAGCTGAAGGAAGCAGTGAAGTTGGCAGTGATGGAGGGTGGAGTAACTCACAAGGAAATGGAATCTTTTGTTGCCCAAATCACTAGATAGAGATTTTTTCCGTCAAATAACGGTGGTGTCCGTGTTAGTTTGTGCATGCTTAAAACTTTTTGTCATGTATGAAATAAGGACCGAATAACTGTATTCGAATAAATATTGAATTTGTGTTTGGATAATTCATTTGTACCTTCTAAATTCGTCATTGATATTGGAGTCAAAGTATGGCACTTACTGCATCCTCTTGGAATGCGGCACTTTTTTTGAAACCCATGCAATGCGGGATGCTTCATTATGAAGGTAGGTTTTGGACAACTGATGTAACAGAAGAGATAAAACGAAATGCTACAGCGATCAAGGAAGCAGTGAAATTATCGGTAATGGAGGGTGGGGTAATTCAGAAGGAAATGAAATCTTTTGTTGCTCACATTACTAGATAGATTTTTTCCGTTTAATATTGGTTATGTTAGTGCTAGTTTATGCGCACTTAAACCTTTGATTCTGTATCGAAATAAGTATTTTGAATAACTCTATCTATCAAGTATGTTTGCCCTTTTTGAACTCGAATGATTGCTTAATGTTATGGATGCGATATTTTTTTTTTTATTGTATCAATTTCAAATTAATGATAAAATTGTCGCTTATATGCTAAACGTAGTCATTAGTGTTGGTATCAATGTATGCTACTTACACTAAGCCCTCTTGAAATGTGGTACTTCCTTGAGTTTGCATGAACGCGAAATGCATCATGCACTAATGAGGCTTTGAGAAATGATATGATTGCAAGAATAGAGATAGAGATATATCAATCAAAACATATGAGAAAGAGTGAGCAATGAGGTACAGGGGTGGAGCAATATTGCCAAATATGCTTTATTTTTTTTCTTAAAAAAAAAGAGAATTTTTTGTTGATATAGCATAGAAAACATTTTTACGACCTTTTCTTTTTTATTGAGTCATCAATCAATTTTATTAGAAATTCACAAGTTAACTTAGCCCCGCTTTGGATGGGGCACGAGGTGTGGGGAGATGGAGGGGCTGGGATTTGGTGGCGGGCTATATATGTGAGAGTAAAACTATCCAATTTTAAAGGCATGAAACACATTTCTAAATTAAACCCCACCACCTCCACGCACTCTTTAAAACATTAGATAAAATTGTCTCATTTTAAGAAAAATAAATAAATCATATTGCGATTATTTTACTTTCTTTTATAAACTATCTGTCGATTGCATCAATATAACTATCAATTTGAGACGCATTGTGGAAATATGAATTTGTGTGCGCACTACTACTTAGTAGAAGAGTCTACAAGCAGGCATGTCTTCGTCAACATGCCTGCTAGTAGGGCTGGGCGTTCGGTCGGTTTGATTCGGTTCGTAAATATCGGTTGGTTTTTCGGTTTTTGGTTTGGCCAAATGTGAAACCAAATCAAACCGAAATAAATTCAGTTTGGTTCGATTATTATAATTTCGGTTCGGTTCCGATTTAACCAAATTTAATACAAAAAATGGTAAAGCGGCCATCGTGATAACTAGATATCGACTCAATCAGTAAAACATAAAAAATCCACAAGGGATCAGCAAGATTATCCTTTTTTCCCATTTCTTTGAATTTCTCAACTGCTAGCCACATAAAAAAAATTGGCCAAGTAGCCATCATGACAACTAAAAATTGAGTCTTTAAGCAATAAAAACATTTAAACATGAAAAAATCCAAAAGGGGTCAACAAGTTTTATTCCACTGTATGCTAATTTGGAGCATAAACGTATTGAGCATAACCCAGCTCTAGCCAACAGACAATAACATTAACAACTGGTCAAGAATAATAATAAAAAAACTATCAATTTAGGGATTTATCGATTGATTGGAAATTGGCTTGGATAATCGGGTTAGGAATTATAGTTGGGCTGACTGCTGAGAATAATAGGAATTTGGATAGTTGGGCTGACTGCTGAGAATAATAGGATGGGCCGTCAGGGAGGGAATGGGTTATGGACTTATGGGTAACAATTATATATATATATATATATATATATATAATTTCGGTTTTTCGGTTAATCGAATTTTCAAATCTAAAAACCGAAAATCAAAAAACCGAAATTAAAAATAAATCGGTTCGGTCGGTTTTTTCGGTTTGAACCATATTATGCCCAGCCCTACCTGCTAGTATGACAAGGGCAAATTTGTAACTTTTTACTTTTTCTTTTCTTTAAGCCTTTGTATCCTCTTGCTTTGAGATTGTACCTTTTTTTTATTAGACCCAAAAACCAATCAATATTTACTTAAATGACTTATTTGTCCTACCAAAAGATTATTCATTTGTATATATATAGTATTTTCATTGTATTAAATTTATTTCTTTTATTCTTTTTGTTGGTTATAGATTTAAGAATAACATAAATAATATTATAAATCACAATAATTAACAACATAAATATTTAAAAGTTATATTAAAAAAATTGATTGACTTTTGATATTTTATTGGTACCATATAAAATTGATAGATGATAAATATATATTTATTTTAAATTGACGTAAAAAGTATTATAGATCACAATAATTTATAAAAAAAAATTTTAAAAAAATACATATAAAAAAAATTACTTGACTCCAAAAAATCTATCAATGTCACATAACTTTGTACATAACATTTATTATTTGAAAATTACATTAAAAAGGCATTATAAATTACAATAATAAATAATTTAATATATTTAAAAGACCAAAAAAAGTTAATTTTTGAAATACTATATATACCACATAAATTAAAATAAAGAATATAATATATGCTATTATTTTAAAATCATGTAAAAAAAATACTATAACTTACAATAATTAACAACTCAAAATATATTTAATATCATATAAATTTTTTAATAAGTTTCATGATATTATATAAATTGAGATACAAAAACTAGTCATATATATTGGTCTCGTGCTGGTACGGAGTCATGTATCTAGTGTATTTACAAATCTGTTAACTATTTTTCTTTTACAACAATGAATATAATATTATAATATGATTATAATAATACTCGTTCGAAAAGAATGATCCATTTTATTTTTTGACAATACTTTAATTTTAACTTTTTACGTTACATGTTTAAGAACCATAAAATTAAAATGTGTTCTTTTTTTTCTTAAAATATATTTCAAGTCAAATTATGTCATCTTTTTTTAAACGGAGAGAGTAATAAAATCATTTCATAAATTAGATATGGATTTCCAAATTGAGCTAACCAAGAAGCAACTAAAAATTTTGTCCAAACATTTCTTACTCTTCCCTTCCAGAAAAATGGCATCAACAACATATCAACACAACGTCGTTGTAGTTGTAGTTCCTCTTCCTGCACAAGGCCATCTCCACGCAGCCCTCGAACTCTCCCGCCGCATCTCCTCCGCCAACATCCCCGTTTACTACGTCAGCACCACCGCTCACGTCCGGCAAGCTCACTCCCGTGCTGCCGGATGGGACCCATTGAACACCCCAAATCTCAATTTCATTGATTTTCCTGTTACATTCAATGCCCCTCCTACGAACCCAGATGCATCCATCAAGTTCCCTTTACAACTCGTCCCTGCTTTTAACTCTTCAATGCAACTACGTACCCCAGTTACAGATCTAGTAAATAAATTGGCTACGATATCGAGGAGAGTGATAGTTATTCACGATTTTCTCACGTCTTGGGTGGTTCAAGATGTACCCAAAATATCCAATACAGAGTGTTACTGTTTACACACTGTTTCTGCTTATGTTATGTTTACATATACTTGGGAGGCTGCTAGACCACCTGTACCTCCTGAAGCTGAAGTTGTACTCAAACAACTTCCGTCTCAAGATGGGTGTACTCCTCCTGAAGTCTTAGAATTTGCTATGAAGCAAATAAATGTAATTCAGGATGCTGGGAATATTTACAGTACGTCTCGAATAATCGATGGAATATACCTTGATTTGACGGAGAAAATGAGTGTTTCTAAGGATTTTATGAATTGGGCTCTTGGTCCATTCAATCCTGTAGATCTGAATTTTGATAACAAGAATCGTCATTATTCACTCGAGTGGCTAGATAAACAACCACCGAGCTCGGTGATTTTCGTTTCCTTTGGATCAACGACTTCGTTATCTGAGGATGAAATCAGAGAGCTAGCTATTGGGCTGGAAGTAAGTCAACAGAGATTTATCTGGGTCCTGAGGGACGCAGATAAAGGTGATATATTCTCAGGTGAAGTTCGAAAATATCAATTGCCTGAAGGATACGAGCATAGGGTATCGGAAAGAGGACTTGTAATGAGAGATTGGGCACCACAATTGGAAATTTTAGGACATCCGTCAACAGGTGGATTTATGAGTCATTGTGGATGGAATTCTTGTATAGAGAGTATTTCAATGGGAGTGCCAATAGCAGCGTGGCCAATGCATTCTGATCAGCCTAGAAATGCTGTGTTAATAACAGAAGGACTGAAAATTGGTATACCAGTGAGAGAATGGGAGCGAAGAAAGGAATTGGTGCCTGCAGAAACTGTTGAAAAAGTTGTGAGAACGTTAATGGCGTCTCCGGAGGGAGAGGAGATGAAACGGAAAGCTATGGAGCTGAAGGAAGCAGTGAAGTTGGGAGTGATGGAGGGTGGAGTAACTCACAAGGAAATGGAATCTTTTGTTGCCCACATCACTAGATAGATATTTTTTCCCGTCAAATAACGGTGGTGTCCATGTTAGTTTTTGTATTGTTAAAGTCATTAGTCATGTATGAAGTAAGTACCAAACAACTCTATCTTTCGATGTTTTTCCCTATTTAACATTATTTTTCAAATTTCGAATAAATGCTAAATTTATGTTTGGGTGATTCATTTGTACCTGTGAAATTCGTCATTTATATTGGTGTCGAAGTATGCCACTTACTGCATCCTATTGGAATGCGGCACTTTTTTTGAAACTCATGCAAATGCGGGATGCTTCATTATGAAGGTAGGTTTTGGACAACTGATGTAACAGTTGTTTCTGTTTGACTTATTTATCATCACACATTCTAATGTAAAATCAATCATTTAATGCTTGCATGATACTTGAGACTTTTTGAAAATTTTGTGCATGATCTGTACTCATTTTTGGCTAATGTTTTGCATTGTATTCGAGCCACATGTTTTAAATAAGAAAGATAATTTTATTAATTTACCTCCTAAAAAATTTCTTTGCAACTAATATAAAATAACTGTTTTTTATATAATGATCAGCTAATATGAGACAGAGAAATTAATATGTTAGATATGTCTTTAGCCAAAACTAGAGATAGACAAATCTATATTAAACAAAATTATGAGAATGGGGTAAGGAAGGGAGCGCAGGGGGTAGGGCGGTGTTGCAAGGGTATCAGGTAGATAGATGGAACTAAGAGTTGCCAAAAAAAGAAAAGAAACATTCTTTTTTAAACGAACTAAAAAGGAAAGTATGACAAAAAAATTAAAACAGAGAGAATGTAATATAACTGCCCCTAAAAAGTTAGTAGTAATATATGAACTAGAACTCCATTTGGTACAATCATACAAGATCTTGTATGATGTCCCTTTTCCTGCTGCCTTTTAACTCTTTAATTACTCTTCAAATAGAGGTTGGTAGAAGAGTTTAAATACCTCAATAACTTCTAGGTACCACATCGATTCTCGGTCAGGAAATGGCGAAAGGTCAACAATTTTGTGTATCTGAAAAGGGAGAAGATGCGTAAGAATATCGTATAAGAAGTTAACAACCGAAACAAGAGACATCATAAACATAATACAGCAATGTATATTCACAGAAGGCTATATTAATACAGGTTAACTTAAGAACAAAATATACTAGCTCTGCAGATTTTCGAGTAATAATCCACTAACAAACAAATTGTTTTCAATTTTTTCACGAGGTTTAAAATCAGCAAGAAAGCACCGAGCTCAGCTGATAGTTTTTCGATCATAAGTTGGTCATCGTCTGCTCTTGTTTGGTGCAGAAAGGTGTGGAAGTACTACATTCTGATAAGATTAAGGAGCCAGAAGGAGTACCATCTTCCACGAAAACTATCTTGCACCCCATCTAAAACATATTTTCATGTTGTATACACTTCTTTATGCTGAGCAAGCAATCTTACTTCTTGTCTGATAGGTTAATTTGGTGATCTAGTTTGTAGACTGCACACATTCTACCTCAGTGAAGGAATGGGTACAGAAAATATGGCCTTCTATCAGATTACAGCATGAATGCTTCTTCAAAACACTACCACACTGGACCGTTTGGTATGAATATTGATAGTTCAAAACAGCTGAATTGAAATGGTCTGAAAATGCTTTAGCTTCTGTTCTATCAATAATAACAATAACAAAGATGACTATTGTTTCACCCAAGTGCAAAACAATGATTCTAAAATTGATCTATACTGCTAGACCAACAATCAATGAGCTCAGAATACCTCTACTCTCGTCCAAAATCACTCTAGTTAGTGGATGTGTGTGCATACTAGGAAATATAGGATTAGAAATGAGTATATCCGGGACAAGGTGGAGGACAAGATGCAAGAAACGAGGCTAGGATCGTTCAGACATGCCAAGAGGAGATGCACGGATGCCCCAGTACGGAGGTTGGCTAGGAATGGTTTCAGCAGCCGTAGAGGAGGTAGATTGAAGAAGTAGTGGCAAGAAGTGATTAGATAGGACATACTGCAATTTCAGCTGATCAAAGACATGACCTTGGATCGGAGGTGTGGAGCACGAATTAGGGTAAAAGGTTAGTAGATAGCGATGGCGTTATCTTGCTATCCATTTGTATTTGTAGTCTTAGTATCGCTCAAATAGTTTCTTGTCCTTCGATTTCTATTACTATCTGTTGTCCCTAGTTCCTCGTTATCATTGTTTATGTTCTGTTACTATTTGTTGTTTTTTGTTATTATATGTTGTTTTTTGTAGTTCTATTACTTCTTTTTCTGGATCTGCTTTGGACTGTTTTTTTCTTGAGCCGATGGTCAATCAGAAACAAGCTCTCTACCTCTAAGGTGGGGGAAAGGTTTGCATACACTTTACAAACCACGGACTTCACTATGTGGGACTACATTGGATATGTTGTTGTTCTTGTTGTTGTGCAACGTCTGTAGTAACAAGAGTATGGCAAATGAAAGATGGTTCAACGACGAAGACAATTGATTCTAGCACTAAGATTTCTGGTCAGCATTCTTCTGGTGCTATTTATAATATTCCAGGTGTGACAGCTAAACCGTTCCTTATAAAGTTGAACTATACTGCCTGACGACAAAGGCATAGAGGATATAAATGAGCTCAACATACCTTTCTCACTTTCAAAATCACTTTAGTAATACCTTAGGGCAATGTTTACAGAAACAAGAGTAGGGCGGAATAGATGGTTTAACTACAAAGACGAATTTTCTAGCACTATTTTCTCCAGTCACCCATTCATTCTTTTGCATACTTATACTATTCCATGAGTAACAGAGACAATTCCTTCTACCCTCTGAAGCCCCTCCTCCACTTTCGGAGACAAATTTCCACCACTATTTTCTCCGCTCACCATTCATTCTCTTGCGATATTAATATTATTCCATAAGTAACAACCAGACAATTCCTTCCACACTCCCAAGCCCCACCACTAAATTCGACAGAGAATCAGTAACCTCGAAGGATGAGTATTAGGTTTTACATTAATTTGGCATTTGGAATTCCAACAGCGTTAGAATAAATGTACACAGTATTATTGGCATCAATAGCATGGGCACTCTACAGCATGCTTGATGGTATTGGAGCCAGGTAGCTTGTGGATCTCTGAGATGGAAGTCTATCATAGTACGTCTGTCTTATACAGGTGAACAAATCCACAGGTCCTCCACTACAACATAGAATATCCCTATGACAAATATGCTAAAAAGGAATATATATCATAATCTGTTAAATCACACTAGGAAGAAACACGATAAAAGTCATTCTGTTTAAACCCTGAATGGCTTGAACAGCTCAGAAAAAAGCCTAGGAAGATAGGAATGCTAGCGAGTGCACTACATTGGCACAATTAAGTGGGAACTTGACAGGTCTTGCAGCTACTAAGCTTTCAAAAGGGCTAGCCCACCAGCCGATACTAAGAGCTTAATGCAACAAACATAGGTAAGCCGTTTCAGCTTTCTGCTATAGAGCTTGGACTAATGCATAAAAAATGCAACATGAGTCAAAAACTAAGCTACACTTTGCAGTTAGTGGAAGGTAAAGATTTGATTGACCAATTCCAAACTGTAGTTGCATACGATTATGATATGACGAATGATTCCACAATGCTGATATGGTTGAATTCAACTTTTCACTATGTGACATTGGTTCAAACAGCATAAAATAGTTACAAAAGCTAGGTCTTAACTAGTTGCAACTCTTCTCATCAGAACCTCTTCCAGATTTTCTAATCACTAATGAGTCTCTTATTCAATTGACGAAGAACACTGACAGATGGAGTGGAGTAATAGTTACATATTTCTCGTTCCCCCTCCCTCAAAAGCAACCCCTCCATTTGTCTTTTTGTCTTTAGAGACTAGATTTACTTGTGCAGTTGTGCTTCACAACATTGCTTTTATAGCTTCCTATCCATGCTACGCAAGACACCTTGATTGCTAAGGTTGAGAGTAAAAGTAAACCTTGATATTGTACTAAACTAATAAGAATTCAGTATTAGAGATCAGGATTAAGAACTCGGGGACTCAGGAGCATTACACCAAATGCAGAACTTTGTTTCGTCGTAGATTGGAGATGAATTTAGAACACATGAAATTATTTTACTGTTAGCTGGGCAATCACCCTCAAAAACAACATTGCCATTAACAGATTTACGAATTTAATCAATTGACGCAACACTCCGAATAAGCTCAAACCAAAACGTTTAACCACACTAAAGCAAGTTAACACAAGAAGAATCCTAATTTAACATGAATGAAGTGGGAAGTCACTTAGAGGGAAAGGTTATCCTTTTTTACCTTAACTAAAGGGAGGCTGCCTTTTTGGACAAAATACAGTCCAACAACCATAACATACATCCCTGTTCAAAAATAAGGCAAGCACAAGTACAGATTTATTAGTAGAAAACAACTGTAAAAATACTAGGAACATAATAATAAAGGGGTGATTAGACATGATCCCTTGAGATCTCAACCTGTATCATAGAGTTCCCCATGATTCCAAATATTACACAGACCTTTGACAGTTTATAAGTAGTCTGATTAGCCGTTTATAAATTAACTTAATTATATTAGATCAAGAATCTAACCCTTTCATCGACACATTCGACTTTTCTTATTAACTCCAAATTTATGAAAGCAAAAAGTCAAAGGTAGAGAACAACTAAAGTATCTACAAAAATAATGAGGGACAGAGAAGCTTAAAATCAAACAGGATATCATTTTACGGAGTTAAAAGCAACATGAAAAGATTAAATAGAGTTACCAATAGTTTTGATACTTTAAAAAAAAAAAAAACTACTCCCAGCAAATCTTTGCACTAGTAGATCAAATGATTTAAACAAAATATGTCTAACACACAAAATTTGAAGGAAGGGGTTAGTTTGTGTAATATTTGAAACCTCATGGGAGGTATGTGTAATTTCCCTTAATAATTACTGACCTTTCACCCAAGAAAGTGTGAGGAAGTCGCCGAGAAGTTGGAGTTCAATGACCCCTGTGCCATCGTCGAGGAGGAACCGGCCGGAGGAGTCAGTAGTAGGTGTTGAAACCAGAATACCCTGCAGTTAAAATGGGATCTTTTCACAAATAGCTGACCAGAGCTTCCCAAATACTACTATCAAGAAAAAGACTAAGAACACTTATCATTCAAGCTTGCGCGCATATCGACTAATTCGACAGGATACCTGTCACCTCCTACTAGCAACAGGTACCAGGTAACTTTGTTCACCAAGACTAACATAGATATGAAGAAATCACCTAGTGTTTTTGACTCTGTAGCTGGGATTTGAACCAGAGATCTCATGGTTCTTAACTCACTCCCAACTAGGCCACACCCTTGGTGCAATTATAGTTGGTACAACGACATATCCAGTGTAATGTCACAAGACACCTGCCACCTCCCACAGCAGCCACATGTAACTCTGTCAACTAAAGCTAAGATAGATGTGAATAAGTCACCTAGTATGTTTGCCTCCGCTGGAATTTAAACAAGAGATCTCATAGTTCTCAACCCACTTCATTGACCACTAAGCCGCACCTAGGTGCAACTATACAATTATTACAACAACAATAACAACAAAATAGTTTATTTTTCCTTCCTAAATGGTATAGATAGATCATACACTTGATACAACAACAAAAACAAACAACACACCCAGTCTAATCCCACAAGTGAGCTCTGCTGAGGGATAAGATGTACCCAGACGTTTTCAATAGACACTCGGCACAAAATGTGGGATCTAGGATGGTTTTCCAGCTCTTTACAAACTTTTTATTTTATTTTATGTCCTTTCTACAAATGATCTTCATTTTACTATCTGAAAAGTTCATTCTCTTCTATTCAAATCGTAAGCAAGCCCGAGATCTCATTTCCTCTGTTGTTGAAGCACTAAATTAGGTTAATTCTTCAATCAAAATTGGAAAAAAGCAAACTATACGGGGAATATGAAAAGGGGATAGGAAGAATGAGACCTGTAGCCAGACACGTTGAAAGAGAATGCCGGAGAGAGTAAAAGCTGCCTGTGATTGTTGTGTTGTGGTTGCTTTGGCGTTGTTTAGCTGTGAGCAAAACACTTTCAGTGCTGCCAGATTGTAGTCCATCTTCTTCTTCCCAAAAAATCAAATGAGAAAATTCGCCGGGTTTTCTGTCTTTTATACTGTTCCACTTTGTGTGTTCATAGGGTTAATTTTGGATGTGAATTTGAATACTTCCTCCATTAACTTTTATTTGTTATATTGGCTTTTCGAAATTCAATTTGACTAATTTTTAAAGTTGAATTATATTTTTTTAATATTTTAAATAAAAAAATTAGATATTCAAAACTATATGAAAAGTACTATATATTATAATATTTTTGCATATCAATATGATAAAAAAATACATTTTAAAATATTAGAAAATTCTTATAATTTGACTCTAAAAATAGAAATCATGACAAACAATAATAGACGGAAGGAGTATATATTATTGTTAAAAAGGAATAATGCTACTGATTCTTTTTTAAAAAAATAGAATGCTTATCGTTCTAATTTTGATTCATGAGTATAATTATTTTAATTTTCTGTAGATATAAATATATAATACATGAATGTACACTTAAATTTGGCTTTTACTATCAATTCTAAATTTGAGCGTGCATATCTAGACACCTCAATTTAGCCTCAACTAGCAACTACACTCTGCAACTCATTCCCAAATTTGATTGTCTATTTGTTATTTTATATATTATGTCACTTTTTAAAATTCACTCATACACTATTTAAATATGCCTTTTTTATATATATAATTATTTTTTGTAAATATTGTATGCTCATATTTCCATCTTGATCAAAACATTAATTGAGACTTTTAAGGAAAACAACTGTGAGATTATGCCAATAACAATTGAATTCATGTGAATAATTGCATCAATTTAAAAACTTTTACAAGTTTAAACTAAGGGAAACTAATACAACAATATGTTTCTATATTCCATTGGCAACATCATAACCCAAAATAAATACAAAAAAAAAAAGAGAATGAAAAACTAAACAAGAATTTATTATTACATAATGTGAGTCCAACCAACAATAAATTTTTCAAGACTTTGTTATTTGCCACTTAAAAGAAAGAAGGCATAATATATAAACACACATCTTAAAACTTTCTCGAGAATTAAACACTTTCAATTTAAAGATATTCATCTAGATACTTTAACTTGATTCAATTGATCTCGTAAACATCTTAAATTTGACAATACACATCTAAGATGCATCCCCTTAAAGGTGTCTAGATGTGCATTCTCAAAGTTAAGATATTTACGACACATTTAAGTTAAGTTAAAATATCCAGATGATCATAATAAAAATTAGGTGTTCAACCGTAAAAAACTATCTAAGAGATGAGGGATATGCCACTGACTAGCAAATCATCAGATAAGACTTTATTTGCAGCTTCTGTTGGGTGAAATCCATCCCAAAACACATATTCAGATGCATTTGCACATGTTCCTGGAGAATTGGCATTGCACAATATGGATGTTTCTAGTAATCCTGTGCCACAACATGCCTTTCTTGCTTCAAAAAAACCTGCATAAGAATTACATATTTGAACAAACAATAATATATTCAGTATAATTTTATAAATAGAGTGAGACTTTTTGTGGCCGCTTTAATTTAGATATTCAAGAATTACTAAGAGTAGTTTTGTTGTTTTTTAGACAATTTACTAATGTCGGTAAAAACTTTAACATTCTTTGTTAATGTGTATATTTATAGCCCCTAAAAATTATTTATGTTAAAGCTAAAAATAAAAGGTTCTACTTGGGATTGAACCCTAGTAATTTGGGTGGATCTATTAGCTTGTGCTATTGGTACAATTTACAAAGCACTATTTCATTTATTTTATGGGCACTATTAATTATATTTAGTTTCTGTCAGTTTTCAAATAGATATACATATATACACATGATATTTCTTAAGTTAACGGTTGCACGTGCATTCCCACAATGCCATGTGGGTCCGCATCTGCTTATAGTGGCGATAATTCGCCACAAAATCCCAACATTTATCAAGAACAGAGATAGGGTTCCTTATCTAGATCTTGTGTGAATGCAAAATGCTTTGTGTATCGAACTATATTTTCGAAGAAAAGGTTATATATATTGAAGTATAATTACCATTATCAGCTGGATGTGTGACAAGGTCAAGTAGGGGTTGGTATATATCCAAGATAACAAGATTGAGACCAAAAAGCTTTTTTTGCAATTTGATAGAAGTGTCATTGAGCTTATTGTTGAATGAAATTGCCACTTTGTTCATCTTCTTGACACAATTATTGTTGTCTTTGCCAAATATTGTAATTGATGCTGGTAAACATCCAATTGGTGGTACTGTTGTCACTCCAATCTTTCTTGCTCCTAATCCATACAATTCCTATCAGCCACAACACACCAAATTTTTTTTAAAAAAATAATTATATTGTCAGTATATATAATTTAAATTTATTAAAAATAATTTTAAGTTATATACATCATTAACGTAAGGAAATTTTATACCATCAGATCACTTGTAGTCTTGTAATTGTTGTAACAAGTTACTTCTTGTAAATTAGAATATTTCCTGTAAATATTCTATGATTGACTTTCGACTGATCACACATACATACGGTGTAGATAACTTAAACTCTTACAAGATTTTCTTATTTATAACAACAAGAACGACAGTAATATATTATGTGTAATTCTATCGGTGGAGTCTGAAAAAGATAATGTGTATACATAATACAGACCTTATTTCTATCTTATGAATGTAGTAGTATGTAGAGAGGTTGTTTTCGAAAAATAAAAATGAAAAAGAATATACCAATATAAATTTAGTGTACGACTTGATGAGGATATGTGAGAATTGATCTGGAGTGTAAACTTTGTAGAGCAAAGGATTAATATAATAATTCTGAACAAAATCACTACTTCCAGCACTGATTAAGTGAATTGAACCATTGATTATTGATGTAGCATTTAATTTCCCTGCAATTACCACCAATTTCTTTTGATATTCTTTGTAATATTCAAGTTGTTTGCTCAAAGGAATTGCATCCTGAGAAAAAAAGAAAATTTAGATTAATGTTAAAATAAGATTATATTAATTTGATATTTTAAATTAAAAATTAGATATTCAAAAAGTATGCGAAAAGTACTATAAGTTGTAATTTTTTTCCATATTAATATAATAAAAAAATATATCATAAAATGTTAGTCAAAACTCTTTATTGTTTGACTTTTAAAAAGAAAATTATGACAAATAAAAGGGAGGGAGAGAGTATTTCCTCAATTGCAATTTATGTGATAGGTTTAACTAGAGACATAATTTATTTAGGGAAAATTATGCGGTTAAGCAAACTTATACTATTTAATTACTCATCGTAGCTATAGTTTGCTATAATTACCACTCGTCACTAGCATTAACATTAATTACGTGGGCTGACTTTCTAGTTTGTATAATTAGCCACTTTGTATAGGTATAATTCGCCAGAATATACAATTATCTAACTGATATACATATACAATTCACCTCTCTCCTCCCTCTTCCAATCTCGCTTGCCATATATACAAATGCATATGTATAATATACAATTATCTAACCGATATTCATATACAATTCACCTCTCTCCCACTCTCTGCCCTCTCTCGTTCGCCTCTCTCCTCCCTATCCCAATCTCACTCCCTATCTCCTCCGTTTCCCAACCTCACTCCCTCTCTCCTCCCTCTCCCAATCTCGCTTGCCATATATACAAATACATATGTATAATATACAATTATCTAACCGATATACATATACAATTCACCTCTCTCCCACTCTCTGACCTCTCTCGTTCGCCTCTGTCCTCCCTATCCCAATCTCACTCGCCTCTCTCCTCCGTCTCCCAATCTCACTCCCTCTCTCCTCCCTTTCCCAATCTCACTTGCCTCTCTCCTCCCTCTCCCAATCTCGCTTGCCATATATACAAATACATATGTATAATATACAATTATCTAACCGATATACATATACAATTCACCTCTCTCCCACTCTCCCTCTCTCACTCGTCTCTCTCCTCTCTCTCTCCCAGTCTCGCTTGCCTATATCTTCCTACAACATGTAGCTACGAATTGTAATTATCAAACTATAGCTATGAAGAGTAATTAGGTCAGTTTTGAGTGGTTATATGCGAAAGTTCCTCATTTGTTTTTAAAAGAAAATAACTTTTGAGAAAAAATAAAATTTAAATCATGTTATAACTTTTGTATGATTGTAATACATGTGAAACTTATGGTCTAAAACATTTTGTATGACAACAAAAGCTTCCCATCAAGGAGAAAATGAAAATTCTATGTTCTTGTCTAAAAGGAAAATATTGTCACATAAATTAGAAAAGAGAAGTGAGCGTATTTTTTTCTTTTAATTTGTTTAATCATTCAGTTTCAGATACTCATTAGTAAAGTGCTTTCTATCAAAGCCAATTTTATTTTCAAAGTTTGAAATCTCTAGTTAAAAGTCAAATCTTTTTTCAAAATTTAAATCCGAAATCTTACTGTTACTTACATATAGCCTAGCAGTAGTGTCATAGTAACCAGATGAACCAGAGGCAAAGTTGGCTCCAATCAAAAGATTTTTGCCTTTGGCTTTCTTGCTGAGATAAGCTGGTGGATATGAAGTAAACCCAAGATTCTCAGCTGAATTATTCAACACAAAGGACAAACATTAGTTTTTTAAATATATATATATATATATATTTATTTATTTCTCACTCAGTAAGAATCGATTAAATTTGAATTTGTACAGTAAATAAGTAGGGGCGGACCTATCCTTGGTCTAAGGGTGTCAAGCGACACCTCTTCGTCAGAAAATTACATTGTATATAGAGGTCAGATTTTAGTTTAATAAATATAAATACATAAATTGATACCTCTTGAAACAAGTTAAAGGTTTAATCTATAAGGTCATGTGTTCAAGCCCTATTAACATCATTATAATTTTTTTTACTATAATCATTTACACCCCTTGATAATCCTGTGTCCGCCACTGTATATAAGTTCAGCATTTCCAACAAGGTCTTTTTTATTCTGAGAGATTCAAACTCTAAGCCTATACTTAATGATTGTTGGCTTGTTGCATTACATTTGCTTTTAAGTGACTTAAGTTTTAATTTTGTATAATATAAGATCAATTATACAAATAATTCATAATAAATATTTCATTAAAAATCTCGTAGCTTACATAATTTTCAAATAAATGTTCTTAATTCGTCAATCTGTGAAATTACCTTATAAATTTTATTGTAAAGCTACAAAATTGATCTGTCTCTAAATTTTGTGTTTTAGTAATAGTAGCAATGGCTTCTTTGCCAAATGGACAAAAGGGTTGAATATTCTTTGATAGTTCCACCACTTTTTGTTATTTTAAGTGTACAAAACAAACAACAAAAAAATAATTTTTCAAAAAACATGTTTATAAAATTTTAATAAAAGAAAAGTGTACATTAGTAAGAAGAGATTAGAAAATATTTTACATTAATAACAAACAAACATTATTATTATTTATTATAAATAATCAAAATATGACAGGTAAGCGTAAAATTTGTAAGTGTTACTCCATAGTAGAGTAAATAAATATGACAATTAATATGTATCGTACAACATATAAAACTACATTTTGTATACGTCTTATAAAATTTAACTGTCGATATATATAACTTAAATCAAATACCTGTGAAATCTGAGGCAAGTTTTCCATTGCAAAATCTTCCAGTTGGTATTTGTTTAGGAAAATCTCTTCCATAAGGAGGAAAATTTGCCTTGACAATTGTTTTAAGATAATTATTATTTCCTGCATCAACAACTGAATCTCCAAAAATAAATAATGCTGGAACTAAAGGCTGTCCAGTTACAATATTAATCAAAATATCTAAAGTTGAAACAAAAAAACAAATCCTCAAAAAACTTGAAATTCCCATAATTATAAAAACAAAATAGATATAAGAAGAATTGTATGTGTTTTTTCTATTTCTTTTCGTTCAATAATTTAAAGTGTTTGTGGAGGTGAAAATTGAAAAGAGTTTGAGGACTATTTAAAGAGGTTAATTGGTTGAAATGGTTACATCAATGATATCTATATCCTATTTAATTAATTCTAGTATTTTATTTTTCGTCTTCTATATCTGATATTATTTTAAACTTTTGATTACTTCAGATTTAAATAAGATGAAATAAAGAGAAATTTTCTTTTTCTTTTTTCATTTCGTCTTGTACTACTTTAGAATTTGACTAATTCAAAATTGTGATGCATGTGTATAACCAATTAAAGAGTGAACTTGTTTATATTTTTTTTTAATTTATAAATTTTAAACTCGATTCATTTCTAAATCTTAAATTTAAAATATCTGATTAAAGATCCGAGCAACCTGGCTTTCCCATCATAAATTTATGGATGGTAATTATTAATTCCTCAACTTAAGACAATAAAGTATTCAACCATATATATAGCCTTTGTGGAGGCTAAGCCCCATTACAATTTGGCATTTTTATAAACACTACAAAAAATAATCAAAATTAGATATGAATTTCATCATTAATCTCCCATAAAATTGCTCTTAACAAATATTTTTGACAATCTATTGCTAATTTATCGCCAAATCGAATTAGCAATTAAATTTTGTTATTTAATGATATAATCTATCTGTCGATAATTTCTATATTTTGTTCAAAATATGGCAGGATTTGAAACATTCTATTCTTCTTATTATTCTTTCTTTGAATAATAATTATTGTTTCCCATAAGCTATATGGTTGAATAACAGCTAATCATTAACTATTGGATTAACAAAAAAAAACTTATTATCTTCTACTTTTTCTGTGACAAAAATTTGGAAGCTTAGTATAAAAATTATAATATATATTATATATAGTCAGTAGTTACAACTAAAATTCACTGGCATAACTTGTTCATGTAAAAATATTATCTGTCTTAGGGAGCTTGTTTGACACATTTTTTTATTTTCTGATTCTTTTTTTTTTATATAATGAATTAACTTAAATACTAGCAATCTACCTACATTAAATTAAAAATATTTGTCAGATATATAATATATTAGGTATAAATATATATAACTAATATAGAATTAGTATATAATTTATATATATCAATTATAAAAATATAAAATAAATTCGATCAACTATTTATGTAAAGATTAAAAAAAATAGAAATTCTAGAATTCCACAAGTGAGATATCTTATGTTATCTTATGCTTCTCTAAATTGCTTGACTTCATATGCAGTAGCTCTTCAATCAACATCATATAAGTTTGTAATGTTGATAGCTAATTTAAGTATTAAGTGTATCACTTTCTCTGTTTTAATTTATGTGTCTTATTTTAATTCGAAATCTAAATTTTTGATTTTCTGTGTGAATTTGGAGATAGATTTTTCAGTTTTTTTTAAAAAAAATAAATAAATAAATTAACTTTCACATTTTAAAACTACATAAAAATAACTATAAATCACAAGTTGTGAAGGCTTATTTCTAATTAGTAAGAATAAGAAAAGAAAGATTGTAAAGTCCTTTAATAATATGTTTGGGATTAAAATTAAAAGAATAATATTTTTAACACATTTGTACGAATAAGTTTTTATTATTACAATAGAATAAATAATCAACATTTTCAACTAGTATTTTCACAATAACAACAATTGAAATAATAGTGGTCGGAGAAAGCATTTTTGGACTCTCAAAATAATAATTATAACACGTAAATTTTAATTTATTTTAACCGTATGTATAATTCAAACTGAAAGCAATTGATATGTATGTAGGGATGGATATACTTTGCTTCGAGCAAGTGTCAATGTAAGTTTGTTTTTCTGAACCCCAAAATAAACCGCAATCGCTATAACTTTTGTCTCTACTCTTCGGATAAACACTATGTGATAAACACTTTATATGCATTGGGTAATCCCTACAATATTATGTAAGTCGTAACACATCTTTTTGAAAATATGAGTAAATATAAAAAATGATATTGCAATAGCAATTTATTCATTTATTCACTTTTTTATATATTAACACCTTATTAAAAAAAAATTGTGTATACCAATGCGCAGATCAACATACCCAATAATATAATTACACACATGGAATTCGAAAAGAGTAGAATATGCATAAATTTTATGTCTTTCACTAAGTTGAGGTGGATGATGGAAAAAGGATATGAAAAATACTTTAATTTTGATCAAAATTGTTGTTACGATACTAAATTTTATGAAAAAACTTTTACTCCTGCGTTATTTAATAGTATATTTTAAAAATATATATGTATCCACATGAACATATTACTATTTAAAATAATACAATATTTATAATATCCACGTAAACACATATATATACCTTTAAAATACAATAAAATAGTACAGCATGTACGAGGTCTTTTTCAAAATTTAATTATCGTAACAACAATTTCAATTTCGATCAAAGTTGAAGTATTTTTCAAACTCTTTTTTCCGTAAAAATTCTGACTCTATCACGAGCTAAAAAATTTCTTTAGTAGAACAGCCAGAATCTTATTGAACCTGATTACATAAGGTGAACATTTATTCAGTAGATTACAAAAGTGACAAAATGCTACTCTTAAGTACCCCCACCCCCCCCCTCTTTCTCAATTAGAAACTTACATTCAATGCAATCACTTTACTCATCCCATACTTCCATCAATTGATTTTCCTCTTTTAAGTCTTTTTCTTGTAGTTGTTTTCAGTGTTCTACTCTCATTATCACTATCCTATTATTGTGCTCTTTACTTCTCTGAGGCTGTCCTTCATCCCTCAGTCAAAATCGCGCGCATTCTCGCGATTTAAAGACGAATATTTATCCTCTCTGACATTTTCATGATATCCGAGTAGATTCTATCGCCACCCAACTCTGCACCGGTGGCACCACCAGCGATTCGTAGGACATCCTCGATGAAGGCAACATTTCCCATGATGTCAACATGAGCACCACTCTCCGTGCCTCTACCTTCTAGCAGACTCGACGGAGCCTTGTGCTGGTGTTCCCTTATGTATGTTGAGATGCCCGAGGGGTTGAAACGTGTTTTGCCTCGCCAACCTTTCGCGCACATGAAGCCCGCGCTCACGACCGGTACGCTCTCGTCGCCATCGACAAAGTGTACTCCACCCTTCAAGCACCCGTTGTCACTTCCATACGCGGAGCTGTCGATTTGAAGAGGAATGCTCTTGCATCTATTGGAAGATGACAGCTTGTAGACGTATGATCTCTCGGTGGGAATTCCCACTCCATATGAACAGAATATCTCCATATCCGGAGCATCCGGCAACCTGAAAAGAGATACCGACTGTTAACCAACTAACTCAGCGGAGGAGCTAAAAATTTTACCAAGGGGAGTCAGCATATAGTATAATATACACATAAAACTAAATTGGCGAAGGGTGTCATTTGACACTCCCCTTGGCATAAGGTGGCTCCGCCCTTGCTAACTAACAAATAGGATCATTGGCTATGGCCGAGTTCATTATACAACTCCGGAATAGCTTCAAAGGCACAACGCATATGATTAATCTTATAAAATTAACTTAACAGACAATGACAAGTAGATCAACTGACGATCAATATTCAAATAAAGAAAGAACGGGGGAAGGATTGTAGTTAGTTAAGAGGACTATGGCTTATTCTTACTTGGTTTCAAGTGGATTTGACCAGTACTTGTAATGAGTGTACTTTGGATCGTCAAGGTCTTCAGCTATTCCATGAGAGAAGTGTGCCTCAGCACGCTTCATCATTTTTGGTGCCACAAACCGAAGAAGATCTAACAGAGAACTTGCTGTGTATGCATCACTTTCAGCAACTTTCTTGATGTTGTTGCGACTCATCTCGTCATACTCTGATGATACTTCTCCACATGACGTGTTGGAATTTCTGGATGCAGTTCCACGCATGAGTTCCTGTTGATTTAATAACAATTATGAACAGCCGGTCAAAAGAAATATATCACTTCGATGCATTAAGATCAACACAATTAGCACGGAAGTGTGATGACCAAATGTGGTCCGGACCTAACTCTTGGACCCCGTGCATAGTAGGAGCTTAGTGCACTGAGCTGCCTTTTTTCTTCTAACGGGAGTAGATGTAAATTTTACATCCATTAAGAGTACATACTCTCCAACTGACCATTCTAGTCAGTTCCGACAGTCGGTTGTCCAAACCTAGTAAACAACACATCGATTGTCGTAATGCAAATGTCTGAAAAGAGGGGTGGAATAGAGAGTCATATTTACCTTTGAATCAATAATTGAGAGCTGTGAAGAAGGTAATTCTAATTTTTCCTTGCCAAATGAAATTATTCTACCATATCTCGGCAGCTCCTTCACGTGGAAACTCCTCTTAGCATCCGTGTCATTGCCATTGTTTTCCTTCGAAGAGGATTGCAAGTACCGTGCCTTTGACGTATAACATATATTTTCTACTTCTGGAGACTTATTCAAGTCACCCCATATGGTCTCTCCTCCTCTCGGTACCAAAGAAATGACGGAGTCCCATGTTCGAGAAACCCGCATAATGTGTTGAAGTGTTTGAAAACCAAAGGTCTCGGAATCCAGCAAACCAGGAGCCATGGATCTGCAAAATATAAAATAGAAGAGTTCACTTCCTCATCCATAAAATGCACTTCATTCCACTTCTATAGCATCTTTAATTTTAATTCCACAACTCCGCCAACAACAAAAGAAGAAAATAGAAAGTTTCCGAGATAGATCCTCAAGAACTGAAGTCATCTAAATATCCTGCATTTACCGTGCAAAATGTATAGAATGACTTTTCCGTTATGTTGTCCAAGACTCTCCGAAAATGTTTGCGTACCCATGTCGGATCCTCAAAAAAAATGTACTACTTCTAAAGTATCCGACATACACGTAATGACATATTTGGAGAGTCTGAGCAACAGTTTTCTTCTGATAAATTAGATTTCTCGATCAAACCAAAAACTGTTATATCGAACGCTACTGAAGAGGATTAAAATGAAGTGCATATAAGAAGGGATACTGGTGGATAAATTAAAACACTGACCTGATAAAGGCAACATCTCTTCCCTCAGCAGATAGTATATTAGCAACAGCCTTCGGAACACCAAGAAATGCTGGACCGATATTCATGATAGATTTGATGTGTTTGGCACACCAACCCTGTCCGCCGCCACCTCCAACCGGAGGAGGTGCTTCAACCCATTTAAGGAAGTGAAGGAAATAGATAACTCCCATCGAATGAGGCACTACTACCACTTTCTTGTAACCATTTGTTACATACATAAGCTCAATTTTGCTCTTCAGCCTACTCAGCGATTGGTCTCTAATCTGCTAGTTCCAATTACAAATGCATTAGAATAACAAAAATCTAGTTCTGGACATATCTAAACAGTCAATGCCAGTGACACTAGAGTTCTTCTAACGACTAGAAAGAAGGAATCCGTTTAACTTCCAATTGATACAGACGCATTGCTGATACATTAACATATGCTAATGCAGGGTAAATTATTTAGTGATCCCACACAGTGTGAAACTTTAAGAATATTCGCATGCTTGGCAATCGAGAATTGACATAATGGCATAAACCAATCCGATATGACAATGCTACTAAACACAATGAAATGAAATGACATTACATACTTCACCACGGGCGTTGGGCAGCCCCGTGCACAAAGCGTCCACGTGTTCACGCAGGTTTTAGGGAAAGGCCACTCCCGATGGGGTGTAATGTAGGCAACCTGCGCTTCCGCAATCAAGGGTGACTAATTACACTGCTCAGAGGTCACACAGGATAACTTTACAGTTGCCAATCTTATCATCATTAAGTTTATTTTTCACCGCTAAATCATTGAGTTGGAATACTTAAATGCAAGGGATTAATGCCACCTTATGTGAGGAAAATTTAATAAGTTGGATCATACAATGTACCTCTGTATTTTGAAAGGATAGCCTCCAGTCATAAGCAGCCATGTACATATTCTTCTGTTCATAGCCAATTTTTGCCAAATTCTCAATAAGAACAGCCCAAACAAAGTAACCTGGAGCAAAATAATCAGCTGCTACAAGTCCCGGAACTGCTCGGACTCGAATCCCCGGTGGATCGAGCCCCGTCTCGTTATCCAACGATAGGTGCTCCAACCAACATAAAGGCCTAAAAAATGCAGGACAATTCATCAAATTTCATGTCAAAATGCATCAACAAAATCTAGTCTTTCTGATTGAAAAAGAACAAAGCTGGTGTTGTTCGGACTCTCCAAAAATGCAGATACACCCGTGTTGGATTATCCAAAAACACACTAATTTAGGAGGATCCAACACGCACCCACAGTAACATTTTTGAGGAGTCCAAGCAACATAAAGCACAGTAAAAAAGCAGCCAGGTTCACTAAGCTCCCGCTATGCACCGTACCACAAGGGTCTATTGTACGCAATCTTGCCTTGCATTGCTGCAAGAGACTGTTTCCACGGGTCGAACTTATGACTTCCTGATCACATTACAACAACTATACCAATTATGCCTTCATCTAAAGCACAATACCTTTTGAATATTTCAGTAAAACTACCACCCCATAGCCTCTTTCGAAATAATCCTTCAGAACAAGGCCTTCCTTCCCAAAGCTCAAGGCCACCTGTGACAATGCCAGGGACTAAAACAACAGGATGAAGAGCTGTTAATCCATCACGTTTGAGTCTAACTCCAGGAGCTTCAGGGACTCTAAGTCCAGGCAAATTTGCAGGCAAAAAATTGCACAAAAACAGAAGAAGCCACCAACTAGTACACAAGTAGCCAATTAGCCAACAACAGCTATCTACACACCTCCATTCCTTAGGCTGCTTCTTCATTTTCTTGGATTTTGGTTTCTCTAAAACTCTCTCAATAGCAGAAACAAGACTTTCTGGTTTTTGGGGTTGTTCAAAAGATTGTTTTTCATCATTTTTTGGTTTCTCAAATGACTGAACACTGACAGTAGAACACTTAACTGGTTCAAGAAAGCACAACTTACGAAACCTCAGAATTGCAGCCATTGGAAAAATCAAGATTTTGGTGTTGTTATATCTCAAAAAACAACAAAAATTAACTCAAATTAACATTCTAAGATGAGATTCTCAAGAAATGAGAAACAACCCATCAAAGAAAAACTCAAGATTTTTGATGTTTTATGTCTCAAAAACAACAAAAGTACCTCAAATTAACATAAAGATGAGATTTTTCAAGGAATGGAAACAACCCCATCAAAGGAAAACTCAAGATTTTGATGTGCTATCCCTCAAAAACAACAAAAGTAACTCAAATCAACATAAAGATTAGATCTTTTTCAAGAAATGGCAACAACCCATCAAAGGAAAACTCAAGATTTTGATGTGTTATGCCTCAAAATCAACTCAAATCAACATAAAGATTAGATTTTTTCAAGAATGGGAACAACCCATCCAAGGAAAACTTAGAATAGAACATGAACACTAGACAAAAAAAGTTAAATATAGGAAAAAGATATAAGAAAGAAGAGTACAAGAAAGTGATGATCATGGCTAGCTAGCTTCTTCTTCTTGTTGTTTTAGAAATAGGCGTTACAAAGGTGTGGCTCTACAACACGTGGTGAATGGTGATGAAGAAGAGTTGTGTTCTGTGGGTACACAGAGCAAAAGCAAAAATAAAATTCATAGAAAGAACAAAGGAAGGTGAAAATCAACTTTAATTTAAGTTTCACTTTCACAACAAGAATTGAGAGTTTATTTTTGGGGGGGTTAGTTTTAGCTTTTTCTTTGCTGTTGTTGATGAAACCAAGGGGCTTTAGGCTTACACTTGTCTTGTTTCCTTTGCACTCTGCATGCAAATTGTTTACCTCTCTAGCAAAGCTGTCAATACTATATACACTTATTTTGACCACCCTCTCCCTTGAATGTTTCGGTTCACATTAAAACTTTGATTAAATTTAAACAGTGCACTTCATAACCTATTCAGAAGTATCATTCTCAATGAAATTTTCTCCATATTCATAGCTCGAATTTAAAATCTCCGATTAAAAATAAAGCAGTTTATCACTATACCACAATTCATGATGATATATGACATACTTTTTAAATAAAGTTGTAACTAGAGATATATTTATTAAATAATTTTATTAATGATATTTTAAAATGTTAATTTGGATTATTTTTATTTAATTAGTTATTTAATATTAAGAATAGGATAGAAAAAATAATAGGCAACTTTCACATATAACAAATTCATATTTTTATGCTATAGCAAAATTTGAATAATTGCGCTCCATAACAAACATATATATGTATAATTCACTATACATATACAGTTGAAACGAATTGTATAAAACGAGAAAGAGAGAAATTATATACAATTTGAATTTGTATAAAACGAGAAAGAGAGAAAGGCAAAAGAGACTTGGGCGGTGAAATATTTGTATTGTATAATTGTAAGTGTATAGGACGATTATATACAATTTAAATTTGTATAAATGAGAAAGAGAGAAAGGCAAAAGAGACTTGGGCAGGAAATATACAATTGAATCGAATCGTATAAAACGAGAAAGAGAGAAATTATATACAATTTGAATTTGTATAAAACGAGAAAGAGAGAAAGGCAAAAGAAACTGAGCAGGGGAGTATTTTTATTGTATAATTATAAGTGTATAGGACGAAAATATATGTATTTGCATGTGTATATACAATTTTCTCTCGCTTTATACAAACATAAACGCATTTCATACATTTGTTTCCATTTGTATAAGCAAAAAAGGCGAGGGTGGCGAGCGAGACTAGGGAGAGTGGCGTGCGAGATCTAGGAGAAGGGAGAGGGGAGAACGAAAATATATGTATTTATACAATTTCCTCTCGCTTTATACAAGCACAAACGCATTTTATATATTTGTGTTTGTATAAAAAGCAAGAGAGGCGAGCGAGATTGTCACCAAACGAGAGTGACGAGCAAGATTTTACCAAGGAGAATGGCAAAAATAGCTATAGTTTGTTATATGGTACAATTAATCAAAATATATTTTTAACATTTAATTTGAATTAATAGTTTGCTATTATATATAATTTTTTCAAAAATTATTGAAATGGACGATCAAAATAAAAAATATATTTTTTAATATAAAGGTCAAACTAAAATGAGAAAAAGAGAGTACTTTTAAAATGTGTTTCTAGGAATCAGAAATGACTGTTTTAGAAAATTGAGGTGTTTTGTTAAGATTTATCTTAAAGTTATCTTTTAGGGAAAGAAAAAAGTAGGACATTTTAAAATTACTTCTAAAATTTTGATTGAACACAATATAATGCTTTAATATTAAGAAAAGTACTTACAAAATTTGTACTAGTTAAATGCAAACTATTCAAAATTGTTTTTTTTTAAAACAATTATTATCAGAAGTATCTTTAAAAGTAAATAATTTTTTTACAAACTTGAGCAGATAAGCTATAATCATAATCGGTATAAGAAAATTTCAAGACATCAGGTAACTATAATATATATTAATAGGTAACTTTTATTTTATATTATTGATATTATAAATTTCATGATTTAATTTATTTGTAAATATCAATTTACTAATTTGATGGTAAAACAAATCAACTCTTAACTTTCTTAGCATATCAAATATATTATTTATGGAACTTTTATTTAAAACGATTAGATTCATTATTTACTTTATCTATATATAGATTATGTGTTGACTATACATATATTATACACACTAATGATATAATATATGTATAGGATCAAAAATAATTTACTATTTCTTTTCTATAATTAATATATATATTGTGTTGATTTTTAATAATATTATTCAATATTATATAAATTTATATTAAATGTCAAAAAATTATTGATCTTTCACCTCTATGCACTCATTAACTAGCCAAGTATGCCCATTTTATTGGAGTCCGGAGCCTAAAGGGTACAAAATATTAACAAAAATTTCAAAACGGTATATAAAATTTTATATTAACCAAAATGGCAAAATCGCTGCATCAATAGCGATTTACTCCACCGAAAAAGCAAATCGCTGCCTCTGAAGCGATTTTGCAAAATGTGTTTTTTTTTTTTTAAAAATGAAATCGCTACCTAGGCAGCGATTTTCAAAAAAAAAAAAAATTAAAAAAAATGTTAAATCGCTGCCCTTGACAGCGATTTAAAAAAAATAATAATAATTTTTTTAAAAAAATGTTAAATCGCTGCCTTGGCAGCGATTTTATAAAAAAATTTTTTTTTTTCAAAAATCGCGATTTAACATTTTTTTGAAAAAAGAAAAAATATTTAAATTTAAATAATGTTTGAATTCAAATAGAATTCTAAATTCAAATAATTAAATTTATATATATATATATATATATATATATATATATATATATATATATATATATATATATATATATATATATATATATATATATATATATATATATATATTTTAATTATTTTTTTTAAGATAATCACATGTCAACTTAAAAAATAAGGTAACACTATTTAATTAACTTTTTTTTAAAAAACAATTGGAAAACGCTGCTAGAGCAGCGATTTTATTAAATTTATAAAAAAAATGAAAAATCGCTGCATGTGCAGCGACTTCATTTTTTTAAATTAAAATTTAAAAAATAAAAATAAAATGAAAAAGCGATTTCATTTTTTAAAATTAATTTTTTTTAAAAAAATAAAAAATAAAAATCGCTGGAAGCCACTTTCTTAAAAAAAATATTATAATTTTTTTTTTATAAAATCGCTGCTTTAAAATTTTAGCAGCGATTTCCATATTTTAAATTTTTTTTTTTGGTTATAAAATCGCTGAGCGATTTACATATTTAAAAAAAATTATAAAATCGCTGCCTAGGCAGCGATTTCCATATTTTTAAAAAAAAAAATAAAATTTAAATCGCTGCCTAGGCAGCTATTTCCATATTTAAAAAAAAAATTAAGGCAGCGATTTATAATTTTTTTAATTTTTTTTTTTAATTTTTTTTTTTGAAAATCGCTGCTTAAAAAAAATTATAAATTGCTGCCTAGGCAGCGATGTTTAATAAAAAATAATTTAAAATCGCTGCCTAGGTAGCGATTTCAATTTTTTTAAAAAAAAATTACATTTTTGCAAAATCGCTGCAGAGGCAGCGATTTGCTTTTTCCGGTGGAGTAAATCGCTGATGATGCAGCGATTTTGCCGTTTTGGTTAATATAAAATTTTATATACCGTTTTGAAATTTTTGTTAATATTTTGTACCCTTTAGGCTCCGGACTCCATTTTATTGCCTCTCATTATCACGTGGAAATCTCACCAAGCCAATAAGGCAATATTTTGTGTATGAAATTTTTGGACCAAAAGTGGGGATAAAAATAGAGAAACATTATGGGCTCTTTTTCTTTCTTTTTTTCATTTTACTGAAAAAGGTAAGTTCCAAGGTATGGCATTGAAAGGGACAAGATTGAAATTAGCTACCGGGTTGTGGTCACTGGTGAGAGTTCACCCTTAACCAGAGATTTCGGGTTTGAACCCTGGGTATGGAGAAAATCCTGTTGGGAGCGTCACCTCCAAATGGCCCTGCAGTGCGCGATCCGAATTTAGTTGGAGCTCCAATATGGGCTCTCCACACCGGATGGGAAATTAAAAAAAAGATTGAAATTAGCTATGTTGATTTAATGGAGGTATCGATATGCAGGGGCGGATCTACGTGGATACTTGGGGGTGCCAGGCACCCAGTGATCTCGGAAAAAATATTTTATATATATATATATATATATATATATATATATGTATATTAATTGGTATATATATTATTATTGCCACCCAGTAAGTGTGTTGCGCAATAGCTCAGTTGGCGAAGGAGCGGATCTACTATCCCACATATGCGGGTTCGAACCTGGCCATCAACATTTCTTTTTTTCCTTTTCTTTTTTTTTTCCTTTTCTTTTTCTCTATTCATTTTTATTTATTTATGACTATTCTTTATTAATTCAAATTTTTTTCCTTTTTTTTCTTTCCTTTTTCTACATTTGTTTTTATTTATTCATTACTATTTTTTATTAATTCAAATTGACCCATTTTTATAATTAATTTTGAATTTTTTTTTAACTTTCTCTTGCACTAATTATTAATCTCTTGATATGAGTATAACGTGTTTATTTTTTTAATCAATTAGTGAGTACTGAATTATGAGCATCAAATAAATATTATAAAGAATATTAAATAGTAATTTTTAAAAAAACACAAATTTCAAAAATGATCTTTTTTAATTTAAAGGTTTTTTCGATCTTCATCAACGTTTTTGCTATGTAAGATGACTAGGCTGAAACTACAATTTTTATTCTTTCTCAACTATATATTTCTAATAACACATAAAATCAATGAAAGATGAATATATTATGTTAATACTATTAGATGGTTATACAAGCTCAAATTTTATTGAAAAAACTATTTTTTTTTCTTAAAATTTTTCAGCGAAGAAGACATCAAATTCCAAAAAGAAAATAAAATTAAATTGTTTAGTTATATCTAATCACATAATATCTAAAAGAAAATATGACAATGCATATTTGATCGATTTATTTTTTTAAAAAAATAAAATTAATAACCTGAGTTGTAACCCTAAAATAAAGCAATCGATCCTTTCATCTTACTTGAACGTTGTGGCACCCCCGTCTTCGAAATCCTAGATCCGCCTCTGTCGATATGGAATGGAATAAAATTGGAATTAGTTATATAAATTAAATGAAGTTATTATTATGAATTGAAATAAAACTGAATTAGTTATATAGATTTAATGAAGTTGTTAATATAAATTGAGATAAAACTAAAATTAGCTATATAGATTTAAGGGAAAAAATTCTGAAAAATACTTTAATTTTGGTTAAAATTGTTGTTACGATATCAATAGAGGATCTTTTACCCCCTACACTAATTAATAGTGTATTTTAAAGATATATATGTGCCCACGTGGACAAAAAACATATTGCATAAATATAAATAGTAATGTGTCCACGTGGACACATATATACCTTTAAAATATATTATTAAATAGTGCAGGGGGTAAAAGGTTATTTCCAAAATTTGGTATCGTTCGGTCAAAGTTCGAATATTTCAGACCTTTTTCTCTAGATTTAATGGAGTTGCCAATATATACGGATCAAAATAAAATTAAAATTAACCAGATAGATTTAATGGAGTTGTCAATGTGGATCGAAACAAAATTGAAATTAGCTATATAGATTTAATGGAACTGTCAATATGGATCGGAATAAAATTGAAATTAGTTATATAGATTTAAAAAGTTTTTAATATGAATTGAGATAAAAGTGAAATTAACTATATTGATTTAATGGAGCTACAAGTATATATGGGTCAATAAAATTAAAATTAGCTATATAGATTTAATGGAGTTATCAATATGGATCGAAACAAAATTGAAACTAGTTATGTAGATTTAATAGCTGTCAATATGGATCGGAATAAAATTGAAATTAGCTATATAAATTTAATGGAGTTGTCAATACATATCGATTAAAATTGAAATTAGTATAGATTTAATAAAGCTGACAATATGGATCGATTCAACTTATTTTAACTGATTCACACAGAATTTGGATTTGTTAAATCAAATGAATTGATCTATTTTTTTTTGGAAAAATGTATAATTGCTATATAGATTTAATGGAGTTATCAATATGGATCGAAACAAAATTGAAACTAGTTATGTAGATTTAATAGATGTCAATATGGATCGGAATAAAATTGAAATTAGTTATATAAATTTAATGGAGTTGTCAATAAATATCGATTAAAACAGAAATTAGTATAGATTTAATAAAGCTGACAATATGTATCGATTCAATTTATTTTAATTGATCCACACAAAATTTGGATTTGTTAAATCAAATGAATTGATCTATTTTTTTTTAGAAAAATGTACAAGTATCCCCCTAAACTATGACCAAAATTTCAGACACACTTTAACTAAAATAAGATACTATTACCCCTGAACCCATTTTTTGATAATTTTGTGCACCTTTTTGACTTACGTGGTATTCAAATATGTCTCACGTGCCTCAATTGCGTGGAGTTACGGAGTGTGCCACGTAAGACAAAAGGTGTACAAAATTACCAAAAAAATAAATTCCGAAGGGTAATAAGACCTTGTTTTAGTTAAGGTGTGTCTCTGAAATTTCAATCTAAATCTAGGGAGATACTTGTGTCTTATTCCAATTTTTTTAAACAAAAAATTTAATTTTAAACTGCTAACATAAATATTCATAAGGTACTACTATTTGCTAATTAAGTCTCGAGTTTAGCTACAAATAAAATTATCTTAGGCCTCATTTGTTTGCACTTAATGGAGGTCTGAATCTTAAACATTCAGATTCATCCCATTAAGTATCTTTGGTTTTTTATTCTGAATATGAATCATTCAAATTTAGCCCATTAAGTTTATTTGTTTTATTTTTAAAAAAACCTCTTGATGGGTCTGAAGAGGTCTGAATGAATCAGATCTGTAGTAGACTCTTAACAACATTCAGACTAATTTGATAAATTATCAAATAATAAATCATAGCTTCTCTGCTTTGGACGTGTCTTTTATCTCAAAACTAAAAACTTTTTCTCTCTCTTTTCTCAATCAAACACCATTTTTTCAATATGTAAGTTTTCATAAATCATTTCAAGTATTTTTTTATATTAATAATATTCTTGTATTGACGTGTGTCAAGAACACTGGTTGCAATAATATTTTTGGTATATTGTTGTTTATCAAGGTTTTGAATGAAAAAATAGTATTCCAAATCATGATTATTAAAACTTTTAAAACTTTTTTTTTATCAAAAGTGATATATTTTGTTGAAATGAAAATTTTATAATATTTTATTAATCGGAAAAGGGCCTAAAATACCCTTGAAGTATTGAAAATGGTACAAAATTATCCTTCATCCACCTATTGGCTCTAAAATGCCCTTTTCATCCACCTATTGGCTCCAAAATGCCCTTTTCATCCACCTATTGGCTCCAAAATACCCTTGTCATCCACCTTTGGGTTCAAAATTGACCACTTCTTTAATTGTTTTAAAATTAAACTCTTTAAATATTTTTTAAAATACTTGGCGTTCAACTATTGGTTATAATTTAATTTATTAATATAGTTTATAAATCAACCCACTACCCACTCATTACTAACTAAACCCCACCCAATTAATAATCCAATTATAATATCAAAATTGTCATAAACACTACTAAAACACGATGAAATTATAGATTTCTGAAAATGACATTCAAAATTATTTGAGTCCGAATCGAAGCCCCAATTAAATATAGGTTGAGCCGCTTATTTAGGAGGACACTTTCAATAGGATTATCTTTCAAGACTGAATTAAAAATTTATGATTAAAGGTAAAGAAGTAATACATCCCGAATTAATTCATGCACTTTTTTAAAATATAATTTTATAAATATTTATGATTTGTTTTAAAACCTTTAATATATTATTTTGAAAAAAAGTTAACTATGAAGTAACATCACATAATTGAGACGTAAGAATAATTAAGATGAACATAGTCAGACTTTTAAGTTTATCGGTAATTTTTATTTAGACACTTAACGTATGATAATTTACTTCTGTAGATATTTTCGTCTCAAATTTTTAAAAACACTCAATTGGCAGTAGCTTTTCTGTTGTTGCATTAATAATGTGACGGGTGTATTAATTTGGAGGGGTTTAATTAGTAATGGGTGGGTAGTGGATTGATTTATAAATTATACTAATAAGTTAAATTATAACATATAGTTGCGTGCCACGTATTTAAAAAAATATTTAAATAGTTTAAATATAAAACCGTTAAATAAGTGGTCAATTTTGAACCAAAAGGTGGATGACAAGGGTAATTTGGACCCAATAGGTGGGTGGGAAGGGTATTTTGGAGCCAATAGGTGGATGGAGGGTAATTTTGTACCATTTCCAATACTTTGAGGGTATTTTAGGTCCTTTTCCGTTTATTAATATAATGTTCAATTTCACTTCCACATTCAGATATTGAAAACAAACAACATTAATTATTTAGTGTTCAGACTTAGAGACCACATCTTAATATTCAGATGTGTATTCAAATCAAAACACCCAAATCTTAATGCAAATCTTAATATTCAGATGTGTATTCATATTCAGACATCTTAATCTTAATAGAAACAAATGAGGCCTTAGTTGTAATATTTATTAAGTTTGACTTTAAGTAAAAAATTGATTATATCACTTTAATTTAAAATTATTTTCATTTTATGTAAATATTTTAGGTAAAATCGTACAAGAAAATAATCTTGTTAGATGTAAAGTTCTTATAAAATTGAATTATTTTTTATATGATAGCACTCGAACCAAATAGTAACTTTAATAAGCAAACTAAAACGGTTAACGAGTAGTAATACAATTAGCTAAATATAAATATTGACTTAGTGTTGTTTCAATAGATCATAAAAAGATATGACAATCTTCCATTCATTAAGAGTAAACTTTCAGTATGGCACCTCAACTTAGTTTCTAACTAACTTATAAACGTTTTAACATGTTTCTATCATATTTCGTCGATACTTAAATACTAATCATATGAGCTATGATAAATAAATTTTAGAGGTGTGTAGATATTAATTTTATAAGTTAAAGTGTTCAATTAATATATTATAAACAAATTGAGAATTTTAGATATGCACTTGCAAAAGTAAAGTATTTTTTACGTACTAAGATTATTTTATGCCTAAAAAAAAGTAATTTTTACGGTTTAAATATCTATTTAATACTCTCTTTATCGAGCAATAGTTGTTCATTACTGACTTGACACATGAATTAAGAACAGTAAATGATAAGAATAATTTTATTAAATTACCTTTATTAAATATAATTCGTCTAAATATTAAAAAAATATATATATTTAATAACAAAAATAAAATAGCTCATAAAATGACTGAATAATTATTACTTTAAATATTCTACAAATCATGTTATTTAATTATAAAATTTGTGTGTAGCTAAATTTTATTTAGATAGTGCACACTCACAAAGAAATAGGAATATATATACATAGAAAAAAACAAGAAAATTAGGCAGAAAATGGAAGTGAAGAGAATCCTAGATATGGGAAAGATATGCACACATTACAAAAAACACATATACCCAAATGGTGACCACCGGACTTGTATGCCAATTGGGATTTTCATATGGTTATAATAGACATAACAAACTATAGGTTAAAAAAATAAATTATTATATGTGAGTTTTGTACTTAAATTATTGAACGTTGAACGTTCTTGTTAGCTATGGTTTATAATTTTTTTAGATAATTTATTGAGAGGCGCGTAAAAAATAAAAAATAAATATAAAAGAATGTTCTCAAGCACACTGAGTTCATGATCTTTAATTATAAATTTTTTAAATGCCTGATAATTTAGATGTGAAACTTATATATAAATATACTACTCGGTAATTTAGACATTGGTATTAAGTATTGATATAGTAACTTAATATATCAAAATTTGAATATTATTGGTCTCATTTAAATTAGGGATTATATTCTCAAATTAACCTTGTTTCATCTCTAACAACCTCTATTGTTGAGGTACTTTTATGTGATCTCTTATGATTGAGAAAATCCAACAAAGGACATTAGTTGATGTTTGGTATGATAAGAGTGTGTTATTAAAAATTAAATACATGTTTTATAAATTCTTTGTCACGTTGTATGGAACAAAACTTGAGACAATTATGAACTCGCACATAGAGAAGATGAAAATAGTAGAAACGAGAATGTTAAAAATATATATGGACATATACTAAGAGATAGATTAGAAATAAAGATATTCGAGACAAGATGAGAGTTACCTTTGTGATGAACAAGATAATGAGGAGAGAGTGAACAAAATATTGAGTGGAGCTGATTAATTTGACATGATCATGATACTAAATTAAATAATATGAAGGTCGAGAATAATTAGAAGAATAAACTACTTTATTAAGCATGTATTCATACTTTATATGTAATCATGTCTACATTTTTGAATAATTACATATATTCTATCATTTTCAGTTAGGTATATTGGTATACACCTAAAAATTAGCCTAGGACAATTGAATATTCGAACAAATTATGTATCCCACAAGTAATGCATTCACCCTAATCAACTCACTCTATGTATCATAAACCTACCACACGTTTATGAAACAAGTATACCTATCATAGAATTTTAACATGTATCTAATAAAATATATACATATATCTAGTTAAAAGTTCATGTATATGATAAAGTGTATATGTATATGAGTTAAGATATTGTAGAATCTACGAGAAAAGATTTTTTATGCTCGAAACAAAATAGAAAGAAATTTGAAAATTTTTGATAAGAAATTCAAAAATCAGGAGGAACGCGTGATTTGCTCCTAAATTAATGCATTCAGATGCATTCCATATTTACATAAACATAATTAGATGTATTTGTTTAACATGTATCTGAGATACATGTATCGGGACAGTCCAAATACATGTATATGGGGACTAATAAGTTTGTATGAATTGTAATATCAAAACTCATTGGAAAACAAATAATTAATCCCTGAACTAGTAAGATATATATAAGTTTCCCTAATTAGAATAGATTAATTACTTTCGTATTATCTTATTCTTTAATTTTATTATTATTTCTACTAATTCTCTTCTCATTTATTCTTAGTTTTCCCTTGTCGTACTTAATTTGATATGGTTTGCCTGAGTAAAAACTTTATTAAAGATAATTTCTCATTCTTCAACTTCCTGAATTATAGGACTATATAAATTAAGTGGTCGTTTGGTGTGACGGATAAGTATATATAGTCCAGCATAAAAAGATAGTTTTGCGATAAAATTTTGATGTCTTATTTGATTGACATGTTTCGAATAACTTATCTCACAATTTATACCATAGTGACAGAATAAGTTATCTCATATATAGGATGGGATAAGCTATCTCAAAATAATTAATCTTGAATAACTAGTTTCCACCAACCGAACAATCTCTACTTCCTCTATACTTAATTTATAAAATTATAATGAATATGTTCACGTAGAGGGCACGGAGTTTAAGAAGAAGGAGATAGTATGATGACAATTCTTGTTTTTATTCTCTTATGCAAACAAAATAGCAGAGATATTTTTTTTTATTTTATCTTTTATTTTCTGAATTCAACAGAGGCCCCTAATGGTGCTCACTGCTCATCATCAGAGACTGAGATAAGGTATATGAACAGTATTTTTATGAAGACCAAAAGGTTTTTTGGATACTAACGGTCGGAATTCATTTATTTTCTTCTGTTTATAATTTAATAAGACACTAAAAAAATGACATAAATTAAAGCACCATGTGCTAAAATTTAAGAAGTTGTTTGGATGAAATTGCTCCTACCGTAAAATTATCAAATGAACGGATTAAATTAAATTTCAGGAGTAAGTTATGTACGATTTTTAAGAAATATTGATTGATATGATATTTGATCATAAAACTCATACTTCTTCGGTTCAATCGTACTTATCTACGATTGATTTTACAAACTTGTTAAGAAAGTATTATAAATAAAAAAATAGTTTAATTATATCACTCTTTGAATATAGTAATAAATGTAATGTCTTGAAAAATATAGTAATAGGAAAATAATCAATAATAAGGGTAAACTAGAAACTAAGTATAAAATTATCCATTAATTTCATAAAGTGAACAATTATTATTGAACATCCTAAAATAGTATACTGAACAACTATTGTTAAACGGATGAAATATTAATTAATGTGTAGTCTAAGGTATTGAAAAATAGGTAAATAATGTTGAAGGTAAATATGAAAAAAGATAAGTAAAAAATAAATATTTATTTTTAGTATGATAAATGGTCATTAAATTGCGTAGGAATTAATTATATTAAATCAAAATGGGTTAAATAATGAGATATAATTCAACTCGCCCAACTCTTATTTGTGCTTTAACGTTAAACAAAATTATTTGGTATGGATTATGATGGTTTAGTGTGACTTATACTTTTAATTACTTGCCTTCTTGGTATGATGGTTTAACATTTGATCCAATTGATTGATCTTCGTGATATTTGATTAAGCACATTTAATATTTAAATTGATTGAATTATGTGTTTCTAGTTGTTGTTTTTTTAATTTAAGGAGGGTGTTTGTAATTTGAATTAGTTTTAAAATTATTTCTATATCTAAATATAAAGCAACAATATAAAATTAACGTTAAACACGAGTAATCAATAAATTATTAATTATTATAAATTTGTGAGTATTCACCACTAAAAACTATTTAACATTTTAATTAATTGAAGATTAATAACAATTTGTCAAGATCAAATTAAAATTTATCAATAATTAAGTGAGAGGAAAATGCTATTAACCATGATTTCTTAATTTGATTACTTAATAAAATATTTTTCCTTTATTATCTTTATATATAACATATCACACAAACAAAAGCTTATAAATCTTTTTAAATAAAAAAAAATCATCAATCAATTTCAGCTATATTTCAACTAATATTGTCTTAACTGATAAATGAATGAGTTATTAACACTTTCAAACTTGAATGAATTATGCTTACCACATTTTCATGATTAATTTTGTCACCTCTATCAATATATTATCTTTACATTTTTTTCTTGTATTATTATAATAATAGAGCTTTGGATTCTCAATTCTCTTAAGCCTACAAAGGCAAATATTGCATCCCTAGTCTCTTAAAAAAAAAATGAGGTTTTGTGTGATAACTTTATATGGCGATTCTTTTAATAGCGTATTTTGTTTTATTTTTTCTTTTTCGGTTGTTATTTCTATTACCAATCACCTTTACTTCCTCATTTTTCCTTGTTTTTCCATCATCATTGCCACCATCACATAGAATAATATATTAATACAGATTAATGTATAGCCGCTAAAAATTAAAGAACGAATAGATTTGTTTGATAATTAATGAACATATACATTCATCTAGACTCAATAAAATAAATTTTTAATATTCTACATAATACTAAATTTAAACTCTTTAAGGAGAAAGGATAATAAATTTGCTCATAAATGTGTCCCCCTATATTCATCTTGCCCTCATTAAAATTTTCAAGTATTCTACTTTGTCATATAGTTTTTAATTTCTCTCTTATTTATTGCATTACTTGAGTTTCTAAAATATCACTTTGACCCCTTAAGCTTTGTCCTTGTTCGCTTTGGGGTCTGTACACATCACTATGCCACACAAGAATTAAAGCTTTATACCATCTCACGATTTCATACCGTGATATGATATCGTATGGCAAAACGTCTACTTATACATTAATTAGAATATATATATATAATTATGGTGATTCCATTTTTAGAAAAAATCCAAATTGACCTCTTGAGATATACTTTTTTAGTAATATATATGCAAAGATTTACCTTTGGAGAATTTTTTTTAGCCAAAATCATAATCTTAAACCAACAAGCAACATAAAGATTTACTTGTTAGAAAATAATACTAATAACAATACTAATAACAATAATAATAATAATAATAATGCACTAAAAAATGATCATTTTTTATTAACTAAGGCTTATTGACCTCCAATTTGAGGTCAATTGAAAAAAGATCCTTAGAGATTGATTTTTTCAAATGGATCGATTTTTCAAATCAATATTTGACATTTCTTTAATAGTGGAGAATACTGAAGATCAGTATAAAATGTTATACATTAGGGCTGGGCATATGGTTCAAACCGAAAAAATCGACCGAACCGTTTTTTTTTTAAATTTCGGTTTCGGTTTTTCGGTTAATTCGGTCGGTTTCGGTTTTGAATTTTAATATTTCAGTTTTTCGGTTCGGTTTTCGGTTTTTAGATTTAAAAATTCGGTTAACCGAAAACCAAAATTACGTATACTGATGTATTACGTATTTACGTATATCGGTATATATGTAATATGTTACCCTGTGGCCCTGCCCATTCCCACTACAATCGGCCCATCCCATCCCAAATTCCCAATAGCCCAACAGCCCAACTACCCAAATAACCAAATTCCTAAGTCCTAACCCAATTACCCAATTATGAATTACGGATTACCCATTCCCTGATTCCCATTTCCCTAAATTCAAATACTCAAATTCCTAAATCCCTAAATTACATACGCCGACCGCCGACGTCGACGCCGACTCGCCTCTCTCAGTGACGCTGACGCAGATTACAGATACGCCCTAAGCCCCTAACAGATACGCTGGTCGCAACTCGCGACGGCCGACGCCGACTCGCCTCTCATCTCGCCAACTCGACTCATCACTCATCTCTCAAGTCTCAACTTTCAGCTCTCGTCAGTCGATATGACTCACTCGTAAGTCGTAACTGTAAGTTAGTCAAATCTCAAATCGTCTCTAAACCCTCATCTCTCCACTCTCAAGTCTCATCAGTCATCTCATTCTCAGTTAACTAGTTGAAAGCTGTAATTTATTTATTTTTTTATTTCTTCTTTGTTTCCACTTTCCCGTATTATCTTTTTTCTTTTGAAGATGAAGAAATGTGTTTAATTGCTTTGAGTTTTTGTGACTATAATGACATTCATAAGTGCTCTTCCTATCGTCATAGTTGTTGGCTTGCTGCTGCTTCTGCTTCTGCTTCTGCTCTGTGAAGATGAAGAAATGTGTTTAATTCCTTGCAGCAGACCTTGTTCTAATATTTGTAATATTTGTAACATATTGTATAGTTATACATGGACCACCAGCAATATGTACACTAGCACCTGCACCTCTACCATCAATTGTCTTAAATGAATTCAACTTTAATTCTTCACAGGTCTCTGTTGTTTCACCTTTTATTAAATCAGTCCAATTATTAACTCAATTCTATACTTCCTGGGACTCTGGGAGAACTTGAATAGTAGATGACACAAACTGTTTTGATACTTCCTGGGAGAACTTGAACCTTCTGAATTTTGATTGTTGTTCTTGTTGTTTATTTCACTTTTTTATAGATGACACAAACTGGAATTGGAAGTAAGGGAAGTGAAAGTGGAGCTTCAAATGAGAGCATACCTTACACCTCATCTCCCAGTGAGGTTGAAGTTAATGTTGATACTTCAAAGAAAAGAAAAACCATGGTCTTGGTTTTAAATTTGGTTAAACCGAAACCGAACCGAAATAAACCGAACCAAAGTTATAATAACCGAACCAAACCAAATTATTTCGGTTTGGTTTTGGTTTTACATTTGGCCAAACCGAAAACCGACAAACCGAACCAATATCTACAAACCGAACCGAACCGACCGAACGCCCAGCCCTATTATACATATTCATCTTCAATTGTATATTCTCACAAACTACTCTGTTAATTATCTTAAAATATTAAGTCCACGCGCAATCTCTTTTTAAAAAATCACAATGATTAAAAAAGAAAAGAAAAAAAATCCACGTGATTATGATTGATCCAAAAATATGTACATATAAATAACAAAAGTAGTTACAAAGAGAGTTACTTCGAAAAAACAAATTTAAGTATGGAAAAAAAAAATGTGTTTTGTCGTGCATCACCATTTTTAACCTACCTCTTTTTTTATATCAAGTTAAAAATAAAATAAATAGTTTCCAATTGACAAGAAAAGTAGTGTCACTTTTATAACGTCACCATTTTCCAAAATTTTCTTATATTCCGATATAATATAGAGTCATCCTTTTAAAAGAAGAAAAAAGCCAGTATCATATTGTTTCAAGATATAAATTAATAAGGAAAAACAATAAATATATATCATTCGATTAACTAATTTAACAAGATAATTAAAGTCTCAGTATATTTATTATGTAATAAAATACGTATATTATATGAATAGTAAAGTATATAAAAAGATGGACCCATAATTTGAAGACGGTAAAAGCACCTTTAAAATCATACCGTATATTAGTCAGAAGCAATGTCACGCAACATGGACTAATAAAAAAAAATCGAAGTTATTTGGTGCACATACACCTTATTTTTTCACGTGGATCCATCTATGACTCATACGTATAATATGATATAAGTATATACAATGAATACATTTTGTATATGTTTTATAAGTTAAATGGTTTATTCTCATAATTATTTCATTATTAAATAGTTCATTGAGATTAACACCCTTTAGTTTATTATGTTCATTGTTAGATTACATGTTTGTGTTTACTTTGTATTGCTTTCATTTTTGTCCTTTTCATGCTATTGAAGTATAATATGATAATTTACCTTAAAAAGAGAGAGAAAAAAAGGAGACTATGGACACAAGAATTGATGTTATGGATCGTGAAAATTAAGTCTAATCGATGTGTTACAAGCAAATAAATATACTTTATAATAATTTAATTATTTAGATAAAATAATTATGCATTTCAGTAAAATATTAAAATAAACGTCTCTCATCAGTAATATCATCATGACTCTCGAAGTCATGTATGATAGCAATATCAATTACCAAACCAAAAATGATGAGTAGTAGGGGAGATTTATCTTGAATTCAAGTTTCCCCGACACTTAAAATTGACTAAAATTAAAATAATTTTTAAAAACTGATTATATTTTAATTGATGTGTTGCAAGCAAATAAAATGTACTTCATCTAGTAACTTAAATATTTAGAAACGATCATGCATTTCAGTAAAATATTAAAATAAATGTCCCTCATCAGTAATATCATCGTGACTCTCGAAAGTCATGTATAATAGCAATACCAATTACCAAACCAAAAACGACGAGTAGTGGGGGAGATTAATCTTGAATCAAGTTTCACCGGCACTTAAAACTGACTAAAATTTAATAATTGTTAAAAATTGGTTATATTTTAAATGAGAATGCTACAAGCGGCAAAGTGGTGTTATTTCTGAAATAAATCCAAAGGCCCATTTTACAGATCCATCCTACCGCAAGGTCCAAGACTATACAATTGGGCCTAAGCTCATATCTCCGCCTACGGCCCATTTTGTAGTTTATTTATTTATTTATGCACACCCCTCCGCAAGGGAAAATGTTCAAATACACCCCCAAATTCTTTGGATTTGGTCAAGCGAGTAAAAGTATGTTTAGATTTTACTTAAACATTTCGAGTTGTTCAAACTTCAAAAATGTGCTTCAAATTATTGCAAATGATATACATAAACCAAAATGTGAGTTTAGAGATAACTTTGGATCTTTTGTCTGTCTACAAAGGCTCCGTCGTTTTAAATGTCAGAGTCTATCCGTCAAGATAGACGATCAACAGAGAGGGGAAAATATTCGACTAAAAGTATATGAAGCTTTCGTGGACCAAAAAAAAAAAAAAAGGCAAATATAAGAATAATCGAATAGTTTTAGGTAAATTTGAACATTTTTTCAAGATTATGCAAGTACTTGAGGAAATTGGCAATGCACTACTACAAGATATCTAATAGGTATTGGATGACGTAATACATAAACGTTATATTTAACTTAATCTCAACTGATATTTATATCTATTTTTTTTAACTCTTGCTTAGGCATGCATAACTAAATATTTAAACTTATATAAAGTTAAAGAAGTAGTAGATACATGTTTCATACATGGCATGAGAGATACATCAAAACTGATTTGTATTATGTTATGTAAGAGGCGTGTGTGTACTTACTCAAATTTATACAAATTTAAGTGTTTAATTACTTGTGCATGTTCAAAATAAAAAGATATAAATATCAATTGAAGTCAAGTTAAAAAACATGTTTATATATTATTCCATTGATTCAACAATAGTTGTCCACTATACTATTTTGGGATGTCCAACAAGACTTGTCCACTTATTGAAATCAATTAATAATTTTACACTTATTAATTATAGTCATTTCCCTATTATATTTTTCAAGACATTATACTTATTATGTTCAAAGGGTAATATAGTAAAATTACCCTTATATTTATAATTTCTTAAGAAGTGTACAAAGTCAGTAGTATACAAATAATATTATTGAATAGAAGAGTATATTGTTACTGAATTGTTATAATATATGAATATTATAACTCGCTAGAAGTCTGTATATCGTTATTGAATTATTAAAATGTATGGATATTATAACTCGTTAAAAGTCTCTCACCTTATAAATATGGAGATTAGAAAGGAGATTTGGTTAGATAGAGCTTTATGCTAATCATAAGTCTATTACTTAAGCCCCAAGGCTTAGCTCGAGTGGTAAAAGGTGGAAGATTTTGCGGCTAAGTAACAAGTTCAAATTCCAGACCATGCAAAGAGAAGCTCGATATTTAAGTGGAGAAAAATAAAAGAACAGACTCATTATTCACCAAATTTAGAAGACTGTAATTGTTCCAAAGGACAGATGACGAACAAATTACTCGATTATCTAAAAAAAAAAAAGGAAGTCTATTACTTAAATAGCCACTTAATTATTCAAAATTATCAAATAAGTCATGTTTTCATTTGTAACAAATTTGTCGGTACTTAAATACCTTAGGAGTAAAGGGTGTATGACACGCGCTTGGGAGTGAGAGTGGGTAAGAACAGCTTACTTGTTGTGCTGTACAATTATTTTTGTGCATATTCTGGCACAATGCGTGTCGGTGCTTCTCTAGCAAAAAGTGTTATTCCTTCCTTCAATTTATATTTGTCACGTTACATTTTTCTAAAAGTCGATGTTATTAATTTTTTAAAATTAAATTAGATTATATTAGTTTGATAACTAAATAAAATATGATATTTAAAAATTATACAAAAAATATTATAAATTATAATTATTTATATATCAATATGATTAAAATATACACCATAAAATATTTGTCAGAATTTTTATAGTTTGACTCTAAAAAAGAATCATGACAATTAAAAGTAAACGAAAATAAAACTTTATCAATAAAGACCAGTGTATTAGTAGTACTATTTATTTTGGTTTGATTTCGATATTTATTTTTAAGATTCGATTGAATTTGATTTACATTAAAAAAAATTTATATCAAATTAAAATGTTCCCTTAAATAATTCGAAAAAAAACCCATCCGTTTTCATGCATTATATTTTGAGTCTTCCGCTCTTTTAATTCATTTTATATATATGATACTTTCTCAATATTAATTTATGCTAATACATGTTTGATTGGATATAGAATTAGAGTATCTTTAAAAGTTTTTATAGATATATTATATAGTGATAGATCATCTGATTTATAATAAAATAATAATTGAATGATTATAAAATATATTAAAAAAATATTAACTTTAATAATCTCGTATTTAGATTGAATTTGAAATATTTAAAAATGACAATGATTGAGCTTCAAAAAATTAAAGATCAAACAACGACAGGAGAACTTAGAAAACAAAGACTTTAAATATTTAAATATATTTAGGGAGAAATATTGAAAATATTCGTAAATTATTAGTTTTATTTTTGAATTATGAGTGATGACGGTCTTATAAATATCTTTTGCTTAAATAAATAAATCTAGATACACTCTGGACCCAGATATAATAAATAGTTTCAAACTCTTGTAAGAGTATATGACTCTTCATAAAAACTCAAAAAAAGCTTTGAAAATACCATATGAGTGTTTCCCATATGTAACAAGATTAGAAAAGTATTTAAGTTTAGTTAGTTAAAAAAAAAATATTTTTAATATTATTAATTCAAAAATAAAACTAACCCAAAAATATTTAATAGATTATAAAATATATATTATGATAAAGGCAATCGTTTCTCAAATATAGACTTAAAAATATCTATACGTGCATAAACATAAACCACATGAAAATGAAAGAGGGACAACTCATTTGTTTCCTACGGGTCGTTTGGTACGCGGAATAATTAAACTATTTCATAATTAAATTCGAAATAATTTATAATGTAATTGATTGTGAGATATTTCATCTTTAGTCCATTTAATTTATAATTATTTTATCTGTTTCTTAAATTAAATAAATTAATTTATAAATTATAATTTCAATATAACTTAAATTTGTGTATTTGATCGTTCCCTTACTGATGAAGCCGACAACCTCTTCTCTCTTTTTTTTTTAACTTTTTTCGATAATTTTTAGTTTTAATTTTACACGTAACATGTTTAATATTATAAAAAATTCTTATATTTTATGTATCTTTAAGTTAAAATTATAAAATATAATTTATTTATTTATTTATACTCTTTTAAAATTCGAATCAAGTCAAAACAAAAAATCATATTAAAATAAAAAAAATATTAACCTTATATAACGTGTGTAACATAAATTGCCAGCGCTTAAGAAAGTGATAGATAAATACTGCTCAACAGAAAATATTTATTGTTGCAAGTAGTAAATACTATAATAATGTTCCGATAATTTGGTTGTTAGTTAGAAAATAATAATGCCAACAATCAATATGATTTGATTTATTTATCGCTTTTTAATGACTAAGATATAAAGATAAAAATCTAGTTAAATAATTTTTGATGAGTTAAATGGATGTCGATTAAAAGAGAAGAAGACGTTCGAGGAAAATATCAATTTTGTTATAATTTTTAATATTCACTTCAACGAAGATTTTTATGCCACAATCAAGCATAACTTTTAATATAATTTCACAACCTTATTCTTAATTATCTGAAAAACTATGAGACTTGGCCGCGATTAAGAAAAATCTCTTTAGATTTACAAACTAATCTTTTATTATTTCAAAAATTAAAATAATTATATAGTCGTCAAATCCAAAATAAATTAGATTTTAATTTAATTTTTTTACCTTTCATTACTTAAAATTTAGTTGTTAGAAAATAAAGTTCATTAAAAAAAAGAGAGAATTCCTTAAATTTGTGTCTGGTATAATGATTTTTTTTTGTTTAATTTAAAAGAAAATATATCCTAAAAAGAAAAGTATTTTGCACATAATCATGATATAGGAATAATGATGTTCAATAGTTTCATTAAATTTTTGCGATAGTATATTTTATAATTTTAAGAAAGTTGTGTAAATATTTACTTGTTACAAATGCTTAGAGGTTTTGCCTATTTCAAGTTCTTACATAAATCAAGTAAATTCTTATATTTAACTTCTTTTTTTTTTTAATAAAAAAAAGTGACAATAATGACATTTAAAATATAAACGATAAATTATACTGTTTAACAAAAAATATGCATATTTTTTATTGTAAGTAAATTAAAGTACACATATTTGTTAGCCTCCTATGAAAGCTTAACAATAAATTTGAGAAGAAATGAAAAAAGAATATGACAACAAATTAATTTCAAAATTATAGTTTATATATTACATTGTTAATCAATTAAAATAAAAAACACTTTACGTTTAATAATTTGCATAATATTTGGAGATCTGCAAGATCAAAAAGAAAAAGAATGAAGAATTTGAAATTAGCTATAAAATAATATATGTTGAATTTTTTGAATATACAACAATATTATGTTATGTTGAATTTTGTGGATATATAACTAATTCATCATTGCATATTCTTCTACTTTAGTATAATCATGATATAAATAAATTTGTATGTAACAATTCTTTAAAATTACAATAAATTATGAAAGGGAACTAATGACTTCAAAATATAACAATTTTGTGCTAAATCATTAAATGTTAAATATATAAAATTTAAATCATTGCTTCGGCTTAATATCATGATATATATATCACTTGCTTTCACACTAGATGCCTAAAATAATTGAATCTTCAAAAACACAACTTGAAAAAATATCAAAAGTTATTACTAAAAACTTTAAATATTAAATACATAAAATTTAAATTCTGATTTCATTTATATCTCTTCATATCACACAACACTTTTTTACTACACAAATCTCCTAAAAAAAAATATCACCCACACTATTATTTTCAATCTATATGAAAAGTACTGAATTTTTTTTTATCTATTGCGAATCATAAAGAATCATTCTAATTTTATAATTATGATTATTAATAAAAAAAAAGTCATGAGATAAAAATCATTTAGTATTACCAAATAATGAAAAAACAAAAAAATTATACAATTTAGACTAAAAAAAAAACTACATAAAAAGCTGACATTGATAGATTGGAAGGGATTATATAAATCTCACAAACCCCAATTAAAACCCTAATAAAAACAACCCAAATCCTTTTATTTTTCTTTTTGAGAATTCATTTTTCTTTACTTTTAGTTATGAACTTTTATACAGTGCAAATTAAAAAAAGATGTTCAAAGTGCAGTCATTGACTATTAATTTAGGAGTTATAATTGTCAAGAGTTATGTGAGGTAATGAAATAAAAATAATTAAACTTTTATTTTAAAGAAAATAAACAAATGAAAAAGTAATAATTGAGACATTCATTCATTTCTGTATAACAATAAAATGAATAAAAAGATAACTTTTTAGTTACAAATAAAATTATGATACAAAAAACATTCTTAAGAATTAAGATCCTACAATATATTAATAAATAAATTTAAAAAAATAAATTAAAAGGTACCGGATAAATATTAGTAATTCACATAAAACATGAGATAATTGGTAAACAAAAAGATATTTACAATATATTAATATATAAATTTTAAAAAAGTAAATTAAAAAAGATACCTGATTATTGTTCGTGATTCATATCAAATATAAGACAATTGGCAAACAAAAAATATTTACAATATATTAATATATAATTTTTTTTAAAAAAAAAGTAATTAAAAAAAGGTACTGATAAATATCACTGAATCACATCAAACATGAGATAATTGGTAAACAAAAAATATTTTTTCGTGATATATATAGCTCAAGATTTATTGGAGAAGATGAAAAAGTGAGGAGTTATATATATTAATTTCCAAAATCCATTAAATTTTGCATTTAAATGGAAATGAAACGGTTACAATTAAAATTTGGAAAAGAATCTTCCTCTTTACAATTAATTAGAATATATTAATTATTATAGTCTTAATTAAAATCTATTTACATGGAAAATAGGGAAAAAAATAAAAATAGATAAGTAAATTTCTTGATAATAGAGGCATGCCACATCAGCTACTGAAGATTCTCATTTATATATATAGAGATAGATTAAACTTTAGAATACAAAAATCTAAAAAATTTAAACTATGATATTCAAATCAAGGACAAAATTTGCACTGCAAAACCAAACTTTAAAATAATATAGCATGAAATGAACAAGTGCAAAAGATATCTACAAATTATTCTAAGTAATGCAAACTTACACCTAAATATTAAATAATTTTTAGGCATCGGCTAAGATTTAAATAATATTTTAAAAGTGTTTATTGATCCAACAAATAACATCTTCAATATGATTTTATAAGTGAACTGATAAGAATTATTTATATATTTTATATAAATTTGTACCTGAATATTAGATACTTTCTAACATTGGATAACATTTAAACACACATTTTAAAAGAGGCTCTTGGATCCAACAAATAATATCTTTAGTATAATTTTTATAAGTGAAATTGATGACAATGTTTAGACACATTTTGTCTTTATTTGCATGGGGGAGACAAAAACAAAATAAGAATCAATTTAATATAGTTTCACAAGTAAAACTATCTGAAAATGATACACATATTGTATTTATATATATTTTTGGAATAAATAAAAAAATTCGATAGACACTCGATTCAAAGTAGCTAATTGGTGTCATTCCCATCACAAACTTTTCATAGAATCCAATTTTGTAACTATGCTATTAAGTGTGATACTCGCGAGCGTTAGAGATGTGCAAAGATCATTATATTTTATATATTATTGATTCGTTTTTCAAATACGTTAAATCAATAATTAATAAGCTATTTTTATCGATTTTTGATTTATTAATTTGATCCTTAACGATTTAATTTTTGACTTAACCAATAAAAATGCTTATTTAATAAATATATAATTTCTCTAACAATTTGAGGCGACAAGATAATAATGCAACTTTACAGAATGCTCATAAAATAGAACAATGATAACTAACATGAAAAAAACTATACAAATACAACAACACAAAAGATAAATTAAGAGGATTATAGTTCTTATTTTAGGTTTTGACGTTCTTAATAATTTGAAGTTGTTAATTCTTATTCATCTGACCGAGTTGTAGTAGGAAGATACTTTCTCTCTTCAAGTATTATTATTAGATATATAATAAACCTTATTGAGCCGATCAAGCTATCGAATTTTCGCAGCACAACTTCACCAGGTCAAGGTCAATTCAAAGTCAATATGAAGTGTGAATTGAAGTTTAAATGACAACGGCACTAGCTGGTATGATACTCAATGACATAACTACCCTTTGACTAGGGTGTCTAATCGGATACCCTTTGTCAAAAAATTACACTGCATTTATAAGTAAAATGATGCTTAAAATGGTTAAATATAACATATTTTGGACATCTTTGAAAAATAACAAAGTTTTTTAGCTCAGTGATTTTAGTCATTCAGCTCAAGCTAAGTCCTTTGTAACCTGATGTGCGCGAGTTCAAATCCTCTTAATATGTTATTTGACTTTTGATTTTTTTTTTCATTAAAAATTTAAATAAAATTTAAAAGCAATTATTTAATTTAAAGTCAATAAACAAAACCTATTTATTTATTTATTTATTCCACAAAGCTACTAAAAGTGAAAAAGGCTCCATATATAATTTCTATTAGTATGTAAGTCTTTTGATTCTACTCATTATTTTTCATTTCTCGTTGTTACTCATCGAAAGTTAGTAAAATCTTGAAGTATAACAGTGATTTTACTCTAAATTAATTTTTTTTCTTTTTTTTCCTTTGTCTATTTACTTTCTATCAAATAAACGTGAACATTAAAGCCAAAAATATTATGTAGTTTGATTTTAAAAAATTTAATACATATTTTAATTTTTTTAAAAAAACAACCATTAATGTTACGTAGTTAGATTTACAAAATTTAAGTGCACCCATTCATTAATAATTTTTATTAGCTATTAAAATTTTGGTCATCCTTCATAAAAATTTTGATTACGCCACTGATGATACTGATATAAATATTTAATATTTATTTAGGGATAAAGTAGTAGTTACATAGTCTTAATGGATTACCAGTTTACCTAATAACCTAATATTTTAAAAAATAAATAAAAATCAAATCGATAATTTGATAATTTTTTTAATTATAAAATCACTAAAAACCCATTAATTAAATAAACACGACAACAATAAATCAATAACATTTTTTTTCAATTCAATTTATGAATTGGTTCAATTTTCCGCACCCCCAAAGAGCGTAGAGAGAATACTATCATAAAAATAATTATCGGATGCCGATATATAGTAACACCCTCAATATAATTTTACAAGTAAATTTGACAAAAATAATCTATTATTTGAGTGGAGTAGCCAAAAAAAAGACAATAACATATCAATATAATTTTACAAATAAAATTTTTAAAACAAATCTTATTCATATCTTTTTAAATAGTTAAATTTTTTTCGATTAATATTCGACTCAAAATTAATAACTAGCGTCATTCACAATAAACTTTTAGAATTTAAACATAACCCAATTTTGTAGCGCGTATTATTAAGTGTGATACTCGCGAGTGTAAAAAAATATAAATTCAATCGGGGCCACAGCGAAAGAGACTAAAAAGCTCTCCTCCCTCCTTTTTCTTGCTTTAAATACATTCACCGTCAAAAACCTATACATACATATCGATTCACTTCAATATAGAGAGAGAAACTGAAGAAATATCTTCAAAAAAAATTGTAGTGAGAGAGGATTTGCAGTAATCGGAAATGGCAGGAAGAGTAGATCTGGACGGTAATCCCATAAAGCAGATTACGATATGCATGATTGGTGCCGGTGGATTCATTGGTTCTCATCTATGTGAGAAGCTTCTGTCGGAGACTCCTCATAAGGTGCTTGCTGTCGATGTTTACAGTGATAAGATTAAGCATTTGCTTGAACCGGCGACGGTTACTTGGGCTGATCGAATTCAGTTTCATCGAATCAATATTAAGAATGATTCTCGCCTTGAAGGTCTCATCAAAATGGCAGATCTGGTAATTTTAAGCTATTTTATTTCTTCTATGGTGTATGTATGTGTTCATTATGCAAATAATTGGATGTTCATGTGGTGAATTTTTGTGTTTTTTTTTTGAGGATTTTTGTAGTTTATAGCTTGGTGTTTGGATTATTTGATCCGGTGGCGGAGACGAAATATGAAGTAGTAAACACACGTAGAAGCTAAATAGGTTCAACATTTATTATATATAACAGTATAATTTTAAGTTCCATGTTTGAAATTGAGCATAAGGTACGCGCCGTCGTTGTTTATGGTGATATGATTAAGCATTTGCTTGAACCGGCGATGCTTACTTGAGCTGATTGTATTCAGTTGCATTGAATCAATATTAAGAATTATTCTCGCCTTGATGGCCTCGTCATGGCAGATCTGGTGATTTTAAGCTCTTCACATTTTTGTGTTCTTCTTATTTAGTGTCTGCCCGTGCTGAATTTTGCGTCACTCTGAACTTAAGGAAGTTCATTGTGCACATAATTGGATTTTATGAGTAATTTCTAGCTTGGTGTTTTGATGATTTAATCTCATTTCTTCTCGACATTATGACAAGCTTTAATTTTTTAATAATATGTTTCCTGTTTTTCAACTTTTAATATGCATCTATATTGTGAATATTAGACTATTATTGGATCTGAGTTTGTTCATTTGGTGTGATGTAAAGAAATGAATAGTGAGCCTAACTTAATCCTAAAATTTAGATTAAGAGAGGGGAGATCACCACCCACCCCTTTCTCATCTAATGTGGAACTCTTCACCGCCCCCACTTCACTTTTAGGACTGGACATCTGGTGTGTGTATTGTTTAATACGGGGCCTAACTTCATTACACAATTATTGAGATGAGTCATGCTATGAACAATAATTGATATGAGTCATGCTATGATAATATGTAAAAGAACGGATCTTGGGACTCACGAGCCCAAGTCCACGTGAGGAGACCATCCATTCCTTTTTCAATCGGATGTGGAACTCTTCAACAAATGATAGTGTAGAGAGGATATCCAGACATTTCTAACACATATCAGTGTACCTAATGCATTTTTAATTAATATTATGGATTATTAATTCAACAGCTTTGTCTAATTTTCTTGGGTATTGGTTACATTATGCATCTGTACATTTTCTGATGCTTTTTCCTGGATTTTAAATGTTGATCTGTGCAAGTCTTTGACTATTTCTGACTTTTTATTTTTTCTTGTTATGTAGACCATAAATCTTGCTGCGATCTGCACACCAGCAGATTACAACACTCGTCCACTTGATACAATTTACAGCAATTTCATCGATGCTCTACCAGTGGTATGCATTTTTGGATTGTTAATTTCATTGATAGATGAAATTGCCAGTAGATTTTGATGGTTGTCACTTGTAGGAAAGATTTCATTTTTTTTCAGCTTAAGTTGAGACGTGAAGTTGATTTGAATTGATTAATGCAGGTCAAGTACTGCTCAGAAAATGGAAAGCGTCTCATTCACTTCTCAACTTGTGAAGTTTATGGAAAAACCATAGGTGCGTTTTTACCCAAAGACAGCCCACTGCGGCAGGTATAACTCCGCTTTCCTAGTGTTATATTTTTCAGTGAACCTAGATCTGTTATTTCTATGTGTTTCGTGTGTCGTATCATGAATGTTCTTGTAATTTCTTTTAAACATCAAAAAGAACTCTTGTTATTGACATCATATTTCTGGGTGTATTCTCAATCTGGTCTTAATATTATGATTAGTACTGTCTGATACTACTAAACTTGAGTTTTTAGATTTTTAAAGTTCTGGATGAAGTACTTTACCTCGGCTTGCTTGTTTTACTTGTATGTCATTTGCTCTCACAGCAAACATGTATCAATTTAGATAGAAACCTGTGGATATCCAAAAGTATCTCGATACATACTTGGGTTTTTTTGTGACTGTCTTCCTCTCTACTCGTGTGGGTATTTGAGTTGGAATGTAGTCTAACCAAGATAAAGCTAACCTACTTTATCCAGTTAGCAAGTCTTACTTAATGTAATAGAGCAGTTTTGGGCCAGAGTGTTGTTGTGAGTCTATTTATTTAGTTTGTCGTCATACGATGGTTGCAACATTGTTATTTCCGTTTAATGTGTTTGTTCAATTGTAAAGCTTATGGAGGCATAAGGGAATTATACATGTTCTTTTGACTTATGAAGCATTTATAAATTTTACGTTAACAGAAGAGGCATTTATTTGTATCTAGATTAAAAGGTTCATTATTTTATCAGTTAGAGAAGTAAAATGGATTTTGTTTATACTAAATAGTGATGTTGATTTTGGTATGTTCAAATGCTGAATCATTTAACTGAGGCTGACGTTACTTTAGAATTTGAGCACCAAAATTCACCTACCGGAGGACCTTCTGTGCATGAATTTGTTATCTACTTACTGACAATTTCTAAAGCATTTTTCTTTTGGCTCCATTGGTACAACTCTGACTCTCTGAGCATATTACTTAACCAAAAAAGGGTGATCTCACAAAATTTGACCATTGTACAACGATAGATGTTCTATTTTGGCCTTGTTGCTAGCATTTAAATGGTAAAGTTCCCTCTTACAGCAGTTCACAGTGAATTGCTTGATTCCATAGGTTCAAGATGTCTGTGATATGAAGTTGTGGACTTGTGGTTCACTTTAGATTTTGCTGCTCTGTACATTTTGTCCTGGCTTCCTCCCTACACTACACCCACAGACCAAAAAGAGAGAAACAAGATCTCTCCGTTTCTCCAAACTCCAGGGCAAGTGTTCATGAGATTTCTCTATATGTACGATGTGTGTGCTTATGTCATGTTGATTACTGGGCATTGATAAATATTTGCTGTGGTAGTTGATAAGTTGGTTCATGGTGAGCCCTATTAGCAATTTGATCTCATTTCCATTCGAAAGTAGGACATTGTTCATTAATTCTAAATGGTATGCTTTGAAGTTGAACGGGCTACCACGTAATTTCAATTGTAATCAGGAGTCTGAATTGAGAAATCAATGAGAGTTTTGTTTAGTCCACACTCCACACTCTGTTTAGCTGCTGTTGTGGAATCATGGAGAATGTCATTATTTACCATTTACTTTACATTGTTCTCCTTTGGAAATATTTTAACTCTTTGACTTTTTTACTAGGATCCTGCTTATTATGTGCTCAAGGAAGACACCTCCCCTTGCATCTTTGGACCAATTGAGAAGCAGCGGTGGTCCTATGCATGTGCAAAACAGTTGATTGAGAGGCTGGTCTATGGTATGGGAAATTTTATTTTATCTGCCTGTTTCATAGTTGAATCTCTTACCATATACCTTACGTGTCATGTGTTATATTTACAGCTGAGGGTGCGGAGAATGGCTTAGAGTTCACTATTGTAAGGCCATTTAACTGGATTGGTCCTAGGATGGATTTCATTCCGGGCATTGATGGTCCTAGTGAAGGTGTTCCAAGAGTATTAGCTTGCTTTAGTAATGTATGTGTACTTTTATCTTTGGTTGACCTTAAAACCTGTATCAGATGTTCACTTGTGAGTCTCATGTTTTCATCTTCTAATATCCCTCTTCTCAGAACCTTTTAAGACGTGAGCCTTTGAAACTTGTGGATGGGGGAGAATCACAAAGGACCTTCATATATATCAAAGATGCTATTGAAGCTGTTCTCCTAATGATCGTGAGTTTTGACCTCCTTATTCCTTTATGTTTGTTTTCAGAAATGCATTAGGATCTATGTTGATTCAAGTAAATACAATGCAGGAAAATCCTGCCAGAGCCAATGGCCATATCTTTAATGTTGGTAACCCTAACAATGAAGTTACTGTCAGGCAGCTGGCTGAAATGATGACTAAGGTGAAACAATCTTTCAATTTGTATTTCTCGTACGCCTACTCCTCTGTCCCAAATTTCATGCAGCATATTGTCGATAGCATGTTTTTTCTCAAGTCCTTTGGATAATAACAGGTGTACTCAAAGGTGAGTGGAGAGTCTTCTATTGAAACACCCACCATTGATGTTAGTTCTAAGGAATTTTATGGTGAGGGGTATGATGACAGTGACAAGAGGATTCCGGACATGACCATAATCAACAGGCAGCTTGGTATTAACCTGTTTCTTTGTCTATTGACTATTTTAATACTTTCAAAGGTTGAGAATAACCTTACTGTTAAACTGTGTGATGACCAGGTTGGAACCCAAAGACATCCCTATGGGACTTGCTAGAATCCACACTCACATACCAACACAGGACATACGCCGAGGCTGTCAAGCAGGCCATGTCTAAGACAACAGCAAACTGATTGTTCGCTGCTTGTTGGCAGGTCTTTCAATATCGTGTTACGGTTCTCCTGAGTAAAAATCTACATAGTCCATCACCTCGTACACGTAATTTTACGTCCCTTCTGTAATCAATCATGTATTCTATTTTGTGACGGCATATTTATTAAGAAATTTGTGTCATAGGCTGGGTGTATTATGTCACTAGAGCTTCAAAATAGTTATCGGGGTATTAGATAAAGGAAAAGCTGGCCTATTCTTATAAGATTTGTTGTCATTCATATATTTATTCCTATGTATGGAAACATCTTGTATCATTTTGATCGACCTGTTGATGGGGCTATAAATTTTCTTATTTATTCATTTATGTGATTGTTCATTCTTGTACTGATTTGTCATTTATGCTGGATTCCAAATTTTTATGACATGATTACTGTTCCAGAAGTCAACCTGATGCCCTGCACTATGTTATAATGCTCCTAAAATATCGAGTACATTAACTACAAAGAAGTGTTGCATGATTGCATCACAAGTTCGGAACTTTGATAACATAGCAATACTGTCATATACGAACTAGAGTTAGTGATAAGAGTAGTAAGTAGTCTTTTATAGTTACCTTTGAGTTCGAGTCCTCTTGGATATGAAGTTGCCTTTGTTAGAAGTCTTGAGTTTAAATGTTCATGGTATGACGTTGCCCTTTGTTAGTTCTTGGATTTGAGTCCTTCGGGATATAGAATTGCTTTTCTTAGAGAGTGAGTTACTCCACAATGCGTGATATATTGGGTGCAATTCAAATTTAATCTGGCCGAATGTGGGAAGAGACATCTGATGGAAAATAATATTCCCTCCCGTTTAAAAAAGAATGATTTTTTTTAGTATGTTTCAAAAAGAATGTTTTTTTTTGTTAACAACTTTTCACGTGGCATGTTTAAGGCCATAAGATTAAAGGGCAATTTTGTACATTTGATATAACTTTAATTTAGGATCACGTGATCAAAAATTATCTTTATTTTTTTAAACTCCGTGTCAAGTTAAACTAGACCATTTTTTGTGAAACGGAGAGAATAATAAAAAAAAGCAATAATGTCATATGTAGTACTCTGAAAACAATAGTCATTAGTCTCAGAGGTGATGGCACATTTAAGTTTATGTGTTGGTAGAGCCCATTACCAAAATATCTCAATCATTTTCCGAACTATTTAATTTCAAAAATTATAAGTTCATGCTATAATTTTGAAATAATTTAATCCATAAATCAAATAACCCTTTATAGAACTATAATTATTTGGAGAGCATATTTATGTATAACAAAACATGTAACCAAAAAGGGAATTTTCAAGAGATTGTGTTTTAACATAATTTGAACTTTAATATTATAAACTTATAACAACCTCGAGTTATTTTTGTGTCCTTTTAATTTTATTTTACATGTATATAGATCACTTAATACATCGTCATCATAGTTTGATTCTTATTATGGTCGCAAAGTGCAAATATTTTTTCATAAAAACACATTTATACATTAAGACGGTGAGAAAACATATATTACACGTTTGAACTGTACTCTAATATTATAAAATTACAATTATATAAAATTATTTTTATGCCTTATTTTTAATATATATATATATAGAGAGATATGTCCCTCATATATTTGCTTGCAATTTAATCTTCAATCGCGAATGCACAAGCAAATTGTTTCATAGCATATATTAGACTAATTGAATGTGGTGCAAATATAAATTTTTGGAGAAGAGATAAAATTTATCCTTTGAGAAAAAAATAATTTAACATTCACAATACAATTCATATAAAAATATGTCCATTATTTTTTAAATTGTTAAAATATACTCCCTCTATTCCATATTAGATAGACATTTTCTATTTAATATCTTGATTAAGTGATTATTAATAGATTAATTAATTTTATTATTTTACCCTTTGTTCATAATAATTAATCTCTTGAAAAATAAATTCTTAGATTTTCAAAACTTTGTATAAACTTCTAAAGGTCATATTAATTGTAAAGACAAATGAATTTTTTTAAAATTATTTTTATTCTAATTAATTAAGTAATTAATTAATATAAGATAAATATTTTTACTATCATTTTAATTTATTAAGTGATCAATTAATATGAAATAATTTTTTTCATTTAATATGAAACGAATGAAATATTTATTTCTTAGTATGAGATGAATATCACTACCCATATGACATGCCACTTCAACTCTCTTAAATAACTTTTGTCTTCCAAACTTTATTGATGTGTAGTTAATTAATGATTTTAATTTAATGTCCTAAATTTATTTATTTTCTCTATCTTGTACACAAAGCAAAGCACCAAAGTAATATAAAAGGCAAAAAAGAACAAAACGCATTCGAACATTAAATGATTGTAGTAACGCTTTTAGGTGTGATTTTTTTTTTTTGACAAATTAAATTTTAATATAAATTTAAATATTAATATAAATATTAATTATATATCGAATTTTAATATAAATATAAAATACGAGAGATATGAGACAGATAAAAATAAAAGTGTAGCTCCTCACAGAACCCGAAGCCACATACATTCTCATTGGATCCATGTGTTTTTCGATTAAAACCCAAATCGCACTCCACCTGTTCGACAAAAAGCGTCAACCAAAACTCAAACAATCATATTTCCCCTTTCTTCATCATTAGCCATGTCTTCTTGTCTCCATATCCTTCTAGTTTGTCCTCCTTCGCCGGCCTGTGAAACCCCTTTGACTCTTTTTTCCTTTTTCTACATCCATTTGTATGATATATATAGTGGTATATAGTGTGTACTTGTACATGTAGTGCCGGGTAATGTAAATGTAAAAAAGATAGTACTAGTCAAAAACCCAAATGAATATTGTAATGGGTTTTTGCTGAAAGGAAGAATCTTTGTTGGAGATTATGCTTTTTTTTTCTTTCTTTCAAGCCGGTTGCTTGTTGGGTTTATTGTGGGTTCTCTTTACACATATGCCACAAGTATATAATATATACTGTATATATAAAAGTAATGTATTGTATATTATGGACCATACCTGTTGCTTTGCTGTGCTGTTTCATTAGTTGGGGGTTGTTGTGACCAGTGATTTTTGTTTTCTTTTAGATTATACAAGAAGAGAAAATGGTGAGGGGGTAATAAGAAGCTTTTCTCTTTTTTTTGGTGTTCCACCCAGTGTCACTGTATTGAAGCTTGACTAAATTCGAATTCGCAACGGCAAGTCCTATACCTGTTGCTGTGCTGTTTCCTTTGTTGGGGTTGTTGTTGTGAGCAGTGAATTCAGTTTTCCTTAGAAACACAAGAAGAGAAGGGTGGGTTTGGGGTGAGGGGGTAAAAAGCCTTTTTTTTTTGAGTTTTCCATCCTGTGTCCAGTACCCGCATTGGGATCTTACTAAAAGTCTTATATTTGAGGCGAGCGTTCGCTAACAAAGACACTCCGTATCTAGGGAACTCAAACCCAAACCCAAACCCAGACATCCCTTATTGGTAGGGGGTTAAGAAGCTTAGCTGTAAGAGAGGGGGGACCAATGATTATGATTTTCTTTTTGGTGTCTAATTAATTGGGTGGATTCTTATGACCCCTTAAGGTTTGACTCATTTTGGACTTCATTTATGTAGCTCCCATGTTTGGTGATTTTTCTTTTTTCCTTTGATGGGGGTTTGTTTAATTTGGTAATTAATTGCCAACATCATATAGGTTCAGATGCTTTCAATTGAATTCAGTAGAATTTGTGTCGGAGGAAAAAGGTGTGTTAGTTGTGTTGGAGAAAATACAAATTGAGTGAAGGGGTGAGAAACAAAGTTGTTGTGTTCTGGAGTTTGGATCATTGATGGCACCGGCTGCGAAGGTTACTGGATTCTACCGTGAGGGAAATGACTGGTATGTTACATTATTCCTTTTGATATGTTTTTACTTAAACCGAGGGTATATCAGAAACAACCCCTTTACCTTTGGAAGGTAGGCGTAACGCTACGCAGACGCCACCCTCCCCAAACCCTACTTTTGGATTACACCGTGTATGTTGTTGTTGTGTTGTGCCTGTGTTTATTTCTTTTGATATGTTTTTACTTGAGCCGAGGATTTATTGGAAACAACCTCTCTACTTTCAGAAAGTAGGCGTAAGGTTGCGTACACCCCACCCTCAAATCCTACTTGTGGATTATACCGGTTATGTTGTTGTTCCTGCATTGATTTCTTTTGATATGCTATTGCTAGAGCCGAGGGTCTATCGGAAACGACGTCTCTACCTTCACAAGGTAGGGATAAAGCTGCTTACACCCTCACAGTCCCCAAACCACACTTGTGAGATTACAGTAGATATGTTGTTGTGTTGTAAATTTGTTTAAGGGCTAAAATGACAAAATTCTGCATCCGGCATAGATATTTTTGAAGAGCTGAACGTTGGCTCTTGCTTATAGGATTACTTCCCAATTTGGTGATGTGCTTAAGATTTTGAGGCAATATTGGGTCAATTTTGATGGTAATATTGTGGGAGGGAGCTATCTATTTTCTTGCCAGGAGGATGTTTATGTTTTTGGCTACCAATCTATTTAGTTTCAATGCCAGTTGAAATTTTACTGTATATCAATACCAAAAGATCTGTTGGCTCGGTTTAAGTTCTGATTGGAGTCTCATTCACATTTTGTTATATTTGTGAAATCTTCAATGGTTTGAATTCGGTGGATAATGGGTCTGCCCCTATACTCATCTTCACTTAATTGCCAGGCCTTTGTATGTGGCAATATTCGAACACGTTATCGCAAGTTGTTCTCTTACCACTAGAGTCCTAGACCAAAGCCCGGGGGGTGAGTCTCATTCATCTTTCAGAATGAAAACATCATGATGTTCATTAACTCCAAAAGTTTTGATTGTAGATTTGGATAAGTTGGAATTGTTTAGCTGCGCTTCTTTTTCTTTCTTGATTCATAATTTGATGCACATGACAGGTTTTGCAATGCAAGTTTGGTCAGTGATTTTACGTTGGTTGTGGACGGAGTAAACTTCCACCTTCACAAGGTACTTATTCTTCTTTAAATTTTTAAAATTAAGGGATATGCAACTTAGCATGTGACCTTTTGTGCTAGGCAATTTTGAGGTGAAGTGTTTTCTCATTTCCTTTATCATGCATTTAAATAAACCATGTTTATAATGGAGATGTTGCATTCCAACTTTGTTAATTTTTTTTGCTGTAAGTTCTTAAGTTATATAGAACTCAGTTCAAGAAGCAGATTGCTCAATTTTGGCGAATGTTGAAGGAATAATACTATGAGGGTTAGTATTTATGAGAGATGACAATTTTCTACTTTTGAGTTATACCCTGTTAGATTGTTACATAGCTATTATACCATTAATTTTTCTATTTGTTGAAATGGCACCTGACGAACATAGAGTTTTTCCTTGTGAACCACTCAGTCGAACTGCGGCCCATTGTCAATATCAAAAGTAGCCCTACCCCACTGAACTAGATTCAATAAGTACAAAATGGAGTATCATACTTCAAAAATAATGCCGTTTTTATTGCTTCCTACTTGAGAAAAACATGGCAGCGCTTGTTCAAGAATGAGTTAATGTTTTTACAATTTACTTTAAAGTTTGTAGTTTTGCTGTGTCTACATGTGTTTCATGCATGGTACAATGGTTATCACCATTTGCTAGTTTTTTTGAGAAAGTTAACATATCACATTTGCTAGTTTGAATGCGATGGGTTTCTCATCTTTCCAAAAGAGATGGTTATTGTAGGTGTTAGTCCAGGCTGGTTGATGAATCCATTCAACTGGAGTCCTGAAAGAGTGGGCCTCTGTTTATACGGGATAAGAGAATCCATATGAGTCATTTTAGTCCTTTAGATTGCTACCTGGACACATCTTTTGAAGCATCATTCCATCTGTTCTAAAAATATAGTCTAATTTTACCTTTTGAATTGTCCCTAACAAATATATACTCCCTACATTTGAATATTCTTTTAAAATAATTAGTAACTACATATTGTAGGCTATTACGGGAGTTATAGGAGATGCTCGTTTCTATGTTCAAAGTTATAGACTTATTTAAATGAACTTCCTTTGAGAATCCATTAATCCAATTTGCTTTGGACCATCACTTTCTGAGTTATCATCTACTGTGTTGGTATACTTTTTATGGAATAGCTACAATCAAATGAGTTTGAATAAAGGTCTTGGGTAAGGGTTAATGGACATGGTGGTAAGAATTGATGAGGTTGTTTAAAATTATTTCTAGTTTAGTAATAATAATCCAGTACTGTCATGAGGTTTAATGGATATATTGGCAAGATATAATGGGGCTTGAGAATAATTCTTTTATAGTAATGATATTCTGAAAAGTATCATAAACTTCATGGATTATGTAATACTCCCTCTGTATATGACTTATTTTCCTTTTCTGTCAGTTCCAAAAAGAATGACACATTTCTATTTAGTAACAATTTAACTTTTAAAATACCTATTTTACCCTTAATATAATGATTTATAGCCATACAAATATCTATGACTTATATTAGACCACAAATTTCAAAAGTCTTTATTTTTTTTCTTAAAACTCCTTGCCAAGTCAAAATAACTCATAAGTTGGGACGGAGGGAGTAGTACTTTATTCTAAACATGCTGGCATATGGTCAGAATGATGAGAATTATATTTAGGTTATTCATGACATCTAATACTGTTTGGAAATTGTTATTTCCAGCATTTGAAACTATCTAAATTTTCTGATAATTCCTCTTGATGTGCACTAATTGTGAGAAAGAAATTATTGGGTTGGCTAATTATCTCCTTTTTTTTTCTTCATAAAGAGTAGTTTTAATACCTTAGCTGTTCATTTATTCATTTTCATCATGCCCTTTTCAATTCTTGCCTTTTGATGAGTATTCAAAACTCGAAGTATGAAGTGACTCCCCGATGGTTTACTGGAAGAACCGAAATAAACTGGAATGCTAATGTATGTGGCAACTCAGTTTCATCTAACAGAAGTTTTCCATTAAAGTTATGCAAGCTCCAGTTTAGAAGTGATGTGTGTGAAATCAGTGATCTATGGAAGATGACTATGGTGTCAAATCTTCAAAATAACTGTACTCTTCTCAAGGGTGATTTTACATACGCTTGCTTTGATTTTTCCTCGCAATTATTTATGTTTGTCTTTGACACTTTTTATTTTAATGTTGTTTCTTGTCATGCATCCTATAATGATCAAGTATTACCGACTTTATATGGAATCCCCAACTCACCTTTTTACAGCAAATTTAACTTCTCTATATCAAGTCTTGTCTAACAGCCAAAAAATGCTGTTTCTCCAGTTTCCACTTATGTCGAGATGTGGAAGGATTGACAAAATACTAGGAGCAGCTCAAGGTTCACATGAAGGGACTTTCCTGACAACTTTACAAGACTTCCCTGGTGGAAGTGACATATTTTTAGTCACAGTTAAATTCTGCTACGGTATTCGAATAGAATATACCCCAAGGAACATAGTAATGATTTATTGTGCAGCAGATTACTTGGAGATGACAGAGGACTATGGTGAAGATAATTTACTGTTTAAGGCAGATGCTTACTTTCATAAGAATATTCTAAAGAATTGGAAAGATTGCATATTAGCTCTCCAAAGTTGTGATTCTGTCATACCAAGAGCAGACAAGCTAGAGATCATTAGTAAATGCTCGCATGCACTCTCTGTGATGGTCTGCACAGATCCTAGTTTATTTGGATGGCCTATGTTGTTGTATGGCTGTTTACAGAGCCCTGGAGGTAGTATATTGTGGAATGGAATTAACACCGGTGCTAGAATCCAAACCATTGAATCTGACTGGTGGTTCGAAGACATCTCATATCTTTCTGTGCCATTATTTCAGAGACTAATTCGAACAATGGAAGCCAGAGGTATTAGACATGAAAATTTAGCAGGTGCTATGATGTACTACTGTAGGAAGTACCTTCCAGGACTTGGCCGGTGGCAGAGTGGGCAAATTGGTAAAACTAGAACAGTTGCTAGTTTCAGTATGACACCAGCTGCTGTCGATCAGAAAGTTCTTCTTGAAAGTGTTGCGAAACAGCTTCCTGAATTGAAGGGCAAGTCTTTTTGCCGTTTCTTGTTGGGACTTCTGCGAGTTGCCTTGATACTTGGTGTGCACCACACATGCCTGGACTCGTTGGAGAGGAGAACAGGAATGCAGTTGGACCTAGCATCCCTAGATAGTTTGCTGATACCTTCCTACTCAGATTCTGATACATTATATAACACCGACTGTGTTGAACGAATGATTCATCATTTTATAGCTTCTGAATCTGGGATCACTCCAATACCTGATCCATCTTCATTTGAGATAGGAACATCACCATCATCCCATCCTTTAAGGAGAGTGGCGAAGTTGGTTGACAGCTATATTGCAGAAGTTGCATCTGATGTGAACCTAAAGCCGGAAAAAGTACGTTCACTTGCTGAAGCTCTCCCAGAATCTTCAAGATTTCTGCATGATGGGCTTTATAGAGCTCTAGATATATACTTAAAGGTTTGATTCGGTCCCTGATATTTCAGTGTGTGCTTAGTGATGATATAGCTGATTGTTTGGACCAGGGAACCTTAGTAGCTCAATTGGTTGGCTACCTGAACTCTCACCGTGTTGGTGAGAGTTTGAATCCCCACCTTGTAATCCCCTTTCCATTTCCCCTTCCCCCCAATTTTTTTTGGACTTCTTTTTAAGCTGATTGTTTGGATTAATTTATTTACCTGCTAGTTAACTGTCACATGATAGTTAGTCATTTCATTCTATTCCATCTATGTCTGCCTTTTTATATTTCATAGCATGTCAATTGCATATCCATTGTTGAAGACGGACTTAAATAGGAAAGAGTCTTTCATTTCTGAGGGTAGGCCTCTAGTAAAAAGCGAATGCATCTCGGAAAGCTGCTTAGTCTTTTTTATGCTAAATGATTTTCTAGCTTATTTCTTCTGCTCTCTTTTATGCCATTTGTGTAGTCGCCACATGTATTCACCTTTTATATCTTTTTACTTTGTTTGTTATATGTTTCATCACTGACCTAGAGCTAAATTACTTCCAACTCTGCACTGTGGAACCTTGTAGACTTTTAATGGATTGAAATGAAAATTGTATAGGCGCATCCTTGGCTTTCAGCAAAAGAGAAGGAGCAGCTTTGCAACATCATTGACTGTCAGAAGCTATCTATTGATGCTTGCGCCCATGCATCCCAGAATGACAGATTGCCTCTTCGAGTTGTTCTCCAAGTTCTGTTCTTCGGGCAATTGCAGCTGAGAACAGCTCTAGCTGGTCGCTTCCAAGTCTTGGATACAGAAAGTGGTCCTGCAGCTCCCGTCACTGGCCCTAGTGACATGGCAGGTCAAATTGTACAAAGAGACGGATGGGTGACAGTCGTGCGTGAGAACCAGGGTCTAAAGGTGGACTTGGAAAGAATGAAGTCCAGGGTTGGTGAACTTGAAGAAGAATTCAGCAAAATCAAACAAGAGATGAGAAAGGTCACAAAGTCACATAGTTACCTCAGTTCTCCGCGCTTTCTTGCCCGAAGGTTTGGATGCAAGCTCCTTCCCCAATCCTCGGATACTCAACCAGATGTGGTTGAAAGCACAGGTCCAACCCCAAGATCATCAGTTGAGAAACCGAGAAGCTCAAGATACCGTAAAAGCTCCTCTTTGATTTCATGACGAGAAGACTCAGGTTTGATGTCTATTCCCCCTCCACACCCGAATTCTCGCACTACATGTTTGGAATAGATTCATCCCTTGGTAATTCAGGGCACCTATACATCCCTTTGAGAAACCATTTCGAATTCATTTCATAAGATACAACTGTCCTGCTTGGCTACATGAGTATATTTAGTATATGTCAGTTGGACAACAACAAGAAAACAAAAATACTTATCCATCGGAACGATGGACTCCTGATGGAAGAAGATGAGAAGAAACCAAATTTATGGTTCAATCTCATGTATCTTGACATAAACATAGAATTCAGCTGATACTAGTAATTTCTGTTCCTTTTCTAGGAACCAATATAATGGGACTCTGTTGTCCACATTTCTATCTTATACATGTACAGCTTCATGAAGAGTTTGTAAAGCTATATGATGAAGGTATTCATGTTTTAATTTCAAAAGTATACTAGCTGTAAAATGGAGGTCTGGTGATGCTAATTATATCTTTAGAAGAATTATACATAAAGCTCTACATTCATTATCTTCAAGTTGTGTGGAATTCTTCTAATTGTTTGTACCAATTGGTTACATATCAAGTTTTGTTATATTTTCATACTATTCCTACTAAGCTGGTTATGAGATTGGTCTATATAGATTAGCAATATTGGTTTGTGAAAAGTTCTACTAGAGTGAAATGGAGTAGTGAGTTCTGACTTGACTTGAGTTGGAGAAGTTAAACCACAAACTACGAGAACAATGTTAATGTATGCATCATTTTTGCTAATACATTCTATCAAACGATCCTTTAGTGATTTAAAGTGACTTCGAGCCAAAAATTGTAATACCAAGAGATGTTTGAGTCGAACTTTTAAATGGATGATAAAGTTAAAGACCTTTTCCAATAAATCCACACCTTTTCCTATTATGAAATGATAAATATATAGATATTTAAGTAAATGTTATGATTATGAAATGTTTTGGTTACAAGTAAAATATGTAATATAAAAATGAGATAACAGTTAAAAATACATTTGAACTATTAATTTTTTGCGAGTTTATGTTTAAATTGTTAAGTGTTTTGATTTTTAATCTGAACTATTATCAATTATTTATCAAAACATGTTTCGAAGCTGACTAGACCAATGCTTGAAATCACCAAAATACACTCGTCCATAAAATTTCATCCACAAGACAATTTACTCATTAATTTCGAGGCATGTTTTGATAAATAGTTAGTCTAGGTGAAAATTGCAAACACATTATAGTTCTCATATTTAGTCATTATCTCTAACTTTATTTAATTATCTCTAGAATGACTTTTTGATATTATTTTTCAAACAAAAAAATAACATTAGCCATGCATAATAATATATTAATCAAAATATGGTTTGATATATAATTTAGATAACAAACACAAATATCTTATAATTTGGATTAAATAAAACTCTAAAAAGAAATAAATAATGTTCATATTTTTACCATTATCTATATATACAAAATTAGGTGGGTCATGCACACTTCACTAATTTAACTCTCCAAAGTATTTGCAATTTCTCTAGTACTATTATTAAAAAATTCCTTATTATCAAACATACTTTATTATCTCATATACTATTATTATTTATACATTCAAAATATTACATATCTTATTATTAATTTAGAATTTTTTTTTACACATTTTACACTTAAATACATATACTTTTGCTATCACATTCCAAAATTAGAGAGACAAAGGATATTCAATATTCATGCGAATCACTCTGGATACACACTAGATACATGAGAGAGTGACGAATGAGATTGGATAGAAACGAGTGATACATACAAAATTATTTGAATATATTATATCTAAAATAAAATACGCTTTATTTGATTCATGCATTCAGAATACATGCATCGGGATGTATGAGCCCTTAATTAGACTCCTCAAAAAATAACTAAATTTAAATTAGTCGAACTCGATAACAAAATAAATAAAAGAATTTCTGTTGCTCCTACTATAAACTCGAAAGTGAACCTTGCTCATTTCATCAAACAATGGCTATGCTTCAATCATCACTTTCTCATATATCAAATTTTTCGATTTCTTCAAACAAAACCCAAATTTCACAATTCAAATGCTTAAATCTCTCAAAGTTTGTATCTTTACATCAATCGATTACGAAAACTGATCGATTTTTCAGAATTACATGTACTGGACAAGAATCCATCGTTAGAACTGTTGACGGAGGTGATGGGGGTAACGGAAAAGGTGGGTTTCCATCTGACAACAACGGCGGCGGAGATGAGGGTGACGGCGGTGGTGATTATGAAGAAAAAGAGTTTGGGCCGATAGTGAAATTTGATGAGGTGGTTAAAGAGGCTGAAAAATTGGGGGCGAAATTGCCTATTGATATGTTGGAAGCTGCTAAAACTACAAGGATTCGGAGATTGATTCTTAGTCGTTACTTGGATATGCAGGTGAAATAAATGTAGTCTCTCTGTTTTAATTTGTTTGTCTGGTTTTGACTTGACGTACAGTTTAAGAAATTATAAAGATTTTTTAGTTTTGTGTTGTTAAACGTAAGATATAGTAAGCTCCCGTTGATTTTGAAATTGAAACTTGAAAATTTGAGTTTTTGGAATTTGAAGTTGTATTTGGATATGATAAAACTAGTGAAGTTTTGTGAGTGGAAGTTCAAAAATCTAAAATTAGCTAGTTTTTGGTTACTTAGAAATATTTGAAGATCAAATTTCATGGCCGAACAGATATTTTAAGATAAGTTTTCAAAATCTATGACTGCATGCTAGCTTAGAATATGTCAAAATGTTTTTGGAAAGTTAGAACGAAAGAGTTGTCAAAAAAAGGAAAGAGATGTTCTTTTTTTAAACGGACTATAAACGAGAGTAAGATAAATAAATTGAAATGGAGGGAGTACTAATTTTGATGTAAAGTGTTCAATTTTATTTGATATATGTGTAGATGTACTGGCTGCATTTTGAATTGGTATTTTGACATTCAGGGTTCAGCTTGGCCGCTGGGATTTTTAATGAGACGTTGCTCAATGCTGAGAAATCGAATGCTTGCTGATCCGTCGTTTTTGTTTAAAGTCGGAACAGAGGTTAGTTTGATAATCTGGGAGCTATTTTCTTTTAATTGTTGAAAATAATGAAATTGAGAGGTAGCTATGCGAGTACTTTATTATGGTTGATCACTAATGTCATGAGGAATTTGGTAATTGGTATTATCAATTGAGTAGCGTGCCACAAATATTACGCTCAAGCTAGCTCGAACACTAAACTTTAAAAAGATGCCAAAAATACTTCTTCTCTTTAAGAGTAATGATTGTGAAATGTGTTTGACTTGCATTTTTATCATATAGGGTACTAACCTACTAAGTAGCCTCTGTGATCTGAGGTGTGCATGACTCAAGTACAAAGCTTGTAATAAGTGATTATGGAATCGGTTGTTCTCTTTTACTAAGCTGTGGGGACAATCATGCTTATAGATTTTCAAGGAAAAACATTCTAAGTCAAGGAATGGGTTGTGGAAAATGGATTATTAAATAGTTTCAACTGACGGGTACTTTATACATCAGTTAAAGAATTGGTAGCTAACAAGCTTGATTGTTAAAGAGTTTAAACCTGATAAGACTGGAAGTTTATAAGTCATCTGGTGTATTGCAGATTGTCATCGACTCCTGTTGTGCAACATTTGCAGAGGTTCAGAAAAGGGGAAAGGATTTCTGGGCAGAATTTGAGTTGTATGCGGCAGATCTTCTTGTTGGAATTGTTGTTGACGTCGCATTGGTAGGCATGTTGGCTCCTTATGTACGAATAGGCAAGCAGTCCGTTTCAAGCAGCTCTTTTGGGCGCTTTCGACATGCTTGTGGAGCTCTTCCCAGCAGGTGACTGATTTATTTGTGCACCTTCATTTCTACAGCATTCTCTGTTTTCTTTGGCTTTCAAGTCATGTACGACTCCAACTTTGTGCTTTCTGTTCTCATGATTTTGAGGATGTCACACAACATCTAGTGCGTACACTAATTGCGTCAGAGTAACAACTGTCACGTTCTTCTGGGAGATAGTTCAGTAAGCTAGATACAGAAAGTAATGATATGTTCATGAAGCTGTTTCACTTCGTCTGTGCTGAAAACTCTCTACTCATGCAGATGAACTTGATTGAGGTTGACCATCAGAGACTTAATCCTTCTTTTGTGTATAGTTTCTTTTGCTGACCGTTAAGATTATTTGTGGAAAGCCTCACCATTTTAGGACTAAACATGTTATGAAAAGTGACCAAGCTTCGTAGATATGGACCTGGGTATGGGTATTATGGCATTCTTCTTAAAAAGTGTTGGCTGTCTTGAGTGCATGCCAGAACTTTGATTTTTGAAACTTCTCTTGTTCACTTAGGTTATGATTTCATGTTCCATAAGGGTGTGAGAGATTCTTCGTGAAAACTGGGAATAACACGCTCAACGCATCTTCTGTTTCTTTTTGTGGGTTAAGTTTGACGCATGCTATGACAACTGGTAATAGTAGTGTTTCTGGTGCTGATTTCTGAATATCCATTTTTGTGCAGTGTTTTTGAAGCTGAGAGGCCAGGGTGTAAATTTACATTGCAGCAGCGTATTTCGACGTTCTTTTACAAGGTATAAATATAATTGAACTTCTTTGTCAGTTTCAAAAAAATAAATAATTTGAACTTCTTTGTCAGTTTCGAAATAAAAAAATTGAACTTCTTTGCTATCTTTGAGATGATCTTGGTACTTCCAGACTACAGATGATAGATATTGGATAAGAGAATTTGTTTCTATGTGAATCCTTTTTCAAAGTCCTGATTCACAGTCTGTTATTTTGGTTCCATTTGATTTGTTGTTCCCCAAGTATTGAGTCCCTGTACTTCTGAAGCAGTTACTTTTTAGTGTTTTAACCTATTTTACTTTCATGATTACCAGGGATTTTTGTATGGCTCAGTTGGATTTGGGTGCGGCCTCGTTGGTCAGGGCATTGCAAATTTGATAATGACTGCTAAGAGGTATGTTTGTGAAACTCTCTCGTTCACTTGAACTGTCAATACTGTACACCTCCAACTCTCAGTCAGCCATATTCAAGCTACAGTTATTGAGTGTTTCTTTCCCTTTGATAGTCGCGCTTATTTGAGCCTTTTGGCTAGTTGCATCAAAACATATTTAGAGTTTCTTTGCTCTTTTGAATTATATCCTGTCACATTTACATATCAATTAGATCAATTCTAGAATTGGCCGGCCTTCTTGATATTTTGTTTTGTGGCAGCTGAAAGCTACTTGACAAGAGTTTTTCGCTATTGCCGGCTGCTTTATAGCTATGCTCTTTCTTCTTAGTTTCCTTTTTTTTTTGGGCTACATTTTTCTTATTCATTTTTAGGTGGATCTCCGATATCTTTGAAGTTGGATTTCATGCAATGATATCTGCATTTAGTTTCTTTCATATTCTTCTTAACATGGATGTTATTGAAACTTTGTGGACTCTTTGTCAAGATTTCATGCTATTTTCCCTATGAAGAACAGTATATAGATTGTCATAAACATGGATCTTGTGTGTGCACAACTTCTCAAAATGTAGCTATTGGAATGTGTAGATCTTTATTCACTCCAATGAACAAATTTTTTATTTTATGTACTTCAATTCTGATGCTTAGTTTCTGTTTCTTATCGCCACGAAATCAGCTGCGCGTCTATTCAGCTAAATGGTGTGCTATTCATTCTCGTAATGGGTTGATATTTGATATTCTTATGTGTATAACAGGAGCATCAAGAAGTCAGAAGAGGACATACCTGTCCCTCCTTTAATAGGAAGTGCTGCACTCTGGGGTATGTGCTACTGCTTTTGAATTGTTATTTGTACCTCTGAATATATGTAGCTAAATAATTATTAGAGCAAAGGGCAGACTCGAATCCACCATTCCTATTAAGAAGCTAAATAATGAATTCATATTTCTTAAGGAGGGTCATTTAATACAATATACTTTTGATGGATTCACCTTTATGAGAGTGGAGCGGGGAGCTCCTATTAGGCCTAAGTCTTTAGAGCTTTCATGAATAACCAGACATATGCATTAAGGAAAGCGCATGGCCTACATCGCGCAACACCGCGTTGAACAACAAAATTATGAGGGTCAAAATGTGATTTGAAATTGGGATACCAGACCTATTGCCTTCAGACCATACAAATCTAGCAAGTATTACTATATTATTGCTTACTCTTTTATTCTTAAAAATCTTTTGAAATATGCGGGTGTTTGTTGGCAAAGTAATAGTGGTATTTCAAAAGAACTTGGACAAATAGCTTCTATGTAAAGGAACTTGCACAAGTGTCTTTCACAATATGACCCCATGGCTATGTGGCAAACGAATGACAAGAACCATCTTCCATCCATTCGTATATCCTCAAATTTCTTCGTTAAAACATCAATAATTAGTCACTCCGTTACACCTACCATCTTTCATAACTTGATTTATTTATTATTTAAATTTTGTTGTTCGTTCTCCCTAAGTAGAGAAAGGTTTGTTTAATCCCGGAAAAACTTTCACATAGATGAAATAGTTTCGTAGTTCATTGCATGATTCAAGCCCTACTTATATTTGCATTATTCTGTTATCCCAATAATACAAATTATATTTTTTACAGAAATATGAATTATATTCTGTCTGGTGTTTTTTGTTAGTTCTTTATATGCAATCTTGAGTTAATTTGATTGACATGATATTATTACAATCATTCCAAAGTGCTTTCTGCTGTCAATTCTGCATCTGTTGTAGCCTTTCTCTACCTTTTGCTTGAATTGACTCCTTTTCTTCCTCCATTTTCATTCAGGATTCTTTCTGGCAGTCTCTTCGAATACCCGATACCAAATTATAAACGGATTAGAGCGTTTTGTTGAAGCATCACCTATGGCCAAACGCGTCCCCCCTGTTGCCTTGGCCTTCACCGTGGGTGTACGATTTGCTAACAATATTTATGGAGGTATGCAGTTTGTGGAATGGGCTAAGCTAAGTGGGGTGCAATAAGAAAATGTGTTGCCAAGAATAAGAATTTCAATGCTGTTCAATTAGATAATAGGAGTAGTTTACTAGAAAGGAAAAAATAGTTTATTATGCAAGGATTACCTAGCAAATACAGATGTTAGAAGCCTGTTGAAATTATTGTATGCTACTGTTCTATGTTGCTCGGACTCTCCAAAAATACTACCGTATCATGTCGGATCCTCCAAAAATCTACTATTTGGAAAGTTTCGACACACACATGTCAGACATTTTTGAACAGTCAGAGCGACATAGTACTGATAGTCTTCGACATTTCTCTTGTTTGATTGGTACTCAAAAGTGTTACTTTATTGGAAAAGTTATATTATCATTAATATTTATTTGAGCTTTGTAAATGAAAATATTATTTAGGTGGGGTGTATTTTTTTTCTTCCTATAATGAGCTTTATGTCGTATAGATTTAAATTAGTCAGCTTGAAAAATTGGAGTGATTAAGAGACTATTGTTGATGTAATACAAAACAGAAAACAACAAAGGGAAAAAAGAATAATCCAGTTGTTAGTGCTTATTAAAAAGTTGTCTTTTGAGGATAACAGAAAATTACAGCCTGTCCCAAACATAATCATATGGTGCAAAATAACTTGTTTTATTTTCTATAATTTTAATTCACTTACTTGTGAGTATTATTATATTTGTGTAATTATCTTTAAAATAGACTTAATAATATTAAAATGTTTGGTGCACGATAATTAAAGAACACATGGGGACTTTGCTTTAGGTAGATTTGTTTTGTGTGATTTATATGTTATGAGTTTGAATCGTGAAAGTAATTATAAATGTTTGTATTAGGATAGATTATTTACGTCACATTTTTAGAGTGTGACCCTTTTTGAATTTTATTTATTTATCCGAAAATCGATATAATTAAATTTGTTATGAGATTAAAAACACATGTATTGATTAACTTTTAATCTAGAAATGAAATAGGTAAATACGTTATTAAATAACTTATTAAGAACAGTAGTGTAATAGAACAAAGAAGATCAGATGTCGCTTTCTGTTGTTAATTTCGGAATCAAAGGAATTTGTATGAGTTCTGACTTAAGGGTGTATAAAATCGAACCAAAAATCGAATTGCAAATCAAGTCAAACAAAAAAAAATTGACTAGTGATTTGATTTGACTTGGTTTAGTGTTGGGAAAAAAATCCCGACTATATTTGGGTTGGCTTGGTTACAACTAAAAAAAACCAACCCGAGATCAAATCAACCCGATATTATATATATAATTTTAAAATTTTATTTTATATGTAAAATATCTATTTTAATATAATTTCTAAATATCTCTTATACTTTTTCACCGTTTTTATCTTTTAATATAGTTATTTCATGTTTGAAAGTTAGAATTCTTAATGATCTAATAAAAATTATAGTTTATACATGTTGGTAATTATAATAAAGTTTAAACAAAAATCAGATTAATACTAATGCAAAAAGAAAATCAATTCAACACTACAAATGACAATTAAAATATTTGATCTAATTTTACTTTCTTTTAATATTTAGTCATGTAACTAATACTTACTAAACTTATTTTAGCATGATTTAGTACTTTAAATTATGATTAATTTCATTATGACTTATTAATTTGCAATATTTTATTTATGCAATTATATTATTATTTTTTTGTTGGATATTTTAGTATCATTAATCATATCATATTTTTTGTTATTTTCTTGAGAAATAACTTAGATAGTTGCATTTTGGTAGGAGTAGGACTAAACAAATATTTGATGTACAAGTAAATTATATGTTTGTATGAATACTTTATCGACAAAAACCCGAAAAACCCAAAGAAATCCAAAAAAATCCGAAATTGAAAAACCCGAGTTTTATTGGTTTGGTTTGGTTTTTAAATTCAAAAACCCGACACAAATGATTTGGTTTGATATTTGAAAAATCTGAACCAACCCGATCATGTACACCTCTATCAGCTCTGTCGTGGGTATGTAAATTAGCTTATTTTAAGTAGTTTTATTTTTTATGTTTCATTTTTATTTTAATTGGTGTTTGAGAAAAAATTACCCTGAAAAAGTATAAAACAGAAGTCGAAAGTTTGATATTTCTACTTATAAGTTATTTTTAAAAAGTTAATTCAAACCCCCCACCACTAAATTTAAAGTAAAAGAAAATTTGGAGTGCAAGAATGTCAAATTTATTGTTTAGTACTTAATATTATCACTACGATCTTAAATATATTATATAACGTAAAAATTTATTTTAAAAATAATTGCGAGAAAGAAATCTTAAATAATAACTCTTAGGTCTCATTTGTTTCCGTAGATTAAGAGGTCTAAATCTGAATACACATCTGAATATTAAGATTTGCATTAAGATTCAGGTGTTTTGATCTGAATACACATCTGAATATTAAAATATGGCCTTTAAATTTGAACACTAAATAATTAATTTTGTTTGTTTTCAATATATGAATGTGCATGTGAAATTAATATTAAATTAATAAAATATCATAATAATTTCATTTCAATAAAATATATCACTTAATTTTTTCATTCAAAAACCTTGATAAACACCAATACACCAACAGTGTTCTTGACACAGTCAATACAAGAAAATAATTAATACAAAATTTTTTTTAAAGGATCTATGAAAACTTACCAATTCAAGAGGAAAAAATGGTGTTTGATTGAGAAAAGAGAAAAAAAAAAGTTTAGTTATGAGATAAAAAAGCACGCTTGCTTAAAGCAGAGAAGCGATGTTATTATTTGATAACTTATTAAATGAGTCTGAATGTTGTTAAGAGTTTCCTATAAATCTGATTAAGAGGTTTTTAAAAAAATAAAACAAATGAACTTAATGGGTTGAATCTGAATGATTCAGATTCAGATCTAAAAACCAAACGTACTTAATAGGCTGAATTTGAATGATTAAGATTGACACATCCCTCTCTCATGATATTTTTCAAATTTTGAGATTTAAATAAATTTATTTTTAATAGTAAATTTTTCATAAATCTTTTAAATTATTAATTATTGTGACTTATAGTACTTTTTACATAGTTTACAAATATATAAATTTTATTTTAAAAAAAATGAAAATTCCATATGCTAATTTTTGATCAAACTTAAACTGTTTGAATATGAAAAACAAAAAATATCAGATAAATAAATTAAGACAAACAGAGCATATATTATTTTTTTAAATGTAGAGAATCGTCTTCTTACCCATAACCGACGGCTTTTTTTAAATTTCCTCCATTTCTCTCTCCACCTATACATACACAATTACACATCCATATATCTCTCTATACATTCCGTCGATTCTCAATTATGTTCTTCAAAGCACACGTAGAATCCCGCCGGATCATTCAATCGGAAAATCGGAGGTGTTGTTGAGAACAAATCGATCATCGATTGATCGATCTAAACAGTGCAAAGCAGAACAGAGATGGCGTTATCCGGCATGAGAGGTTTATCAGTGTTTATCAGCAGCATTCGCAATTGCCAGAACAAAGAACTAGAGCGCCTTTGCGTAGATAAAGAGCTCGGCAATCTTCGTACTCGATTTAAAAACGAAAAGGTACGAGTATAAGATTCATTTGAACTCATTACTTTAAAAAAAATCGCAATAAACATGGATATAAGCATATAACTTTAAAAATCAGCTTAGATTTTCTTTTTTAATTTCATAGCTGAATTAGAGTTTTCTAGCGAAATTATTATGAACTATTTATTAAAAACACAAGAATTTTTAATTAATAATTTAGTATTTTAGCTAAGAATATTTTATTTAAATTGAATGATAATTGATAAGAGAAGGTCACATGAAGGGTGAATTGATTAAAAAGAGGTAATAATTGAAGTTTTTTAACTTTTAAAATGATGATTATCTACCTAATTACTCGTGAAAACATAATTATGAAATCTCTTTAGCACTTTGAGTCCCTCAAATTTAAACATATTTTGATTTTAGCACTCATAAGTTTTATATAAAAGTACTCTGCATTTTAAATTAATTGAGTTGTGTTGAGATAGTTTTTAATTTTTGAAGTAACTTAGTTGTTTAATTTTTGAGATTATTTTTAAAATATTCTTCCAATTTTACACTTTATTTGTTAGTATTAGAATTAGTTATTAATTACTCTAATGTTTAGTTATTTTAAATTTTTAATCATAAATATGACAATAATTTAATAATGATAAAAATGGAAAATTACGTCTAATTTATGTCTTAATTTTCTTTTCTTAAAGGATACGTCTTACGAAGAAATTCTAAAGAAAAAGACATATCTGAAGAGAAAAAGTCTAAGACAAATTATGCTAAAGAAAGCATGACAAAACATATTAAAATAAGAATAATCAATATATATATATATATATATATATATTAACACGGATGAAATAATAAGAAACTCTCAAAGTAATATTACAACTATGAAAGAAATAGGCGAGACAATTTTAACCTACCTAACCATCCCTCTATCCTAATTCGTATTCTCTGTAATGTTTGTCTATGTTCGTTCCTTCGTAACTGAACTTATGTCATGCCTAAGTAAGCTAAAACTGCATCGTATCTTTAGTAAATTGAAATTGTGTCATGTCTTCGATCTATCAATCTCTACCTCTCATATAATCATCCATAGCCCGACCTCCGCATTGAGACAGGCGGGCATGCATATATCTTGTCATCTCTACTCGCTTTTTGTATTTAATTTTATTCTCTATCAGTGTCACTCCTACCTTATTCGAAATATCTTATTTTTTATTTGAATGGAATAATATTTTATTCTTTTAAAATCATGTATTTCGAATCAAAATTTTATTTTATTTTTAAAAAGGAAAAATAGAAATTCAAATAAATAGTGTTATGGTTTGTGTTCAATTCAATTCAATAAAAAAAAAAATTAAACTAAAAATTAAAATTGTCTTCGTCCCAACTGGACGTCGGCTTTTCCAAATTTTCTCAGTCCACTTTCTCTCTCTAGATCAGACCTCTTTATCTCTCTACCTATACATACAAATCCATATATCTATACATCTCGTCAAATTTCCAATTACGCTATCCATGAAACACGTAGAACCGCCATTTTCGTTCGCAATTTGAATTCACCTCGATCTTCGATTTTGAACCGTCGGATCAAAGCGAACCGGAGGTGCTGAGTATCTACGGGGATATACAGTGAAAGAGCCTTCTCGGCTGGATCTGAACGGAAATGGCGTTATCTGGCATGAGAGGATTGTCGGTGTTCATCAGCGACGTTCGTAATTGTCAGAACAAAGAACAGGAACGCCTTCGTGTTGATAAAGAGCTCGGCAACATTCGAACTCGCTTAAAGAACGAAAAGGTTTTCAATTTTTGTTTTGTTGATAATTGCAACTCTGTTAGGTGTTAACAGTATATTACAAGATGTTTGATGTGAGAAATGGTTTTGTTAGGAAATGGAAATGGAAAATTTTGAATTTGACGTCAGTGAAGTGTGATTAAGTTTCTGCTATTTTCTACATTTGGTTCCGGCTGTGCTAGCTATACTAGATGCTTCAGTTATCACATTAGTTGGTTATTGTTATTGCTCTTCTTTTGAATGATGTGTTCTCTTTACTTCTGTATTTTTCTTTTAGCTGCTCTGGTATTCATTACTTGAGCTGAGGGTTTTTCGGAAACATCCTCTCTACCTCCTCAAGGTAGGGGTAAGGTCTGATACACTCTACCCTTCCCAGACCTCGTTTTTGGGACTACACTGGATTTGTTGTTGTTGCTAGCTATACTAGCAGGCTTTCTTGGGTGGGGGATGCCAGGATGGTATGCTTGGTCGGGTTGGACGTCCTGTAGTGATATCTTAACAGAGTAGTTAAGTAAAGACTAACCTGCAGTAATTAAACTTGTTCTTGTGAACTGGTCTTTGACATAGTAGGTGGTTACTGCCAAGTTGAATACATTGTGAGAAACTGGTGGGGTAAAGCTTGCATCTTCTTGATGCCTTTAAATGAATCTGCAGCTTACTTCATCCAAAAAAAAAAATCACAGTTATGAGACCAAGTTCATTTGCACCAAAAAAAGAAGAAGGAGAAACCAATTAGTAGATATTTACATTACATTCTTAGTTCATTTTTATGTGATGTGTTTAACTGAAAGAGTTTAAGATATTAATTTTACTTATACATATTTATTAGTGAGTATAATGAAATATTTAAGTTGTGGTTGAAAGTTAATTAGATAGAGAAAACATCATATGAAAGTTTACCATTTGAATTGCTTAATGTATTTGGTTTCTTGAAAATTCTGAAATTTGTGTAGAAAATGACAGTCAAATTAACAATAATAAAATTACAATGTCAAACATTTTGGATGTCCCGAAAAGGAAAGAATGCCATACAAATTGGGTCAATAGGTGTACCTTTAGGCAAACAATGTGAAGTTCTGGTGACTAAAAAAATATAGCAGTTTCAAGGTGGCACATATTTCAAACTCTGTTACATACTGTCACGGGACCTGTCATAGTTGGCAGTGATGGTATTCCAGAGAGGTGCTCAATCGTTGAAGGCATTGAAGTATTATTGAAAATCATTTGTGGTGGTTGACGATCCTACTGGTTTTAATATTCTTAGGTTTTTATTAGGATATTCTGAAAGTAATACAAAGTGTCTACAACTAGGATGGTATTACCTTGTTTTCTACAATCCCATTGATGCAAGGTGATGTTGTTTCTAGGCGTAATTAATTTGTTAAGGTGTAGGTCTTTTTTTTTCCTTTCCTTTTTTGCTTTTTGAAACAGACCATCTTTTGGAAAGATAAGTGGAGAGGAAACAGGAGTTTGCAGGAGTCTTTTACTGACTTGTATGTTCTTGCTCAACACCAAAATTGGACAGTGGCAGAGATGTGGTGTCCTCAAGGATGGGAGTTGTCATTTAGAAAATGCTGAATGATTGGGAGATTCCAAGCTGAACTCTACCAGCTCCTGGAATCTTTCAAAGGAATGCAAGGGGGAGTAGACTGCTTGTGGTGGACTTATAATCGCAAGGGTCTATACATGGTGAGTGAAGGATATAAGATTATGATTGTTCCAGAACTTCAGATCTCTAAGTGGCCTTGGAATCATATATGGAGGGTAAAGATACCTTACAAGGTTTCTTGTTTCACATGGTTGTTAGCTAATGAGACTGTGTTGACACGTGAAAGAAAATGTGATAAAGAAAGGAATAATTTTATGGTCACGGTGTTAGGGATGAGGTTGAGACTGTTGGTCATCTATTTCTATCCTGCAAAATCACAGATCAGTCATGGAGGATTTTTATCATTCTCAGAGGCATCTCGTGGACAATGCCTAGAAAGATTGTTGATACTCTATTTAGCTGGGAGGAAGCTTGAATTGGGGCAAGGGATAGAAACAAATGGTGGATCAATCCCGCCCTTGTATGGTGGATTATCTGGAAAGAAAGAAATGTAAGATATTTTGAGGATAGAAGTAACACAATACAAAAGAATAAACTCAACTGTATTATGTTGTTTTGTTTTTAGTGCACAAATTCTGACTCTGTAGATACAAAGACAATTCGAGAAGTTTTTGATTCCTGTTAGGATTATAATCTTTTCAGTTTTCTGAATTTGTTTTCTTTTCTTCTTATTTTTCTCTTGTAAATTGGGGTTTGAAGTACTGGACTATGATACAAACTTTGTTACCTGTTAAAAAAATGTTTAGAACGTAGATCACAAACTTTTAAAACTGTACATCAGATCAAAAATTAAAAGATCTAAAATGGTCAGAATTTGGTTGTTTTGTGAAGCTTTATCCATGCCATTTCGTTATGTCACTGTTAATTGGGGCTAGGTGAAAAGAGGGAATGAATCATTTGAATGGAGTTGCTGTAGACATTGGATTATCCATCAGTGGCAGCCGGTGATAGAGTGATAATACTTCTCAATTATCTCTGTTCCAATGAGAAGGGGATTTGATTGGGAGTGGGGAATGTCTTTTGCTCTAGACTATTAAGGTCATATGACATTTACTTTATGAGACTGGTCACATTGTATTCCTCCATGTTAAGATCATGTTGGAGACCCAAATGAATGGTAAAGAAAAGAAAGATACTTACCGCGATCTTAAGAGGTCTACAATCTGTTGTGCTTCCTCTACACATTGTTCTTTACACCAAATATAAAAATATGCATTCAATTCCATTGAACTTTGTGAATAAAATTGAATCTATGTTAAATACACTTCCCATTTCTCTCCCTCCACAGAGTCCACCAAATATAGGCAGAAACTATTTTCCACCATTTCTTCTGGCTCTTACTTTCCCCCTTCTGATCCAGCCGCTCATCAGGTTTGTTGTATGTCCATTTTACCTCTATAAGGCTAACGAAGAGTGACCAAATCTGTGTAGTTACTTTAAATGGAGGAACAGGTGGCTGTTTGTCTCGTCTGCTTCTTTGCAAAGTCGGCATTTGGATGCTATTTGGAATCTCTTTTTTTTTTTGTAAAACTTCATGTGTGAAATAGGCTTTCCTGACCACCAACCAGGCAAACCATTTTACCTTGGTTGGTGCGAAATTCTTCCAAATGCTTTTCCATGGACCTATTTCTCCTAAATTGTTCATTTAGTTCCCTTTTGTAGGCCCTTTTAGCTGATAAGGATCCATTTTTCGTCTCTTCACCTGATTGTGTCAAGTTCGGAAGAAGTTCCAGGAAGCTACCCACTCTCCCCACTTTTCAATCATTCAAGTATCTTCTAAAGGTGATGTCCCATACCTGAAGAGTCCGATACTCATCCAGTGGCATACAGAGAATAAGACAAGAAAGAAGTCCATCAATAGTTCCTGACCATTCCAATCATCTCTGCAAAACAGAATCCCTCTACCATTGCCCACCTTGTAACAGATATTCTCAGACAAAGTTGGCCATGATGCCCTGACAGACCTCCATACACCAACTCCATAATTGTTGGAGACTATATTAGTGCACCTGTGGTTTGTTTGGCCATACTTACACTGAATCACTTCCCTCCAAAATGTTTGATCTTCACCATTGTATCTCCAAAGCCATTTCATCAATAGGTCAGTAAGCTAGTGTTCTGTAACTTCACATTTCTAATGCGCAGTCCATCATGCCTCTGCTTAGTTGAGCAGATTTCCAGTTAACAAGATAATATTCTTTGCTCTATTTAGTACCCTTCCATAAGAAGTCTCTTCTCAATTTATCCAGTTTCTTAACCACCTTAGTCGTCATAGGAAATACAGACATATTTAAGTTGGGAGGGACTCTTAACACAGGATGATTCTAAATGAACACCCTCAGAGATAAGTATTGTGACTTCCATTTTGCTAAAAAGAAAAAGTCAGTTTTCTCTGCAATGCCATCCCATATTTCCAATGCCTAGTGTTAAGAGCCCAAAGGCATGCTAAGATAAACTCTTGGAAAATTTCCACCCTGCATCCCAAAATGTTAGCGAGAGCTTGAACTTGTATCTCTTCTTTCATTGGAAATTGACTGCTCTCCCTACAGTTCCCGCTCAAACCAGATGTTGTTTCAAATACTAATAGGATCATCTTAATATATCTTCCTTTTTAAAAAAAAAATGGAAAATTATTTTATCCGCATTAATGGTATGTTGGCCACCTCCAAAAGAGAGCAATTACAAGCTTCCTATCAAATCTACAATCTGATCTACATCTTCTATACAAAGTTGTTTACACTAAAGAAGTAAAGATTCAATACAATTCCATTTTACTTTATATATGGATCTGGACCTATCTTTAAAGCATCTTCCATTTCTTTCCTTCCATATTGACCACCATATATTAGGATCATCCTAATATATCTGATCTGGTAGTTCTTAGCTTTCTAGAAAATCATTGTATCATCTGCATAAAGTAGGTGACAGATTTCCAACTCCTCTCTTTCCCTGTTGCCAATCTTGAAGCCTTTTTGATCACCTGTTCTGAATTGCAATCCTCATCATGTTGTTAAAACCATCCATAGAGCTTCACCCTGCCCCTGTCCCCTTCCTGTTGGGAAAAAACCCATTCCATGTCAACCTGATTTTCAACTCCTCTCTTTCCCTGTTGCCAATCTTGAAGCCTTTTAATCACCGGTTCTGAATTGCGATCCTCATCATGTTATTAAAACCACCCATAGAGCATCACCCTGCTTGCGTCCCCTTCCTGATGGGAAAAAAACCATTCCATTTCAACCATCTATCATCAAACCCTGTCAAGTATGCTAAGTAGGAAGTCCTAGTTTAAATGGTCGTATGCTTTTTCTGTGTCTGGCTTGCACATAACTCCTGGAACATTCCCTCTCAACCTGGAATCCACATATTTACTGGCTATCGGTGCTGAATTTATGGTGTGTCTCCCCTTCATATATGCCATATGATGTTTGTTCACTAGCTTGCTCACTATCCTTTTCAACCTTTATAGTGCTTAACTATATAAAAAAAAATTATAGTTTAGACACAGTATGAGCTGCAGGTACTTGGTGCTCTTCCATAAGCTGCTCAATTTAAGCAACGCTAAAGCATTAACAGATTTATAATTATTAACTCAATCAATTGTATCTAGTGTAACATCCAAAATTTCCTTGCAGTTAAATGTCAAAATGGATGCCTACCTAAGAAAAAAATGAACTGTAGTAGGGGCTATTTTTATTCCAATATTTGCATTATCATTTCAATCTGCATAGGATTTGAATTGGCTGCACTTCAATTGCATTCACTCTACACCTTAATGAATTTTGTGACATAGCTTCTTCTTCTCTTTTTCTGTCTATCTTTTCTATCTTTTGCTTGTTTTCCTTTTTCCCCCTTTTCTTCTTTAACCTACTTTTATTCAGTTAAACCATAAGTCTTGCAAACTGTGCTTAGTCATCCAGGCCCAGGCCCAATACCCCATTTTTTTCACTGCTCTCCGATGTTTGCTTTGTATAAAATTTTTGTATTTTTTCCTCTTTTTTCCCCCAAAAACGCCAATCATAGACCTCCCTCATTGTATGTTAAATTAACATAGACATTGCCCATGGTTATTGAAATTGTATTGTGTTATACAGGGCTTGACACCATATGAAAAGAAGAAATATGTCTGGAAAATGCTGTATATTCATATGCTTGGTTATGATGTGGACTTCGGTCACATGGAAGCTGTATCTCTGATTTCTGCTCCAAAGTATCCTGAGAAGCAGGTACCTCATTTTTCTTCTTTTCATTTCTAAAATGGATAACTCGTCAAAATTGGTTTATGTGAAGTGAAGTCTTTCATCATTTTTGATTGAATTGATAAATATGACTAGTATATTGAAAATGTATGAAAACACAAGTCGTGTCGCATCCAGGAGGGGACCGACGTTGAACCAAGTGGTGTCACCCGACAACACAAACCGCTTCATTAATTTTTTTTTAATTAAACATATTAATACCATGCATAAACTGATATATAGAAGACAATGATACCGCTTACTATTGTGCGTCGCTTGGCGTGCTGATTCAGCGTAATTTGTACTGGAGATCGGAGGTTCAAACTTCAGTCTAAGCATTTTTTTGGCAAATATAACCTCTATAACTTAAGATTGTTGTTAAGTAGTATTGAACTCAAGACCTCTTGTTGCTTAAAACTAAACTAAACCAATGGGTCAAGGCTATATCCTACCTATAAATATGATAATTGATATTTATGTTGTCTCATCTATAAATATCGACACCGCTTATGGAAAATTCTGTGCACGCCACTGGTCACATCTTGCTTTTTATGCTAGCATTTTGGTGACCGTATCCATGCTGAATGAAACACTCTATCTGTTTGCTCTATTCATAATAACTGTTATCCTTCCAGAGTTCAATATTTTCTCATAAAACCATTGTTGTCATGGCTTTACATTGATTAAATTGGAGGTGGTTGCACTTTAAGAAGTCTTATCTTTACATGGTAATTTCCATGCATTCATATTGATATTTGAGCGAGTATATGCTACTCTTTCTTGTGCTGCACCTTATGTTTAATATGTGATTTAACAGCATAAAGATGTTGACTGGTTGTTTTGGTGTTTTGGTGTTTTGCAGGTTGGATATATAGTGACATCATGTTTGCTCAATGAGAATCATGATTTTTTGAGATTAGCAATTAATACAGTACGCAATGACATAGTCGGACGCAATGAGACTTTCCAGTGTCTAGCGTTGACACTGGTATGAATTTCAGATCTTTTCTTCTTTCTCTTCCTCGAAGAAGATCTGTTGTTCTTTGTTAACTTGTTAAAAGTTTCAACTGTTTGATATATCTTTGCAGGTTGGAAATATCGGGGGGAGGGAATTTGCAGAATCTCTAGCTCCTGATGTTCAAAAGTTACTTGTAAGTCAATATTTGTAGTAGCCATCCAGTATCCCAACTCTTTGACTGACGTGGGCTTTCTTTTCTTTTCTCCTCTTCTTCCTTTTGTCGAGTCAGATATCAAGCAGTTGTAGGCCACTGGTGAGGAAGAAGGCTGCACTATGTCTCGTACGTCTTTTCAGGAAAAATCCTGATGTCATGAATGTAGATAGCTGGTAAGTGTAGTTACTTAGGTGGACGGTTCATTAAATGATTTCATTTGTATCCCAACAAATAAATTTTTCCTCATAATCCAGGTCAGATCGGATGGCACAACTGCTAGATGAACGAGATTTAGGTGTTGTGACATCTTCCATGAGCCTTCTAGTTGCATTAGTGTCAAATAACCACGAAGAATATTGGAGTTGTCTTCCCAAATGTGTTAAAGTATTGGAAAGGCTTTCAAGGAACCAAGATGTACCACAAGAATATACCTACTATGGGATCCCATCTCCATGGCTGCAGGTTTATTTACTTTTCCTGTGCAATCTGCAGTAGCCATTACTTGTTGCAGAAAAGAAATTGAATATGTTGCCTTCGGACCTTTAAACAAATATATGCTTCATTATTGCATGAATGACCAATCATGCACATTAAAATGCATGAATTTGTAAGTTGGTGCAGGGATAGGATCTCAATTTTTATACATCAATGTGAAAGCTAGAATGTGGGTATCAGACATCTTTGCTTAAGCATGGTCACAATTTTGACAATTTTTTATTTCAGGTAAAGGCTATGAGGGCTCTACAATATTTTCCTACTATTGAGGATCCAGATACTAGAAGATCATTGTTTGAGGTATACTCACCAGCTAAACAGAAATATCCTTCTTTAATTGAGAGCATATACCCTTTTATTATCCAACTTCACTTGTCCAAAAGAATCAGTAGTAGATTTCAAAGATGTTCTGGATTTCATTATGATCAATCAGGTTTTGCAACGAATATTGATGGGAACCGATGTGGTGAAAAATGTGAACAAGAACAATGCGTCACATGCTGTCCTCTTTGAAGCGCTTGCTCTTGTAAGTCTCTGCATGTATCAACCATTAGCCTTCCTTATAAGTTTGTCTGCTACGTGAATTGCTGATAGCAATGGCATCTTACATTTGAGTAAGTTAGTTCTTTATAAATAATGATATCCTGAAGTAGAAGCATGGTGATTTGTTAATCAAAACCTATGTGGTGCTTCTGGTAGCGCCTTTACTTGGACATTTGTGATGATGTAGAGTACAAACTCTTTTACATCTTTTTTTTCCTTTCCAGTTTCCTGACAAATTCCGGAGTTATTGCTACCTGTCAAGATTTTTGTTTATTTCTGCACATTCTTTCCAATCTTATTACTTCCCTCCTAACAACTTTTTTAATCACATAATCATTGCATCTTCTTCAAGGAAATAGACTACAGTTCATCTTTGTACTCTCCATATGCTAAGATGGACTTCTTGTATTATCTAAAGTTTCAAAGCCTGGATGCTGTTTTAAATTATCCCTTGCTTTCTTGGATACTTATTAAGTTTGACTTCTCATTGATCTGCTGCAGGTCATGCATCTTGATGCCGAAAAAGAGATGATGTCTCAGTGTGTTGCATTGCTTGGGAAATTCATTGCTGTACGTGAGCCAAATATTCGCTATCTTGGTTTGGTAAGTTGTAGAAGCATACAAACTAATATTCTTTCATACTGTTGGAACTTGCAAAACAGATCCAGTTTCCCAGTATGTACCAGTTACCACTGTCTGATTTCCTCATCTCTGTTTTCCATGCAGGAAAATATGACTCGGATGTTGATGGTTACAGATGTACAGGACATCATTAAAAGACATCAAGCACAGATTATTACCTCACTGAAGGATCCTGATATCAGGTTGATTTGGAGCCTTTGCGTTTTTCTTATCACCTATTCCCTGCTTTTGTTTCACAGCAGAAGTACATTAAGTAAAATGTGCTGCTGGAACAACCAAGTTAGAGCTCAAATTTTTCTGCCCAAAACACTTTCTCAGTGTGACATGTGCATGGTTACTCCTTAAAGAGAAAGCTCTCCTTATCAATTTACTGACATTGGAGCTGAGCTGGACATTCAATATCTCTGCTGTTTTATTTATATGTCCTCTTTTCTGGTGAAATGATGGGAAAATATCAGCAGTAGTCGCTTGTCTGTCTGTCTATTAAGTTCCACTTAAGTATTTAAATTGCTTTCTTTACTGACGTTAAGTACTTCAAACAGTATAAGGAGACGTGCGCTTGATTTACTATATGGAATGTGTGATGTTTCAAATGCAAAAGACATAGTGGAAGAACTGTTGCAGGTATCAGGATTATTTCTTCTCATGGATATTTAATTTATGCCCTTTATAGAACAACTTTTTAAATTGTTGCAGAGTAAAAAGGTATGCCACTGATCTTTTGTTTTTGACAGTATCTTAGTACAGCAGAGTTCGTGATGCGTGAAGAACTGTTGCTCAAAATTGCAATTCTTGCAGAGAAATTTGCTCCTGATTTGTCGTGGTATGAAATAGATATGGACATACTGAAACTTCACGTTTCTTGAATGCAATATATGGTTGTCTTTTGGGTTTAAAAACTTTGCATATATATTCCTGCTCAAAAAAAGAAAAACATTTTGCTCATATATGCTGACTATGCTGAATCAAGGATATTTCTGTATTTAGCGAAGTTCCATCTCCTGCTTTTGAAGTTTTTGAAATTCCAAAATCTTGTCTCCTAGAAGTTCTCTCCGGCTTGATCTTTCGTCAGCCTTTTCAGGGGATTTATTTTGTTCATCGTTATCAAAGAGGGCATCATGAGAAATCCACCATACACTGAAATGTTGCTCTCTTTGTGCATATTTCTAACTCCAAATCTAGCGGTTTTAGTAGCTAGCAAGTACTCAGACTTAGATGTTACTTACTGAAATTGTCTAAATCTTGTTTTACAGATCTACAATGTGATAACAGCTATGAGTGTGTCTCTTGGTTTGTCATGCAGGTATGTAGATGTCGTCCTTCAATTAATTGACAAGGCTGGTGATTTCGTCAGTGATGACATTTGGTTCCGTGTTGTGCAATTTGTTACAAACAATGAAGATCTACAGGTAACTATAGCTGCTGTGTATATGCTAGCTTGATTTATTTATTTTGAGTGGAGCTCACTATATACATTCAACCTCTTCCTCAGCCTTATGCAGCTTTGAAGGCCAGAGAATATCTTGATAAACCCGCCATTCATGAAACGATGGTCAAGGTGCAAACGTTCTCTTTTAATACTAGGAATCTCTAGGTGTGTGTGTGCAAATGTTATGAACCCTAATGGATTATGTCTACATAATTATCATGCTAGATTTGTTGCTGGCTGATAATTGGAATGGGTAGTCCAGCGAAGTCACTTTGACATGCAATGATTACATGAACATTATTTGTTATTGGCATATAATTAACTAGAGAATTTTTTTTGGAGGTTGACAATTTAATTAAAGACGTCTGCATAAGAAAGGAAAACCCGAACTGTGGATATCTGACTGGCAACTTCCAAGTGGAAGAATCAATAGTAGTTACCTTCTGAACAAGTTTGGAAGCTATGTTGGCTTGAGCTGTTGTTAAGACAGAAATAGCTTGCATCTTGATTTAATCAGGACCGTATACCAAGAGCGAGCTTGACTCTCAAGGATCACAATTTAAGTCATGTTGTCAAAACTTTGACACTGGGCTCGACGTCTCCATTTTACAGGGAGGCCTACTGTTTTCTTGTTAAATGGAGGGAGGCGTACTGTTAAACCAAGTCATTTGATTAGTTCATTTTTATAGAAAGGCTTCCATTGCCTCAACCTGACCTGGGTGTCCTAATTTTATCTTCAAGCTAGATTTGCATCACCTTATCATAGAACTTCTATGCTATTTCATCTGCTCTTCCAGTTCTAATGTTTAGTTGCCATACAGCCAGAGAGAAGCACCCAAGAGCTAAATAATCTTCTTTGTGATTTTTGTTTTGAATTTAGATATCTGCTGTCCTTTTAAAAAATATTGGGAAAGCTAATTGAAAATCTTAATTGTGCCATCTGCTGGAGTAGGTCAGTGCATATATCCTTGGAGAATACAGCCATCTTCTGTCCAGAAGGCCTGGGTGTAGTCCAAAGGAAATCTTTAGTATCATTCATGAGAAGTTCCCTACTGTTACGTAAGGACATTCAGTGTTTTGTCTCAATTTCTTATTGTTCTATTTTCTCCTGTCTGTTATTTTTACCTCAAACTATGCTATTCAGGACTTCAACAATTCCTATTCTTCTGTCAACATATGCTAAGATCTTGATGCATACACAGCCACCAGATCCGGAGCTACAGAATCAGATTTGGGCAATATTCAGGAAGTAAGAGAATTATTTTATGGTGTTGTAATTTCTGTTCATCCTGTAAGGTTGTTTTTCTTCTGTGGATATATCCAAAGATATTGCAATAATTGCTAGAGCTGCATAATACCCCAGGTATGAAGGCTGCATCGATGTAGAGATACAGCAACGGGCTGTGGAATACTTCGAGTTGAGTAAGAAAGGTGCAGCTTTAATGGACATCTTATCTGAAATGCCAAAGTTCTCTGAGCGACAGGTATGCATGCAGAACTTCTTGACTTCTATTATTTATATCTGCAGTGTTCTACATAATTGATGCATTGGTTCAATTTGACAAACCTCCTTTTGCATCATATAGTGTATCTTTCAACTGTAAAGTATGGTATTGTCTTTATTTTGTTATCATTTTTCATCATTGATGTTAAGCCACAATATTCTCTTTACAATGTAGTCGTCACTGATAAAAAAAGCTGAGGATACTGAGACTGATACCGCTGACCAAAGTGCAATCAAGTTGCGTGCACAACAGCAAAATTCTAATGCTTTAGTAGTGACAGACCAACACCATGCTAATGGAGCTCCACCAGTCAACCAGTTAGGTCCAGTAAAAGTTCCAAGCGCGAGCAATGTGGTAAGTTGTCTCTCTGACTATTTTGTAAAAAAAATGAGTATTTAATGTCTATGTTTTCAGTATTAGATGGTAATAAACTATTTATTTATGGCCAGGATTGTGACTCAGTGGATCAAAGGGAGGCTCAGTCAAATGGAACTTTGACCATTGTGGATCCCCAACCCCCTTCAAGCGCTTCGCCTGATCTCCTGGGTGATCTTTTAAGTCCTCTGGCTATTGAGGGCCCTCAGTCAGCTGAGAACCAATCTAACCATAGTTTGAGTGCTGGTGTTGAAGGTGCTGCAATTGTGGAGGAGGCGCTAGCACTTGCACCTATTGAAGAACAGATGAACACCGTCCAGGTACTGCTTTCTTTAATGATTGTTAATATGCTTTACCCTCGTTCTTTCATATTTATAACTCCTAATTTAGTGGTAAGAAGATGCTGCCATTTCTTTTTCAGTTTCTGTTTCATTTGATTCTTTTACCAAATTCAGGTCTTCAATTCATCATGTTTTCCTATTTCCTTGAAAGTTTTAAGAGATTTGTTGTTAATTTGCTGAAAGCTGCTGGGATAAGCTTTAAAAGGTGTTTGTCTAGTATCACTGGCACTTTCTCGCATGACCCTAAATACATTTTCATTACAATTTGCCCTTAAAGAAGCACTTCCATTTCATACGCTGCAAAATTAGCTTACGTTGTCACCTTTGCAATTAAGGGAGAATTTTGCTGCACTAGAGATTTTTATTATGGTGCCTTCACCTGTTCAGAAACTCTCACTAATTCTTTTTCTGACCTGCTTTGAAATGTTTTTCCTTGAGCTGAGGATCTATCGGAAACGGCCTCTCTACCTCCCAAAGGTAGGGGTAAGGTCTGCATACACTCTACCCTCCCTAGACCCCACTTGTGATACTACACAGAGTATGTTGTTGTTGTTGTCTCCTGTTCAGAATTAAAATTATTTTGACAGCCTTACTTTTCCTGGTTGTAGCCAATAGGAAGCATTGCAGAAAGGTTTCATGCCTTGTGCTTTAAAGATAGTGGTGTACTATATGAGGATCCATACATTCAGGTACATGAGCAATCCAGAGTCATTGTTTCAACTGTCATGTGATGAACTTATATGCACTTAGTTATTTTTGTTGGCACAATTTCAGATTGGCTCAAAAGCAGATTGGCGGGCACATCATGGACGACTTGTCCTGTTCTTGGGAAATAAGAATACGGCTCCACTTGCTTCAGTGCAGGCTATAATATTGTCTCCATCTCATTTGAGGACGGAACTATCATTAGTACCTGACACTATTCCACCACGTGCACAGGTCAGATAGTTCATTTTTACTTGTCTAACCTATTTGATTGTCACTTCATCTTCTGATCTCCAGTTAAATTATTTTCTGCAGGTTCAATGCCCACTTGAAGTTGTTAACCTACGTCCAAGTAGGGATGTCGCTGTTCTTGACTTCTCATACAAGTTCGGAACTCATTTGGTACTGATTCCTTATGAATTTTGTTTTTCAAATGGTTTGAGATAGAGGAGTGATAGCCTAGTTAAGGGCCCGCCACCTTCAATCATGAGATTGGGGCATCAAGCCACCTAGGGAACAAAGTGAAAAAGCCTCTCTCCTGGGTAGGGGTTGTGGGGTTTGAGGTTGGAGTTCAATCTTTCATTGTTAAGTCCGTTATTGTATGTTTTTAACTTGGCTGTGCATTTTACAGGTTAATGTCAAACTTCGCCTCCCTGCTGTCTTGAATAAGTTTTTCCAGCCTATCACAGTATCTGCAGAAGAATTTTTCCCACAATGGAGATCACTATCTGGGCCACCATTGAAGCTCCAAGAAGTGGTCTGTCCACTTTCTTTTTTGAACTTTTGCAATATACGTGCATATGAAAATGTTCTCTGAAGTGTGTATAATTAAGTACATCATAAAATACGAATGTACCGATATTGCCATCTCAACCTTACATGCGCATATCGATATCTGAAACACGACCTCAACTTATTTTTCTAATTTGACCAGGTTAGAGGTGTAAGACCAATGGCACTTCTTGAAATGGCAAACTTGTTCAATAGTTTCCAGTTGATTGTTTGTCCTGGACTTGTAAGTTTCTGATCTTTCATATATTTTGGTTTGCTACCTTCTGGATTGTGACACTTCATATTTCCTCATTATATTTCGCTTCTTGATTCTTATTCAGGATCCAAATCCAAATAATTTGGTTGCTAGCACAACTTTCTATTCAGAGAGTACGCGAGCCATGTTGTGTTTGGTAAGTTATTGATCTTGTGGTACCTGCTGCCTTGATACTCTAAAATACCATAATTTTTGTTGGTTTGTAGATATAATATGACAGAGTGTCAAATTTATAGCAGTATAGGAGTTTGTATATCATATCGCATTACTTTTCCTGGGTTTTTGCCTTCTACCTTGTTCAAGTAGGAGCAATTTGTGCAAAAAGAACTTAAATTACAGTTGTCAGAGGTTGTCATTGGTTCATATGAGAAGATGGAAATTGTGGTTTCCTGGAACAATATTTTCACCCAAAAAGAAGCAAGGAACCCTCTTATTTTCCAAGATAACATATTCCCTCGCGCCAAAGATACCAGTCATCTTTATTCATCTTTATGATTTTATCATTTAGTTTAAAATAGAAATGTTCTGTAGAAAGTTTCTAAAATCTTTAGTTGCAATATTCAGGTTAGAATAGAAACGGATCCAGCTGATAGAACTCAACTGCGTATGACAGTTGCTTCTGGAGATCCTGCACTGACATTCGAGTATGAGCTAAAATATGCTTTCTAATATTCTCTCTTTGTGTTCATTACTGACTTTATCAATCACCTATGTAATCTCTTCTAACTATATGTAGGTTGAAGGAGTTCGTTAAAGAACAATTGGTTAGTATCCCTACAGCTGCTCGGGCAGCAGCAGCACCACCCGTACCTCCACAACCTCAGCCAACAAGTCCACCACCACCAACGTCAGATCCTGGAGCATTGCTTGCTGGTTTGCTATAAGTGGTTTTAAATATGGTGAGAATTATATCCAGAGTCAGCGGTTGTAAAATTTGTTCATATCACAAAGCTGAAACGTCCCAAAAGACAAGATCGGCACCTAAACAACACGATGCAAGGGCTGGCGGAAGCAAGGGTTGACATAGCACGTGAGTGGAATTTATGGGAAGGGTTCAGTTGAAATTTTGAAATTCTTTTGCACAAATATTTTGTGCTTTGTTGAGGTTTATAAGATTAGATAATAGGGTCTATTTTATTTTATCTTTGGTTCCCTTTAAATTTTTATCTTCATTTAGTCAGGCTTTTACACCATTGGTTTATGTAGTGTCAATAGCGCAAGTCATTGTAAGTGCTGCTTGATATGCTACTCCCTATGTATTCTACAAGAATTAGGAAAAAAGAAGTATTTGGCGTTGATTTTTTTTTTCTTTTCCTTTAATTGTTCAATTAAGGTATAGAGAAAAACGTGTTGTCAATTTAATTCACACAATTAATTTCTAACAACTTACTCCGTGTTATTCTATAAGTGGAGTCTGAGAAGCTTGGTGTGCACATACACTTAGTTGTATCTTTACCCTTATCTTGTGATATGTGGTGATCGAGAGGTTGTTTTAGATTGATTAACCCTTGGCTCAAATTACACAATCCATTTCATATCCAGAGTCCAGACAATAGTTTCTTGTTCTATTTTGATTGAAGCAACGGCAGCACCCTACAAGCTGTCATCTATCGTGCACGCGCCTACTGTTATACCTCGTGCAAGTTCTAGTTAAAAATACATGTGATTGTTAAAAAATTAGTGTCATGTTGAATATGCAATCGAGACTACGTTAAGTAGGAGTCTCTTAGACTATTCTAACAGGTATGAACTGATTCAACCTATCATCAACCTCTAGATGTGAATATAAATTCATTTTTACAGTTTACAATATGCCCGAACTTTTTGAATTTTTTCTTCCATCGAAACATTTGATAGACTAAATTGGGCTCCAACAAATGGTCTAGTGCTAACGTTAGTCGATCATTATCTCAGTCTAACTTATTTTATTTTTTTTTGGTTTCCACCCAGTGTTTGGCCACACTGCAGCCCAACGAAGTCTGGTTTTACGTCGACAAGTCCTACATTGGAGTAAAGCGCTCCCTAACAAGGCAACTCCGTACCCAAGGGGGTTCAAACCCAAAAAAAGGTTAAGAATGAAGAAGTTCTTACCACTCCACCACAACCCTCGTTGGTTCAGTCGATCTAATTAGTCTATAAAGACATACGTTTTCCTGACCATAGTACTACTTATCCAGTCATTAACCTACAAACATCATGATACTCCCCCTTCAAAATCACAAGGTATAGCCTAAATCTGTCAACTCCATTACGTGAAGTTTTAAAATGCAGATGATGAAAAAGAATTTCTAACTAATGTCCTCTTCTTTCTTTTTTCTTTTTTTTTTTTGATTAAGTAACATCTAATGGCCTCTTTATACAGTCAAGAATATCAGATAAGCCCATCAAAAAGAGTTGCTTATCCGCCAAGGTTGGAGCAAATACCACAACCTCCTGCTAAACCAATTTCTACATGTATACTGCGCATGATTGCTTACCTATAATCCAGCTATACTAATTCGAAAGGAAATATGAGATTTGCAGATTACGAAAGGTTTCAGATCGGATGGGGAAATTTGACAGGTCGCGAAATTGCAGCAGCCTCATCACTGAACCTTGAATGTGTAGACATTCTCCAGCCTGTGCTCAGCAGAATAATTACCTGCTGGCATCATGAGTGACTTCGACTTCCTACTCTATTTGCGGTAAAAGCAGCAATAGCACCTTGTATCAGCAAATAGTCTGCACCAGAAACTGCATCGAGAATCCAACTATCCAGGCTGATGCACCTCTGGCTTCAATCAGTAAGATCACAAAAGAATGATATAAGTATCGACTATCTCCAATCTCTGCAGTGGCCACACCTCCAACCGGTTTCCCCAAACAACTCTTCAACCCAAGGTGAACAATGACTGTGGATCCATATGCCACACATTTGACAACAAAGATCAGGGCATGGCTCAGAATGGGAACACATCTTACAAGGGACAGTGACAGCAGCGGAATCTATGCTAAGTGCATGCTCATGCTGAAAGTAAGACATATCAGAAAGTCCATCTGATGGAAACCCCAACGATGTGTCAACGTTGTCTGTTAAATTAGCAGATCCATCAGGAGGGCCGCAATCATCAGATGCAAGTAATTCATTGAAAGAGAAATAGGTCTGAGGTTCAAACTCCATATCATCATACTGGAAATCATCATATTCAAACATCATGCCTTCCTCAAAACCATTTCTGGACGTATCCCATTCAACCTCAACAGGTGTGGATAATTCAACATTAGTGGGGTTGTTGGCAAAAGAAGTGTCTGAATCCTTATCCATTCCTCCATTTCTTCTTACTGGCAGTTTAGCACCCCGTTCTACATTAGCTGGTATATCGTCTGTAGAAATCATTATGTTTCCTCCAAAAAAATCAGCATTGGAAGGATTGCTTGCAAGAGAAGAATCCAAATCATTCTCATTCTTTACATGCCTTCTCACAGGCAATTTTTTAGGACCCAGCACAGACATGGCTGCAGCATTCCATTCACAATCAGCTTCTGGGAATTGCTCACTGAATTCTTCTGAAGTAGAAACAAAATGAGAATAATCATCCTCTAGATATACGTTGTCCTCCGTTGAAGGCACCACTTTAGTAGACATCTCGTCATCCATATGTAGCTCTGAAATCATCCCAGAACCAAACTCCATATCTGAACTATCTATCTTTAAAGCCTTTGTGCGCGTTCTCTTTTCTTCCAACTGTTTTTTGCTTTCTGGATTCAAATAAGGACAGATAGGTATTCTAGTCCTACGGCATCTAGAACATTTGAACCCCATAACGTCATTAACTTTTGACTCTTCAAGTCCAACAGCATCAGCATGAAACCAATCTGCAAACTCGCAATGCATCAATTATTGTTCTAAACCTAAAAAGAAATGTAACATATATTCAAGATTAACAGAGTAAAAAGAATTCTACCCAGGTACAAACTTACTTGAACAGGTTTCACAACGGATGTACATCAAATAAGGATCGTACGGATTGCGACAAAGGTGACAAATAGGTATGAGAGATTCCCCGTCTGGATTGCCTTTCAGAAGTATGTTTCTGAATCTAAAATCAGTGCCAGCGTCTTCACTCTTCTTTTTCCAAATGACACCTAAGTTGCGGCTGTTGCGCTTTGTTTTTGCTGTGGAGTTCGAGGAATTGCCATGCTTCATCGCAGAAGAATGCTTCAAAGTGGCAATGGAAGCTGATGGACGATTAAAATTACTAACATTTACTCCTTTGTTGGCTGATATTGGCTTTGGAAAGTATTTTCCTTGCAGGAGTAAAGGACTTTTTGGAGATTCATCAATGCATTTAGCTTGAGAAAGGGCTCTATTTTGGTTACACTGTTTGCAAGTGTTTGTAGCATCAACTGTTGAACTAACTGTACAGCGCTCATGACAGAGACCTGCAAAAAGAGATAATATGGATTAACTTCCAGACCAACTAGCTAGACTGCATAACAACGTGATAGTAACTGATACAAGAAAAAGATGATATATTATAGTACCTTGGCATGTATTGCACTTGAACGCATTCCTGAGAAAGTGAGATCGCATAAATAAGCGAACATGAGAAAAAGAAGAAAAGAAACTTTGATAAATACATTAAACGGATACCTGAATAGCACATCCGTTTGACATGAAGCACAACAATACTTATCATTGCCATCTCTCTTCTGTACTAGATAAGAGAAGATATCTTTACAAGGAGCCCAAGGAGCCCTTAAGGGTTTTTTCTGCATAAATGCACTTGTAGGTTTGTTTGCTGAAGGCAGATCTTTTCCCATTTTTTCTTCATACTCTTTTATAAGATACAAAGGAATCCGCAACTCAGAAAACCAATATTTTTCCTTTCCATCCTGTGTTTGCTCTACTTCCACTACACTCTTCATCACACGAGATGGGAGATGTTTCTGATTCCCAAAAGCAACTCCATACCTAATCTCATTTTCAACAACTCTTTTGTCGCATATGTAAGCATTTCTGAAAGCTGAAGCTTCTGTTTCTGGACCTTTCCCATCTTGGATGCTCTGTTCGGGACGAACAAGGTCACTCCATCTCAGGTGCATGTCTAGATACCTCACCTGTAAGGGAAAAGAACAACTTTTTTACTAAGATTAAACATCAGAAGAAACACTTGATCAGACGCAGCAAAAGCTTGTCACAAAAAGGAGCTTAAATCTCTATATCAATATATCTCAATTACCTGAAGCGCAAGCTGTGATGTGGTCTTACACATATCAACTGCAGCCCGCCAAACAAGCTGCCTATTTCTTTTGGCAGTCTCAGACCCTTCAGCATAATAAATACCAGGTATCTTTCTTACACCACCTGCAAGAGAATAAGCTGTTTAATGTAATCTCGTGGCGTTTATATTTGTGTTCCACTGAAATTATGGTAAGACGTAAAAGAATATTCCTTCTTTTCGACAAGTGAAAAATTGAAGATTTGCACTACAAAAAAGGTAATGGGGGGATCTCAAAGACACCTTGAAGTGCAGCTTTCTTCACCATCCTTCGGGGTAGAGTCCCTTTCTGGAATATAAACTTAGAAATCAAGCCACCTCTCCACCAAGTGAAATCAGTTGGTATATCCTGGCTCTCATCAGCAGTGGCTTCAACAATAGCAGCCATTGGTTTCCTACCACGTCTCCCTGGTTTACGCTTTTGAGTTGATCCAGCAGCACCAGCAGCTGAATGAGTGATAGAAGACTCAGATGGTCCACCGTCAACAAGTTTTGTCCAATCCATAGACAATGCAACTAGGCGGATATTCTCCTCAAACTACAAACATAAATCCATATACTACATTCATCAGCACAAAGAACATGACATTCTATAGATAAAAGCATATGTAGGAAGTAATAGATGTCAAATGTTAGGCATATAACAAAGTATCTATTTTTTGAATTATTCTAATAGCACGATGCAGTTAAATACAGAGTTCCCAAATAAAGCCACAAATGGCTAGCCCTTCCAAATTCTATAGCAGCCTATAATTGCAAAATTCTGTTGGAATTCAAAGATAATGTGCAACCAAGAAATCAAGGCTGCAACTTAAGCAAATCGAATTTTCCTTGGTTTCTGGATTTCATACTTCAGACCAAGATTGATAACCACAAACATGATCATAAACACTTAGCCCACTTGCAGCAGAAAGAATACTCACTTAATGAAGCAACGACGGGACAAAAATTACATGTGCAGATATCATGTATATCCTGCATCACATTACTCAAAAGCTGTTCACTGCTGCTCCCTGATGGCAATAACTCCACATCCCCCTTTCTCTTTGCCATGCAAAGCTTTCATTATTTTACCAACTTACTTTGGCTCAAAAGACAAAAGGCAAAATAAGATAAATTGGTTTCTTCAGTAATCCTCCACCAACTCTTATGGCTTTTGACCTCCCCTCCTAATCCAACGGCTTAGTAAATTTGTTGTATGTTTTGACATGATACACCTAGTGTTCGTGAGGCTAAGAAAAATACCCATAACTAAGGAATGAATTTGCAATGGAGGAACAGATGGTTGTTCGTCTCCCTGAGTAGTTACAAAGAAAGCATCTAGACACCAATTGCATTCCTTTCATGAGTAAGGCAAAGCCTCTTAACACCATCCACATAAAACACTTCACTGTGGTAGGTGTTAAGCTTTTCCAAATGAAGTTGCATTGGTATAGTGGCCTCCCAGAGATCATACATTTCTCTTTTGAATGCACTATTAAATGTGAGACATCCTCCTTTCTATGCTTCCAAAAACAACTCTGGCTCTGTTGTGATACCATTGAAACCATCTCGTTTCCCAAGTAATGTTGTCACCCTCTCCACTTCCCAATCATTCAGAAATCTCCAGAAGGAAAGGTCCTGCCCCTGGATTGCAACACCCACACACTCTTGCCTTAGGATTGTTGCATATAGTAAATAGATCAGAGAATGGTTCTTATACTCACTAAGAGGAGCTTGATCAACCCATTCTTCTTTCCAGAACTGAATCTTACTACCATTACTTACCTTGAGGTTTTGTGCTTCCAGCAGATGCCACAAGGTCCCTGATAGATTTCCATACTCCAGCTCCAAAGGGTTCTGTGATTGTTTTAATACACACCGAACTTGTCTCACAAAACTTTGCCTTGATTACCTCCTTCCAAAGGGCATTTTCCTCATCATTGTATCTCCAAAACCACTTTATCAATTAGCTATTATTCTGTAGCCTTAAATTTCTTATTCCCAATCTACCCTTTTTTGCGAAGTAATATTATTTCCCAGTTTACCAAGCAGTAACCCTTCCCTTCTTTGCAGTCTCGCCATAGAAAACTACTCCTTAACTTATCCAGCTTCTTTACAACTTTGGAAGGGATGGGGACATCACATATGTGATGAGAGAGTCTAAAACAGAGTTTATTATCTCCAAGTGACAAGTATTGAGCATTCCACCTAGCTAGTTTTCATCTCTGTTTTTTCCACTATGTCTACCCAAATCTCCACTGCCTTGTGCTTGCTTGAGAATGGCATGCCAAGGTAAGTTGTTGGTATATCCTCCGCTCTACACCCTAGAGTATATTTGCCAATTCTTGAATTTGAGGGACCTCCATGATGAGAAAAAGACTGTTTTCCCCCACTGACCCTCAAACCTGATGATGCTTCAATAACTAGCAGCAGTTGGCATTTTCCCCTTCATTATTGCACATAAAACATCACCTACATAATGACATCCCTTTTTTCTTTAATTTGCTTTTAGTTAGACAAGCATTATGTGTGATCAGCCACATAAAACAGCATACCTTTGTAAGGTATCTTGATGCTTCCCTGACCAGTAAGTAGGGGTGCACCTCTGGCTATTAATTGCCTTATAGCATTAATCAACATGGAACTGGTCATTCTTTTGCCTAATCCAGATAATGATGTCAGGTATCACATCATTTAAGACCACCTTGTCTAAACATTCAATAAGAGTCATTCAAGGAACCTCTTAATCAAAACAATTTCTTAAAAGGCTTATACCTCACTTTGTTCCATTCCAACATCTATAATAAAAGTACTAATATTTTATCATCAAAGTTGTGTTTCCAATTTAAGTGTCTTGCCAAAACCTTGTAGGTCTGCCATTTCTGACCTTGATCGTTATGTTGGTTCCAAAATCTTGTTATAAGCTGCAAATGTGTTTCCTTATGCCTACCTGTGTTTCAAGTATTAAAAGGGCTAGCGAATCACTGGGTTTTGTTCTCTATATTTTTCAGAGATCAACATTCTCCACTAGCTTTGTTGCTTCTTTGCCATATCTCCACGAACACTTCATTAGCGAGCTACAACTATGTGTTTGCACCCAAGGATGTGGCCTAGTGGTCAATGAAAAGTGACTGAGTTGAATTCCCAATAACTATGTGTTTGCACCCAAGGATGTGGCCTAGTGGTCAATGAAAAGTGACTGAGTTTAATTCCCAATGGAGAAAAAAACATTAGGTGATTCTTCTCACTTGTCCTAGCTTGGTGGACAGAGTTACCAAGTACCTATTGTTGGTAGGAGGTGATGGGTATCCCCTGGAATTAATCGAGGTACGCGAAAGCTGGCACGGACACCATGATCATCCCAAGAAAACCATATTTTCTCAATTATGTACGTCAAGCAGAGACCTCCACTTCTTTTATCTTTCAAAATCATGTTCCACTTTACCAAGTAAAAATCCTTCCTTTCCTTGTTGCCATCACACAAAAAGTTCTTCCTTGTTCTACGGAGATTTTTCATCACAGTAAAGGGTATTTAAATTAAAGACCTCGCTGTTGATACGAATCCCTCTGCCTCTCAAGGATAAGTAATGTATTTTCCACATAACATGTTTCTTTTCACATTTCTTCAATCTTTTGCCACATGTTTTTCCTTGAATGTAGATCCTAATAAAAGGTATTCTAAGGAGATCATCGGTCTGACAACCTAACACATTACCAAGTATGTGTAAATCTAGCACCTCGTTAACAAAAACATGAGTCTTTCCTCTAGTTAATCTTCAAACCATCCACAACTTTAAGAAGTAATAAAATCAATCATAGATAACTCAAATGTGACTTCTCTGCTCCACATAACATGAGTATTTTTTCCTGCAAACTGAATGTGAGAGACTTCCACCCAGAATAGCCATAAGCCCAAGCTCAAAAACGCTTAATCAACGGTAAAGACAAACCTTATATAGTATTAAACTAAGACCATCATGATCTTCCATAACCAGGTTTTTTTTGTTGTTATCTGTTATTTCTTGTACTTCAATAACTTCTTTTCCTGGACTGTTTTTCCTTGATCCGAGCTGAGGGTCTATCAGAAACAGCCTCTCTACCTCTAAGGTAGGGGAAAGGTCTGTCTCTACCCTCCCTAAACGTCACTCTGTGGGACTACACTAGTATGTTGTTGAATTAATTATTACAAAAAAAAAACGTAGAGCTACAACATTTACTCCACCCAATTCATTTGTTGTTGAACCCCATACCTTTCACCAAACTAAGAAAGTATGACCAGCTGACATATGATCAAAAGCCTACTCTAATGCCCATCTTGTGTATAATCCCCGCCTCCTCTTGTCTCATTCTGCTTCCTAGGCATTCATTTGGAGCGCGTATTGTATCCAAATTGATTATAGACTACTTTTTTTGGAATCCTAATTCCAAAGGTGATTTCTCTTTTGGGAGCTGCCACTCCTCTTTGACAGGCTCCACCATCTTTTCCTAAAATGGGAAGTTACTATCTCCAGATAGACGCATTTCACTAAACACTAGAATGCTCCCTTCCTAAAGTGGATGTGGAGGATATAAATAATATATTCCTAAAATGTAATGTTACATGTGTAATTTGGCTTTTTTTCCCTTTAATTCCCAGGGCATAAAATGAGCTTTGAGCTCCCCAGATTTCCTCCTCACTTGGCAAAAGACAGACATGACAAAATCTTCCCACAAAGAACACTATCCCTGTTGTTATATGGTGGGGTCATGTGAAAGGAAAGATATACTAGAGTCTTCAAAGAAGGGTCAATATTGTGAACCTTAAACCTAAATAGATAATTCATATGATGAACACGGATGTACATTTTTGCTAACAATGTTATAGAGTCGGTTGTCAACACATACTTTTCTTAGCTCTTAATATTCTCTACAATGTTCTCTTTATGAACAAACTTACTCCAACATTTTGCTGGCAACATCAATAAAATATTCATATATTACCTACCAAAATGTATACATTTCGAAAGAAATATCCATACAATCAAAAAAAATATGATTAACACAAAATATAAATGTGTAGGCTTTTCAACATGAGCTCCTTAACTTATTTAAACATAGTTATGTTACATCAATTGTCAGCCATTTTCAGATTCAATAATAAGTACATCTTCAGTTAAATGAATTACGCTACCAAGTTGCCCCTAATACTACTAACATAAAGTACTATTCAATGCTCAAAAACAATAAACAAAATACAATTCTTATCAACTAGTATGGTGAATCGAGAAGTGGCAACAAACATTTTAAGAGAAACAATGGGAAAGAAAGTGGACATTACACTAGCTAACACTAACATATACAAAATTCTGCAAAAGACTTACTTCGAGCAAAAGAGACTTTATCAGACTGCAACTAGAAGCTTGTTCTGCCTGTTTACGCCATTGCTTTCTAAAAGCTGCACTCTGAAAAGGGCCACCTGTCAGGCCAGTTAAGCTCTCCTCCATCAATATAATATATGTGGCAATACCAAAAAGACTTCCTTCACCACCCTTTGCAGGACGTAGACCACCAAGTATCTTCACAGCCCCCTTAATGGCATTTGATGCTGCAGCATTCAACAAGCACCCTCTCTTACTAGCCACAATAGCCTTACAACTAAGACACCAACTACATCTTTCCCTTGGTACTTCCACGAGTTTCTTTTCTGTATTCGGCCAAAAAAAACGCACTGCTACTGCTGAGAAAGCCTTAGCTTGAAGCAGAAAACTTGCAGATATTTGTTTACGCCTATTGTCTGAAACACGAGTCTCAGATCCCTGATTTTCTTCAGAAGAAAGGATAGCTAGACTAGCAGCAGCAGATGCCGCAAATTCTCCATGCAGGTAACTATTTATATATCCTTGAGGTTTGAAAGATGAACCCATGTATAAGCAACCTCTTCCATGGGACACCATGACACCAGCATAAGAACCATTAATTAGTTCCAAGTAGTTACTGTGGCTTGAAGTATGTATAGCAGTCTTTACCAAATTTGGGCCATCTTGTTCAGTCCACTCAGAAGGAATAAGTTGATGGTCAGCTGAACCAGTACATGCAATGGATTTCACTTGAATTTGTTCAGATGGAAACGAATCCATAGGTGTGTTACTCTGTCTTGCTATAGAATCAATATTTGCTAGACCGAGACCATCAGGTCGGGAAACTGCACCGAGATTCTCATTCTGCATAGGTTCCATCTGGAAGTTGCCTAGAAGAGCATTTCCTGGACCATATCCAGTGACACAACTTGCAGTATTCTCCACCCCAGGACTTTGTGATGACGTAAGGCAACCACCTGTTGTGCCTTCTCCTTGCCTCCTAATTTCAGAAGGTCCACCATTGGGGAATATGATATTGGCTGGAAGTTTCCAGTACTGAATAATTCCTTGGCATATTTCCAAATATAAGGAATAATGCTGCACATTGGCATTAAGCGCATGTAGGACCTTGGGTATGTCTTTGTCATAGTAGTATCTGACACTACAGTCTGACCCAGCCAAAGCCTTCAACCTATAATAGACGATTAAAAATTACATTAAAAAGAGAACCAGAGGAAGATTTCAGCATGAACTACTTAAGATTAAGGGATTTATATATCTCCACTTAGAATATCCCATAATCAAATACTGCAACTTAACAGAGCCAATAAACATAGAAGTTGAGAGACGTACACAAGTAGATGATTGCAAGTACCCATAAAGACTTGTCCATAGGAATCAACACCAAACACCTCTGATCCTTTCAGAGTTGTTCCCCTTGTAATTTTGGGCTCAAGCTCATTGACTGTGCACTCAGGGCAATACCATGCTCCTTCGGGTATATACATCTTGCAAACACCAATGCACCTACTATGGTAAGATGATGGACAGCCATCACAGCAAAGTAATGTTCCATCCATACCGCAGAGACGGCACTCATCACCATTACCATCTTGATCAACATCACGAATGGAATCTTGTCCACTAACTTTGGGACCCAAAGAAATAGTATTAGAAGAGACATTTGTTTCACTGTTTTCTTTACTAAGCTTGATGGCTTCCTGGTCCTTGCAAGCAGAAGTTTTAGAGTACCGTGGATGCACTCTGCGTGGTCCAATAACTGGGGCAAAAACTGTACCACCATCTGAATCAATTCCTACCTCTGATTCCTCGCGCATGTCAATTTCTTCTCTTAGCTCTTCAGAATCTAGGACACTGTCGCACAAGATCTGCAGAACTATGAGTTTCCTGCCAGCAGACAATGAGTAGTATTCCTTCTCCAAAGTATGGGGATAAAAACCTTTCCAACCATGTTCATCCGTGTACCCCATTCCCGTTAAATAGTGAACTAGATAAGCAGCCCAAGTCATTGTATCAAGCAAGCTCCAATCAATGTTCCTACAAGCAGGCACAATAGTTAAGCTCCCAAAATGTAAACTACTATATTGTATAATTATATAGAAACCTAAATAAGAAATCCTGAAAGCACAACTACACTGGCTCTTGCTTATGCTGAAATAAATACATTAATTACGCATTTCAAGATCTCCTCCATGAAAAATACAGTGACAGGAAAGTCAACAAAAGTGAATAACTGCTACTGCTTGCAAAAATGATACATAATCAACAGAAAAAATATTCAAGCACAAGGGCAGGACAAATTGCAGTGGTTGGGGAACAGTAAAGGGACTTCAAAAGTAATTGCAGCATATAGGAAGTTGAACCACCCAATCATGCAGGCACCCAAATGGCCCTGGAAACACATCTGGATTCTGGAAGGCCAAGATCCCGCACAAAGTGGCCTGTTTAGTGTGGTTACTAGCTAAGGAAGCTGCGATGACACATGAGAATTTGATGAAGAGGGGGATTCCACTATGCTCTGGATGCATTTTTTGTGGGGGAACCTGAAGAGACAGTCAATCACGCGTTCATCCAGTGCAAGGTCACTGGCCAATTGTGGAATCCATTTCTAAGGCTCAAAAAACATCTCATGGGCCATGCCTAGTAGTATTTCAGAGGCCTTGTACAGTTGGGAAGAAGCAGGATCACAAGCAAAGAACAGAAGCAACTGGAAAATCATTCCTGCTACGATTTGGTGGACTATATGGAATGAGAGGAATCTTAGAGTTTTTGAGAATAGGGAGAGTAATATGCATCAAGTAAAACTGAATTGTATTCTAACTTTGTGTTTTTGGTTTAATCAGATTTACTCTAATGACACTGTCTCTATTATTGATGTTTAAGACTCATTATAGGGATAGGACAGTGCCTTTAGAGTTCATAATGTAAATGTGGTTTTCAGTACAAACTTCACCCACGAGCAGATCCCAAACATACAAACAATGTCATACCACGATTAATTAAGACAACTAAACTGTCAGGAAAGTATGTCATTCAATGCCTTAATACAGGCAAAGTCAAACTGCATAAGGACATACTGTAATGGAACTTCATGTCATAAACCATCATTTGTATTCTTCTTCTGACAAGTTATCTAGCTTTTAGTCTATTTTACTGTGTCGGTGTCATAATCAAGGCATTCTTCAAGTTCAGTGATGTATTTTTTGGAAGGACAGCATGACAGGAAGCACCTCCCAAAGGATTCAAAACCAAAACAACATTAAAGTAAAACTGACTAAAACTAGGTCCAACATATTTTCAAAAAATACCCTAAATGAAATAGGCAAATATACTCACCTTAGGCATTTTGATGCAAACTCAGAACCATCAGATGACAGCTTCTCAAGGTGACGCCTCAAAACACGCATTAGAGCAACATGAACAGAGTCCAGCAACGAGTTTGGAACAGAACAGCTGAGTGCACCCACAAAGTCATCAAGCCCAAAGGGACTCAGAAACAATGTGGTACTAAATGTCCGTAAAAAGCTATAAATGGACAAAAGGTGTGGTACATACTCCTCTGGAATACCAATATTGCCAGAAGATGGAGGCAGTTCAGGTGCAGGAACAATAGGTTTTTCCACCTCTGAACTTAAATCCTGCTCCTCGTCATCTTCAGAAAAATCGCTCAGTGAATCAGCATCAGTATATACTTGCACCTTCTCAAATTTAACAGGACAATCATTCCTCAAGTCACTCGAAACTGGCACTTCTACAATCCTATCAACTACAGCACTTATCGGCTCAGCCTCAATCTCAACCTGAGAAGCAACATCCTTTACCTCACTACCTGTCAACATTTCATTCAACTTTTTCTTCCTATCCAACCATTCACCAACCAACTCATCCTCATCAACCAAAACCTCTTTCAATTCACCCGTATCCAAATCTTCACTATCACCATCATCATATTCAACCCTATACAACCCCGAATCATACAACATAATCTTCCCCAAAAACAACCCATTTCCTTCAAATTCCTTCCTCACATACCTACCCACCAATGATTTAGGCTTCAACCCAACAGTCCTTTTCTTCCCATCCTGATCAACCTCCACATTTGTAACATCCTTTCTTCTCCTTTTCCTCCCTCTCCGTTCTGATCTCACCACACCACCCTCCATTCCACAAACCCAACTCAAATTCCAATCCAATTCACACCATACACCCAAAAAATCCACCAAAATAAAAATCTGGGGTTCCTTCCCAACCACTCAACAATCGCACTTTCCCAACAAAATCCACTCAAATTTTACCCTTTTACAAATTCTTCCTTCAGATCGCATAAAAACCAACAAAAAAAAAAAAAAAAAATCAGCAAAATCTTACCATTTTATACAAATCTAAAACTACCTTTTACAGAAAAAAAGAAAGTTCAACATACATAAACACACAAACACTATATAAAACACATAAAAATCTTACCTTTTTAAGAAAAAACCGCAAGCACCGCCATTGAAAAGCCAAATGGGATAATGAAAATGTATCAGATAAGAGAAAGGGTAAAAGGGGTTATAGCCCTAAATACCAAAAGGCAAAATCAAGATTCTTCAGTAGCCAAAGTTTAATGGTGTGGGCTTTCTGGATATTATTTCCATTACCCAAAGCATAACTCAGTGAGTCAATAATTCAAAAAAAAATTAAGTCATTTCAATGTTTTGATTGTTTTATGAGGAAAATATTTTCCACTAACTAGTTATTTTTCGTTATAATTATCATGATATTGGACGATAAGTTATATTTAAAAAAAATAATTTAAATATTTGATTGTTTTAAAAGGAAAATAATTTTCACCGAATAGGGAGGGAAATGATTTCCCTCGCGTTTTCGGCGATCCTTATTTTTCATTATAACTATCATAGTCCTGACGATAGTTATTTTTCGTTACACATATTATAACTCTCGGTTACGTATAACGACTCCAACCAACATTTAAAAATTTTTAATTTTTGGTAACTGGTTTTTTTATTTAAGTGACATTTAATTTATTAAACGTTATTATTGATCATTAATAAATAAGTATCTACAGATAATTATCATGAATCAAATTGTATCTCTTACATTATTTGGCTCTATATAATTCAAATTTGTCATTTTTTATATACTTGTTTTAATTATAAAAATATGTTCATCATTTGGCTGAGCGAAATGAAATTTTTGCTCGTTAAATTGTGCGTGTGTTTTTAAATATGAAAAAATAAATACATGTTGATATCTTATACGATAAATTGTAATACTTTCTAATGAGTATCGTTATTGAGTAATGTAAAATTTTTAGTTGTGACGATTCTTTAAAATATTTAAATTCAAACATAATTAAAAAAATTATAATTCGCGATTTTAAAAGGTATCATAATAACTCTCAATTGTATACAAGACATTCAAATAACTTACACAATTATATCGTAGTATTAGGAATAACATATATATATTCAATCATCAAAAACTCTACTGAATATATGTTAATTCTCGAAAGATTAAGTTTTATTTTGTAGCACTAATGTATACATAGATAATACGTGGCATAATTACGTAAACATTTTGTATATCGTTAAAATTCACAAAAAAAAAATTATAATATACATTAATGACTTAAGATTGAGAAAAAATAATTATTATCCATAAAATTGTAATAATACATGTTAAAACATAGTTGTCGACAACTGTATATATTTATCTATATTAATTATAATGGCAATCGTTGAATTTTATTCACCATTAATCAAATATCTCAAATTCAAATCAAATTTCTATACATGTATACTTTCCTTATAATGTAATGAATCTAAATTTAATCGATTTTAATATAAATATCTGACATGAAAAACGAAATTTAAGTAATGAAAAGGGGGGGGACAAAAAGGGGGAAAAACTAATCACCATATAGTGAGTCAAAACCCTTTTTTTTTTTTTTTAATAAGTTCTCAATTTACGCCTACCAAATAACAGGAAACTAATTGGCGGGAAGAAAATGATTTAATAATTTTGTGTTACCCGCCAAACATCTTTGTAACTTAAAAAAAATATTAAAAAAATACCCTAAAATATTTTGCAAACAATTTATATTCTTTTGGAATTTTACAATGATTGTCATATTTTATTAATTGAGTATTAGTATGTCCTATGCTAAGTAACAATTACTACTCAATTAAAATATGTTTAATGTGTCTAGAATTCTTAAATGTATATTTGATTTAGATATTTAAATATTAATTTATTTTAATTAATACATGATAAATTGTTTATATCATCTTGTGGAATTGTGGTTATTGATCAATTTGACTATTTAATAGGCGCTTCAAAATACATGTGAGAGTTCTTTTTTATGTGTTGGAAAGAAATTTCATTTGGACCCTTGAACACGTCATAAGTGTCAGAGGCGTAGCCAAGCGAGGGTCATCGGGTTCACGTGAACCATGCACCCCTCCTTAGATCATATATAGTAAAAAGTATTGAAATATACGTGAATCCACACTCGGAGTATCATTTAATACGATGATGACTGGGTGCGCCTCTCTACGTGAGGTTAGAAATTTAAATTTTATATTTATCTTGTTTTTATTTTTCTTTCTAAAAAACACCTCTCTAAGTGGTTATTGGTAGCACTTTCGACATTTTAATTAATTTTTTAAAAACTTTTTTATGTATATATATATATATATATATATATATATATATATATATATGAATTAATTTTGGACCTATAATATTTAAAAATTAATATTTTTTAGTAATAAGAACCTAAATATCGAGCCGATTAAATTTATATCTTAGATCAATCTTTTTATAATAGTGTGTCCATCATCTTGAAATCATGAATATGCCTCTAAATTAAGTGTTCTTTTTAGACATAGGGTGTCGATGGATTAAGTCATTAAAATGTTACAGTTGTATCTTATTTATTTTTATTAAGATTAAAAAGTTTAAAACTTGAATCTTAAAATATGAATAAAATTACATATTTGAATATTAATATATATATATATTAGAATTTAGATATTAAATAATAAGAATGGTGATTAATTTTTTTAATTGTCTTTGTTTGGAACTTAATAAACATAAAATTCAACAAAATACAAAATTTGTTATAAAAGAACTTACTAAAATTCTTGTTATAAAAGAACTTACTAAAATTCTAAAAGAAAGAAAATTTTTAGAAGATATATTCTTTCAAAGTGTATGTTTATATGTTTCATATAGTGGCTATTTATAGCCATACATTAATGCATACATGGTCATTAGTGATGTCATATTCCACATTACTAATGCATACATGGTCATTAGTGATGTCATATTCCACATGACACTCCAATTATTTTACAACACTCCCCCTTGGATATCTATGTAAAAAAAAATACATAGATATACATAATACGCATTATTTGCTGCCTCATTAAAAACCTTTCTAGGAAAACCCAGTGGGATAAAACCTAGACTAAGGAAAAAAGAGTACAGTGCGTATTTTACTCCCCCTGATAAAAACCACGATTCAGATGGTTAAGTTTTCGCATTCCAATTTTGTGAACCATCTTCTCAAGAGTTGAGGCTGGTAAAGATTTGGTAAATAGATCTGCTGGATTATCACTTGAACGAATTTGTCGCACATCAATATCACCATTCTTCTGGAGATCATGTGTGAAGAACAATTTTGGTGAAATGTGTTTCGTTCTATCTCCTTTTATAAAGCCTCCTCTTAATTGAGCTATGCATGCAGCATTGTCTTCAAAGAGTATTGTGGGTATCTTGACGTCACACTTCAAACCACATCTTTCTTTGATAAAATGTATTACTGATCTTAACCATACACATTCTCTACTTGCTTCATGAATGGCTATTATCTCAGCATGATTTGAAGAAGTAGCGACAATAGACTGCTTCGTAGATCGCCATGATATAGCAGTACCTCCGTATGTGAACAGATAGCCTGTTTGTGATCGAGCTTTATGTGGGTCAGATAATAACCTGCATCTGCATGACCAACAAGATCTGCACTATCTTTGTTAGAATAAAACAGACCCATATCACTAGTTCCCCTTAGATATCGCAATATATGTTTAACTCCATTCCAATGTCTTCGTGTAGGGGAAGAACTATATCTTGCTAATAAATTAACAGAAAATGCTATGTCGGGTCTCGTAGCATTAGCAAGATACATAAGTGCCCCAATTGCACTGAGATAAGGTACTTCTGGACCAAGAGGTTCCTCATTTTCTTCTTGAGGTCGGAATGGATCCTTACTCACTTCAAGTGATCGGACAACCATTGGAGTACTTAATGGATGTGCTTTGTCCATGTAAAATCGTTTCAAGATTTTCTCAGTATAGGCAGATTGATGGATGAAGACCCCGTCTACTAAATATTCTATTTGTAGTCCAAGACAAATTTTTGTCTTTCCAAGGTCTTTCATCTCAAATTCTTTCTTTAGATATTCAATTGCCTTTTGAACCTCTTCTGGAGTTCCAATGAGATTAATGTCATCAACATAAACAACAAGAATAACAAAACCCAATGTTGTTTTCTTAATAAATATACAAGGAAAAATGGCATCGTTTATATAACCTTGTTTTATCAAGTACTCACTAAGGCGATTATACCACATGCGCCCTGATTGTTTTAAGCCATATAATGACTTTTGTAATCTGATTGAATACATTTCCCGAGATTTATATGCTTCAGGCATTTTAAGTCCTTCCGGAACTTTCATATAAATTTTATTATCTAGTGAACCGTAAAGGTAAGCTGTAACCACATCCATTTGATGAATTTCAAGATTTTCATGTACAGCTAAGCCGATGAGATATCGAAAAGTTATTGCATCCATAACAGGTGAATATGTTTCTTCATAGTCGACACCAGGTCGTTGAGAGAATCCTTGTGCCACAAGGCGTGCCTTGTATCTTACAATCTCATTTCTCTCATTTCTTTTTCGTACAAAGACCCATTTATAGCCAATTGATTTAACATCACTAGGCGTTTGGACTACTGGTCCAAAAACCTCACGCTTAGCAAGTGAATTTAATTCTGATTGAATTGCTTCTTGCCATTTTGGCCAATCACATCTTTGTCGACATTCTTCGACAGATAGAGGTTCAAGATCCTCATTTCCTTTCATAATGTTAAATGCAACATTATATGCGAAAACATTATTCACTATGATTTTTGATCGATCTAAACTTATCTCATCACCTGTAGAACTTATTGAGAGTTCTTCATTTACTTGAGTCTCGGGTTCACTGATCTCTTCAGGAATATCAGGATCAATCAGATTTTGAATTTCTTCGTGAAATTCTTTTGTAGTGTCATTTTTTGTACTTCTTTTTCTAGGATTCTTATCTTTTGAACCCAATGGTCTACCACGCTTCAGGCGTATTTGTGATTCAGAAGCTATGACACTTGTAGATGGTCCTTTTGGGACGTCAATTCGGATAGGCACATTTACTGCAGGAATATGTGATTTTGTTATCCTTTTTGAATCAGTAAATGCGTCTGGTATTTGATTTGCTATGTTTTGCAAATGGATGATCTTCTGGACCTCTTGTTCACACACAGGGGAGCGTGGATCAAAATGAGATAATGATGAAACTTTCCATGCAATTTCACTTTTAAGTTTCTTTTTCTCTCCCCCTAATTGCGGAAAATTTGTTTTATCAAATCGACAATCTGCAAATCTTGCAGTAAATAAATCTCCCGTCAATGGCTCAAGGTAGCGAATTATTGAGGGTGAATCAAACCCAACATATATGCCTAACCTTCTTTGAGGGCCCATCTTGGTGCGCTGAGGTGGTGCTACAGGCACATATACAGCACATCCAAAAATTCGAAGATGAGCAATATTTGGTTCATGGCCAAACACTAATTGTGATGGGGAGTATTTATTATAATGAGTCGGTCTGAGACGAACAAGTGATGCTGCATGTAAGATAGCATGACCCCAAACAGTAGTAGGAAACTCACTTTTCATAAGTAGAGGTCTTGCTATCAATTGTAAACGCTTAATAAATGACTCAGCAAGGCCATTTTGAGTATGAACATGTGCTACAGGATGTTCAACTTTTATCCCTACTGATACGCAATAAGCATCAAAAGCTTGGGATGTGAATTCGCCAGCATTATCGAGGCGAATTGTCTTAATGGGATAATCTGGAAATTGCGCTCTTAATCGTATTATTTGTGCCAATAATTTTGCAAACGCCAGGTTGCGAGATGATAAGAGGCACACATGAGACCATCTTGAAGATGCGTCTATTAGGACCATAAAATATCTAAACGACCCACTAGATGGGTGAATAGGTCCACAAATATCCCCATGTATTCGTTCTAAAAATTGAGGGGATTCAATGTTAACCTTCATTGGTGATGGCCTAATAATCAATTTGCCTTGGCAACAAGCAGCACATGAAAACTCATCATTTGTAAGAATCTTCAGGTTCTTTAATGGATGTCCATTTGAGTTTTCAATGATTCGTCTCATCATTATTGATCCAGGATGACCTATTCGGTCATGCCAAAGCACAAAAGTCTTTAAGTCAGTAAACTTCTGGTTTACGATAGACTGTGCTTCAATCGTACTTATTTTTGCATAATATAGGCCAGAAGATAAAGTTGATAATTTCTCCAACATATATTTCTGGTTTGAGACAATCTTGGTAATACCAAGGTATTCAACATTCATTTCATTTATTGTCTCAACATGATATCCATTTCGGCGAATATCTTTAAAACTTAACAGGTTTCTTGGGGATTTAGAAGAGAACAAAGCATCTTCTATGACGAATTTTGTCCCCTTAGGCAGAAATATAGTAGCTCTTCCGGAGCCTTCTATTAAGTTTGAACTACCAGAAATTGTAGTAACATTTGCTTTTCTTCTAAGCAAGTAGGAGAAGTATTTCTCATCTTTGAATATGGCGTGCGTTGTTCCACTATCAATTACACAAATATCTTCATGATTGATCATTGAGGTATCCATATATTCTCCGAGGCTTTAAAAATCTTTACTTGAACTGGCAGAGACTCGTGCTGATAACGTGTTATAAAAGAACTTACTAAAATTCTTGTTATAAAAGAACTTACTAAAATTCTAAAAGAAAAAAATTTTTTAGAAGATATATTCTTTCAAAGTGTATGTTTATATGTTTCATATAGTGGCTATTTATAGCCATACATTAATGCATATACATGGTCATTAGTGATGTCATATTCCACATTACTAATGCATACATGGTCATTAGTGATGTCATATTCCACATGACACTCCAATTATTTTACAACAAAATTAATTTAATACCATATATATGGCAATAGATTATTCAAGATGGTGGTTGTGAATGTCAGTTGAGAATGATATTGGCTAGTAAAGGTGTTGTGTGTAGTAATTGATAGTAACTATTGAAATAGTGATAAATGGGTGAAAATCAGTGAAAGTATGAATGATGATGGTTGACAATATATCATAACTATTGATAGATGTGTTTGTTGTCACTGATCAGAGATTGTTACGATGATGGTATTGGTGATAATAATTGCAAATGATAGTTAGTAATGGTGATTACTGATTATAATGATTGATAGTGATAGTGATTGTGATCGATAATGATAGTTATGGATGGTAATAACTAGTGATGATGTGTCGATAACAATAGTTGATAATTAGAGGTAATAGATGGAGTGGTGAATTGAAATATCTGTTTTACATTAAGACCTTCATTAATTTAAACTAATAAAAGTTAACTTGTTTTTTCTTAACCCCTCCCTCTCCCTTAGGAGCCTATACCCTTTTTTTTTTTTTTGGGTGATTCGAATCCACAAACTTAGAGATTGATAGTGAAATATAACTCTATTATCTGAATAACTTGCTCTTATTTGATAGCTTGCTTGGATGTTGTTAATTGTTATATATATATGTATGATTGTCTTAAATGCAATTCTTATCTTAATTGTTCTTAAATTTAATTGTATTATATTAAAAATTAGTTGTTAAGTAGCGAAAATAAAATATGTGATTCATATAATAATTTTAGTAAATTTTACGAATAGCAAACATAAAAATTATATTTGCGTTTTATAGCTACAATTTTGTTATTTGCGCTCCATAGCAAACTGTGTTTGTTGTGGAGCATCTCATTTGTATAAATCGAGGGTTTGTTTTATTTTTTTAAATTGAAGTTTATTTTATAAATTTTTAATATATGACATTGTAAAACAACATTAAAAAAATAAAAAAATCAACGACCTTCTATAGATATATTGGTCATATACATGTATCATGTGATGCATCAATCATAACTAAATGCTAACAAATTTAGAATTTCAAATTATGAAGTTGATAGCAACTATATTTTGATGAATGAATAAAATCAAAGAAAACAAATAAACATGTATAATATAATCTACGCATTACTTGAATCTAAAAAAAAAATTAATTATATACTTAGAATTATGGTCGGTTTTGATTAAATAGATAAACATACGACTTATTATTTCTATTAAATATTTTTCATTCTTATTCTATTTTTTTTTGTGAGTGATAGTTCATCTAATAGCTACACTAATCAATAAAATATATCACATTTTTAATTATACACATCAACATCATTTGAGTCATAAATAAAAGTTTTACAACTTAATCTAATAAATCATAATAAAAAAGTTAATTTTATTAATTTATCCCAAATCTTACCAATTTGTTTACATTTTCAAAAAAGAACTTTATAAATTTGTCACAACTACTTTTAGTAATATGGATAAGTAATATGAATCAAAGTATCTATTAAGTTTAACAAATATAATTAAATGAAAGTATATATTTTTAGTGATCCATGTGAAAATACATATAAAAATTATTTCGAAACACCTTAACGTATATTCAATTGGTAGGAAGTCGGAACATAACTCCTAAGGGTGGACATAAATATCAGAAAATCGAACCGAACCAAACCAATTTAGTTCTTCATTTTTTTGATTTGGTGTCGGTATTATTTTTTCAAAAGTCCAATTCTTCTTCGATTTGATGTTTGATATAAGGGTCTCAGAACTTCGGTGCACCAAAGAATCAAATTTTTTATTAAAAATTTTTGAAAAATAATTATATATATATTTATTGACATTCTCTTAACTAAAAACAAAAAGTCAAGTAACATTTAATCATTCATGAATAAATCAAAGTAGCCCTAAATCTACAATTCAATAGTAATTTCAAATATTAATCGCCACGAGGAACCCAAACATATTTTCATCACTGTACTACAGGAACTCGTCTTCGTCGTTGTTTTTCTCGAAAAGTAGTTGGAGCCACAATGTTCTTGACAAAGATAAATATAGTCTTTTAGTTAGCACAATAAGTGTTGTATAGAAAGACACATCATTCCTTAACAAAGTTTTAGATTTTTAGTATCTTATACTTTGATTTTGTCTCTCATTTTATTTTTCATTTGCACTCAAAAATTAATTTTAGAACACCGAACGAAACTGAATTAGTTTGGCTTGAAACACAATGCATACTTTTCTAAAATTAATAATCAAATACCTAAATTGAAATTTTATAAAATCAAATCGAAAAATCGAACGCGTTAACTCCAAAATTGAGGGACTTTTCTAGGCGGGAACTTGTAATATACCGCATGCATTTCTATTTTCGTACCCGCCATTTCTAAACCCGTTTAGGGTTTTTCAAATTTTCACTATTTTCTTCAACAAATTCAAAAATTCAATTGGGGATTTTGGGAATTCACTGTAATTATAGGAGTTTTTTTTTCTGTGGGAATTCACTGTAATGGCGGGGATCAAAGTCACCGAGGAGCTTGTTTCAATGGTGCGTTCAATTGTTGGCGATGAATATACAGAGATGGACATAATTAGATCACTTCACATGGCGAAAAACGATCCTACAGCTGCAATAAACATCATTTTCGACACCCCGAGTTTCAAGAAAATTGAAATTCGTAATACCCATTTGAATTCGGAAGCTGGGAATGTTAGTAGTAATAGTGGTAAGATTAAAGAAGCTGAGATTAGTACCCATTTGAATTCGGAAGCTGGGAATGTTAGTAGCAATAGTGGTAAGATCAAAGAAGATGAGATTAGTACAGTTTATTTGAATGAAGGATTGGATACCGAAAGGGAATTTGGGGATAATGGGTTGGTGGGTAAGAGGGCTAGGTGTGATATGGGTAGTGAATGTGGGAGTAATGAGTTGGTGGGTAAGAGAGCTGGGTGTGATATGGGGAGTGAATGGTGGTATGTGGGGTGTGGTGAGGTTGCTGGTATGTCAACTTGTAAAGGGAGGATTTTGAAGCCTGGTGATGAAGTTGATTTTACGTTTCCAGTGGAGAAGAAATTGAGTTCACCTTCACCTGGGAAGTTTGGAGGTGGACGAGGGCGTCAAGCAGCTGCGTGTTCTGAAATTGTAAGGTTTTCTACAAAGGCTTGTGGAGAGGTATTGGTTTCTTTTATGTTCCTTCCCTTTAAATCTATCTCTTTTTGTTGTATATGAGGGAATTCCCCTAGACAAATGAACATATAAAGGAAATGGGAGAAGGAAGCTGCCAAGGTTTTACAGTAGTCAAGTTGCATTCAAAACCAACGTGGAGCTAGGACAATGGTTGTGTCTCGGAGAGGATGGTCTAGTGGTTGAGGCTGGTGGGGGATGTAAAAAGCTTCTGTAGCTCAGCATAGACCACAACTTTAGGCTTGAACCTTTATATATGTATGAATCAATATATATATAGTTAGAGATATATATTGGAACCACCAAAAAATATGATGAGATGAACGTTGATACTTTACCCTTAACCGGATGTCTCGTGTTCGAGCATGAGGAATGGAGAATCCGAGAGTCAGTCCAATAGGTACCATGGATGGTTGATTTGGATTAGTAAGGCCAGTAGGTACCAGATACTGGACAGCTATACCAAAAAAAGTTACTCCCTCCATTTCAATTTGTTTGTCTTACTTTCCTTGTTAATCATTTTCAAAAAGAATGTCTCTTTCTTTTATCTACAACTCCTTAATTCTAACTTTCCACATGACATGTTTTTTTTTGAAACTGGTAACACCACATGACATGTTTATGACTATAAGATTAAAGGAAATTTTGCTACATTCAACAAATCTTTAATTTTTTTTATCAGGATTCTACATATCTTTAATGTAAGACCATAAGATTCAAAAATCTTCTTTACTTTCTTGAACTCCGTGCTAAGTCAAAACCAACCAACCAACCAAATTGAAACAAAGGGAGTATATATTCCAGAACGCACCGCTTCTAAATCCTGGATCCACCACTCATTGGGGCATGTGGGTATAAACCATCTATTCCAGCCTTAGTGGGTAGAATTACCTTGGCAACTTCTGCTCTTGGGCTGGATAAGCTGCCTGGCGGATCAGTTAAGATCCGAGCAAGTTGGTCCGAAGAACACCCATATCTGAAAAGAAATAAGAAGAGGTTAAATGCAGTGGTGCATCATTGTAATATATGTTCTCTTACACATAAATATTGTTTGAGCTTGGGGCAGTGGGTGCGCCTGCTTCTGAATATGGAGTGAATTGGTCAGAAGAAAGAATTTATTGACAATTAGTTTTTTATGGGCGTGACAGAGGGGAATGCTTGAACTTTCTTGATGGAATTCTGTTTGATAAGCCTAATTTTTTGTGGTTGTTTGTTGTGGAATGACAGATTGGGCGTATTCCAAATGAATGGGCTCGATGCATTCTGCCGCTGGTGAGGGATAAGAAGATTAGAATTGAAGGGTGTTGCAAATCAGCCCCTAATATATTGGGGATTATGGACTCTGTTCTTTTGTCTGTCAGGTACTCTGATAGTAGTTTTAATTGTGTTGTAGTTTAGCATTTGAGGTGAGGAATCCAGTTTCACGAGACGCGATACAGATGGTGGTGATTTTGATCAACTTTTCCTTATATGCAGAGTACATATTAACAGTTCCATGTTTCGTAAAAGCCATCAGACATCACTTAAGGCTAGAAGCAATCCCGCAGATGATACAGTTGTTCACCCCCTTCCGACTTTGTTCCATTTGCTTGGGCTTACTCCTTTTAAGAAGGTGATAGTTTTTTCATTGGTTCTTTACGCTTTAGGAATAGTTGATGCTTTCTGATCTTAGTTATTATGAATTATAGTCCTCTTACGACAACTTTTTGATCAGTTGGAATCAGCATATCCTGCCTAGTTATAAGAATCCATCTCATGGATGATTGAGTGAGATTAATTCATAATTTCTTTTGATCGTCATTAGGCAGAATTTACTCCAGCTGATTTATACACGAGGAAGCGGCCTTTGAACGAACAGGTAAGACTAGAAGAGAGTTTCCACTTGTTTTTCTCTCCCTCTTTCTCCCCTTTATCCAATTAAAGTAGAGTAGCAAGATGTTGTTCTAGGGTTGCACTCTCTTAGATCAGCTGCGACCTACAATTGATTAAAATGTTGAGTTTTAATGCTTCATTTGTCTCCACAGGAAAGCTCCATAGGTCCTGCCTCAATATTGCGTGCAAACTTATCCAAAAGCTCCTCATCTGCAGATGGAGATAAAGTTGACAATGATGAGTCAATTTCTGATACTGATCTTGACTATATTGTTGGTTTAGCTGATAGCTCGAAGCTACAGGTATGGCCAACTCAACATTGTTCATTTGCCTATGGAGTTCTTTGCGTTTATTAAATACTTCCACAATCATATTTTAGGAAATGGAACCACCAAGTACGCTCCAGTGCGAACTGCGACCCTATCAGAAGCAGGCACTTCATTGGATGACGCAACTGGAGAGGGGAAGAAACACGGATGAAGCAGCAACAACTCTGCACCCATGTTGGAATGCTTACCGCCTGAAGGACGAGTATGTGAATGTTGGCTTACAATCTTTACCATTTATTTCACATTCTGTACACTAAATATTAATTTCAGGAGGGAGCTTGTTGTTTACTTGAATGCATTTTCGGGCGATGCAACCACTGAATTTCCGAGTACCCTTGAAATGGCTAGAGGAGGAGTATGTTGATGCTATGCTTCCTTTGCTTTTTTGGGATATTTTGTTTGTTAGTGGTATATATGCACTTTCCACCTAATGACTTGAGAATATTCTGAAGATTTTGGCAGATTCCATGGGGCTAGGGAAGACTATAATGACTATATCTCTCCTCCTCAGTCATTCTGAAAGAGGTGGATCATCAGGAAGCCAATCTACAAGTCAGCTGTCCAGTGAAAATGGAGAAGCTAGTAATCTCTTAGGTCATTCTCCAACTTTTGCGAAGAAATCAGCAAAAGTCTCTAGTCTTGATAAGCTTCTGAAACACAAGCCGAAACTTATCTCTGGTGGCAATCTGATTGTATGTCCAATGACACTACTGGGTCAATGGAAGGTACTTCATAGCTACTTCAACTGGAAAATTAGTATTACTATGTTTTTAGGAACTAATCTGGTGCATTGGGCATATTCAGCTCTACACAATTGTCAATATCAAAAGATATAGATATCTGAAGATGAATTTGTTACTTGTAGGCAGAGATTGAAGCCCATGCACAACCTGGGGCTCTATCTGTTTATGTTTACTATGGGCAGACAAGATCAAAGGATGCAAAAGTGCTTGCTCGAAGTGATGTTGTGCTTACGACATATGGGGTGTTGGCCTCCGAATTTTCTGCTGAGGTATATTTTTGATTCTTGAAACTGTAGTTTTAGTTTATGCGTTCACCTTGTTTGCCTATGGTTACTACTTTGTGCTAATTTGGTTTAGGTCCTTGTGTCTTCATTTATATTCTGTACTCATGTAGAATGCTGAGGACAGTGGGGGCCTTCTCTCTATTAGATGGTTTAGAGTGGTGCTTGATGAGGCACATACTATCAAATCCTCCAAAAGCCAAATCTCAAATGCTGCCGCTGCTCTTATTGCTGACCGTCGGTGGTGTCTTACTGGTACCCCTATCCAGGTATCCAGTGTTACAGTTGTAAAATTTGTTAATTGATAAATTATTAGCATTATTTGGAGATTAAAGTTTCTTTTTCCTACGAAGTAAACCATACTGTTTTGCTATTTTCATAGTTCTTCTCAGAGAGGTAAAAGCTGTTGGATTCGATTATTGGTTAGATTCATACAAATGCTACATTATTAAGACTTTGGTCCATCTCTTTTATTGCTAGATTGGTCATGTGTCTTAGTTTAATGACTTTGTAAGTTTCAAGCATGCCTTGAACCTTGAGTATTTGTCCTCTATGTTTCAAAGCTGAACCAGATGTTCAAACTTAAATTGTCCGAACTGATTGTAGATGCTAGTTTTTCTCTGTGTAAGTTGAGATACAAGTTCATGCTGATGTTCTCGAGTACTCTACATTATCAGCTGTCCGGATATCCACCTCTTTTACAATATGCAGTCATATTCTTTCAGATAGATTCTTCTTGGCTGGTCCTGAGCCTGTTGTTGGATCTCTATGGTACTAATGCTGCAGTTTTAGAATAACATCATAGTTTAAAAGAATTATCTTATCAAAGACTCCATAGAGCTAGATACCTAGTGAAGTACTAAGCAGTTTTGTCGGACAAGGTCTTAGGTAATCAGACCCTTTAGCAAGCTTCACCATACATGAGATTGAGATACCTTTTGCTCAGTTAGGTGTCCATCAGCTGATTATTACTAGCACACTTGAGGATACCACTAATCTGGTCAGGTAATCTTAGCTATATACTAGTTTCGCCTTAATTTGATTCAGACATTTTCTGGATATTTCCTTAAATATAGCATTTGTTGCCGTCTTATAGTTTTTTACCAGTGCTCATATGCTTTTTCAAGAGAAGGTATATTGATATTCACCTCACTCATTTTGCTATGGGACTTACAATTTTCCTCTGACAGAACAATCTGGAGGATATTTACAGTCTACTAAGATTTTTGAGAGTCGAACCATGGGGAAGCTGGGCATGGTAAGATGTGGATCCCTTGCATATAACCTTCAAACGTGTTTGTTTTCATGAAGCTTATCAGACACTGTGGTGGGGTACTCTTAATTCTTTGAATGAATATATAATTATGTTTCTAAAATGTCATAGGTGGGTGTTGAATTGTTGATGACTGATGCTATTTCTAAGATTCTCTACCTTTCTGTACACTGGGTATGTTGTTGTTGAGTACACCTTGCATTAGATAGGAGGCTGTAGAAAGTGTAGCTGTAGCATATACCTTTTTATTGTGACTTTGCAGTTTGCCCCCATCTGTCAAATGATCTACAGCAGCTTGATTTTTCATTCATATGGTCTTGTTATCAGATTAAGATTTGAAAATGACTATTAAATGACACCGTTTTGAATTAATTACCCATTGATGTGACTTCAACTAAAACCTCACGAATCTTGCTGGCATCAGTCTTGATCCTTACCATTTTGGTATGAGGAGATTTTGGTTGTGGTGCTGCTACAAGTGCTGTTCCTTCTTGTATTTAGGGAAATATGAAGCTTAGTTCTCTGTGAGAGAGTAATTTTCACAGTTGATTGAATTTTCTCATGTTACTGTAAATGACATACAACCTGTTGTCTGCTTGATCATATTTAGGTGGAACAAGCTTATTCAGAAACCTTTTGAGGAGGGAGATGAGAGGGGGCTAAAGTTGGTTCAATCAATATTAAGTCTGATTATGTTGAGAAGAACAAAGTCTAGTACAGATAGGGAAGGAAGGTTGGAATTATCCCTGGGATTCACTAATCTTATATCTTTGTTATCTTCGTTTGTTTGGTTTCGTTTATAATGGTTATTTTCAAGTTTATTGAAATGTTATATTGCTTCTGGTATTATTGCATCGCAGACCAATTTTAGTTCTACCACCAGCAGATATTCAAGTGATATATTGTGAACTTACAGAAGCAGAGCGCGACTTCTATGATGCGTTGTATAAAAGATCCAAGGTTTTACCAACATTGATCACTCTGTCCATGAAATATTTTATCCTTAGATACCCTTTGCACCTTTATTTCCTTTACAATAGTTCTATATCTCCAATATCAGGTGAAGTTTGATCAGTTTGTTGAGCAAGGACGGGTTCTCCACAACTATGCTTCTATATTGGAGTTGCTTTTGCGACTTCGTCAATGCTGTGACCATCCGTTTCTTGTCATGAGGTTTGGACTTTTATTATGCGCTTATCTATCTTTTTAGTTTGTTATTCTGTGGTTTCTTCTTGTCTAAATGAACTTATACTCCAGAAAAATTGTTGTGTAACTTTCCAACAGGCACTTATATATTCTCTGCTGATGAGTTCAAGCTTTGGTTTTGTGTTCAAATTTTTTCTGAATGTATGTGATTCTCATCACTCCCTCTGTCCATAATAGATATTCCTATTTCTCATTATTGTCAACTTGACCAATTTTTGTAATTCAGTTAGACCGATTAATTCACATTATAAACTTGGATTCAAATAGTCTTTTTGCTAAGGAAATCTCATAAAATGGAAATAAATTGAAAATTATCTTCTTGGTTTGAAATTTTGATAATGAATAGAGTTCAGAATCATTTTCTTTTTGTTATGATTTATGAATATTACATGTGAATTTGAAGCAACTATGTAAAGTGAAGTACTAGTACTAAGTTGCATATCCTAGTCAAGGAACATTTCAGACTATTGGAGGGTGATATAGGACATAGACGAAAGGGAGTGTTTGACTTATATGATTTTTTCTTAACTTCAAGCTGTGTGATAGCTCTTGTATTAGCGCATGTTCCATCTGTTCCATATGGAAATTAAGAAAAGTAAGTTGCATGCTTATTCGTTACTTGAAGAACATTTTTTGAGTTTGGACAGAGGACGTTGTGAACATAATAACGTCGTGATGCTTTGGATAATGGAAGATCTTTCTGACTTCTATCTGTTTCTTCTTTTGTTGCTTTCTCGGTTTGTTCTGGTTTTGTGGGTCATGCTTCCATTCTAACTTCTGATTGGAGTGAAAATGGAAGCACTTTTTTTTGCTTCTTTGTTGAAAGAAAAGCAAGTTGAAATTTTCAAGATCTTTGCTATTGTGGATCCAAGATACTTCTATGAAGTAAATACAGTGTCCAGAAAGGTTATTGACTCTAGTTTTTCAAGAAAGTGAGAATTGTTTTTCTTGCAAGTGCTATTTCGGATTGTTTATTTTTTTTCTTTCAAGTAGTCCGTTAGCATCTTTATTTGTTTAGGCATCATCCTTGACTTATAATACAGTGGCAGGTGTAATTGTTTTTACAGATCTTTTGGATTGTTTACATAGCTTGCTTCTGTGTCTAGACTGGGGATTCAGCTGGAGTACCTGATAGCTAATAATTACAAAATATTATCTATTAAGTAATATTTGCTGATGGGGTTTATTTTTGACCAGTCGAGGTGATACTCAAGAATTCTCTGATCTAAATAAGCTTGCTAAACGTTTCCTTAAGGGTGGTAAGGAGACTGGAGAAGGCAAGGATGTCCCTTCACGTGCTTATATTCAGGAGGTTGTGGAAGAGTTGCGGAATGGAGAACAGGGTGAATGCCCTATTTGTCTTGAAGCTTTTGAAGATGCGGTGTTGACTCCATGTGCTCATAGGTTATGTCGAGAGTGTCTTTTGGCAAGCTGGCGAAGTTCTAATTCAGGCCTCTGTCCTGTTTGTAGGTATTCTCCTGCAAGTTATTACTAAAGAACATGATTCTATAAGATGAGATCAACTGCATATTTTGACATTATATAAATTCGACTTCTGCAGAAACACTGTCAGTAGGCAGGAGCTTATAACAGCCCCATCAGACAACCGCTTTCAAGTTGATGTTGAAATGAATTGGGTGGAGTCATCAAAAGTATCAGCCTTGTTGTCTGATTTAAAACGTCTTCATTCTGTTGGCTCCAAAAGCATTGTTTTTAGTCAGTGGACTGCCTTCTTAGATCTACTGCAGATTCCTCTTTCTCGGTAGCACCACATTCCTGCTCATGTTAGAATTTGAAGAACTTATAATTTTCTTTAACTGTATTTTGCAACTTGTTTGTCTTTTGAGGTAAATTTTTAATAAGGAACTCCATGAACATCATGGTATTGTCAATTTATGGAAAACTAATTAATTATAGTAGTCTTGCTATGCATGCTTATAAGGATACAGAGACTCAGAAAGATTTCCAGTTTGGCAAATGCTTGGATATTTTCTTTATTTAGGATATGATTCTTTTCCGACCATTAGTTGAAACACTCCTGTCAAACAGTTGAAGTTCAATTGATTTGTCAATTGCCTTTGGTAACAGTCTTTTTCATATTTGCATACTTTATTTTTGAGTTAATTTATTTGTTTACATCCATACTTGTGCAGTAGTAGTATTCCATTTGTTCGCCTTGATGGGACGTTAAACCAACAACAACGTGAGAAAGTAATAAAGAAGTTCTCAGAAGAGGATGACATATCGGTTTGTCATCGTTGCTGCCTCTTTGGTTATAATATTTGTATTAATTAATTACGTTGCCTTAATCAATTTGAATATTGTATAGGTGTTGCTGATGTCATTGAAGGCTGGTGGTGTTGGGATTAACCTGACTGCTGCATCGAATGCTTTTGTCATGGTACTTCTCTCCTTGTGGCTTTAGATGTTGTGCTGTCCTTTTTTACAAAGAACTTTGATGGTCCCATGACGTGTGCTGTTTGTATGCATCTATTTTTCTGCGATTCTATTGTCGTCAAATATATATTTACAGTTTTCATCTTCGCCTATTATCTCTAGGATCCTTGGTGGAATCCAGCTGTTGAGGAGCAAGCAGTCATGCGTGTTCATCGTATTGGACAAACTAAGCATGTAATGATCAAACGATTCATTGTGAAGGTATGCTAAGCACCTTTCTCCTTAACTAGGACTTGTTAATTGGATCACCATGTGACAATATCACCTTCTTTGGTAAATGCTTTACCTGAAATCATATGCTCTACTGCACCTTGAGTTCTTAACCATGTTCGTAAAGTCATCGAACCCTTGCATGCATATTTCTCTGTTGGCAGGGTTCAGTAGAGGAAAGAATGGAGGCAGTCCAAGCTAGGAAGCAACGTCTGATTTCTGGTGCTTTGACTGACCAAGAAGTTCGGACTGCAAGAATCGAGGAACTCAAGATGCTTTTTGCATAGAAAATAGACAACAACTAATTATGCCAAAAATATTGCCTACAAACAACATATCAGATCATTTCATTCTGCTCTGCTGACATACCGGCTTATTTTGGAGGCCTCAAGAATCTCGAATGTTGAAAAGTGATCGTTCCATTGGTTACACTTAATTTAATTTCCGGAGGAAGCTACAGCTACATTGCTATCAGTGTTCCAGTTTTTCACTGAAGCAGTTTCCAGGAGCGCGAATGTAACTAGCATTCGGAGATGTGTATTTCTACTTCAATTGTTGTAAAAATATACTCTGGCTTCACCAGTATTTTCAAAATTTAGGACTTTTAATACAGTTTTGATTGCTTAAACAAATTTGTAAGTAATGAATAATTTTGTCAATGTAGCTTGCAAGCTGCAGAGAGTTGTAGTAAATCTATAAGCTTTTTCCCAATCAACAAAACTTGTATCCAGATTATTTGTAACTTAAATTTAAAGTGTAATACGAAACGAGTGATTACAAATCCTTTATAAATATTACATCCATCCCTGTTTCTATGCAGGGACTGAATGTGTGTTGTTTCGGTATATGAAATTTATCAAACATTTGCGAATAATTGATATGTTTTAGCATCAAGACTAATTTGTCTAACAGCAGCAACTGCAGCAATGACTCCTAACACTGAGAAAAACACTGCTATTGACATGTTAAGCCAATAAATTGGCTTCTTCTTTGATGGTTTGAATGTCAAATTGAAGAAAATCACAGGCAACACAAAATCAAGAGGCAAGAAACCAAATGCTCCGATTACTGCATTGATGTCTCCGAAAAATGGAAGCATTGCTGCAATTGTAGTCGATATGATGACTGAAATTGATCGAGATATTAGACGTGGGATCACATTTCGAGTTGAAAATTCACTGCTCTTAGCATCTGCAAATGTCCTTTCGAGTACTTCGTTTGTTGGTTGTAAGTATACCTGCAAAATACACACCAATTAGTCGTAATACTGCTAGTGTATAGTGAATGTATAATGTATTCATACGGATTATAAACTTATATATGTCGATAGTGTAAATAGTTTATGCAAGTTTGTATAATATAACCTATTGTAGTAGATTGTTTTGAAAAACTAATTTCATTTGTTAAAAAAATGAATTTTCAATCTTACTCAATTTTAAAAGCTAGTTCATGAGGTAAAAATAGACTACGATCATATAAAGGGAGAAGTTACAATTTCATATGTATAGCTCTTGGACGAACATTCATTTGTGAAATTTAAAACTCTACGACTATTTTTTCAATTCAAGAGACGAAAAAGTGGCTATTTATGAAATTTTCCCCGTTCTATACATGGTCAAATGTAGGTTTTTTATAAGATTCCCGCACGTTCAGGATGATGAAATACCGTTTTGTATAAGCTCACATCTTAAGTATAGTTAGTTCGACTTATTGAGAAGCTATGGTCTACTTTCGTACCAAAGGGTTGAGACCTAGCTACTTTTCGGTCATTCATTTAAAAAATAGCAATCATACTGGTGTTTCAATTTCACATGTGTATAACTCTTAGAAAAACAATCACATGTGAAATTTAAAACTCAGCGACAATGACTATTTTTTCAATTTCAGAGACGAAAAAGTGGCTATTAGTGAAATTTCAACCCGTTTTATACTGGACATCTGATACGTGGACAATAACCAAGCAATATAATGTATAACATACCACAGCAACAGCAGACAATTGAAGAATTGTGAAGATATTGGTTATGAAGATAAATGATTTTGGGACTAAATTGTGGCCATTTTGTGTAAAGTTGCTTAAAATGAGGCCCTCAGCTTTGTTACCAAAGGCCCAATATCCAGAAATAGCCACACTGAAGAAAGTTGTTGAAAGCACTGCATAACAAATGCAAAGCCCTTTGAACATTTTTCCTTTCACCGGAGGCGCTATCGTTGCCTGTAATAATCATATTAAGATCGTCAAATATCATCTATAAAAACATAATTCATACAACTCGTTAGACTCGATAAGAAGAGAAAAAAAGCAAACTATGAACTAGGAGTACTGATAAAGTTAAACGGTCGAGTCAGATTAGATATGGTCGGGTCAAAAAAATCTTTTAAATAAAAATATAAAATATTTGGTTCATATATGTTTAACATGAGTAAATAGATTGAGTTAACCGACAGATAATATGAATATTCATATTATTCATGGTTTCGAGAGTAAGTCACGTGAAAACACAAGCTAACCTGAATTTCGGGAATAATTCCATTTCCAAATGTGGTGGCAATAATAGCTATTGCATTAAAAACTCCAAAAATGCGTGTTTCCTTATCGTTGCTAATTGAATAGTCCTTAATAGGTCCCTTAGACGAATTTCCTAGCAAAAATATATAACAAAAAGTCGTTATAATAAATTATTATTATCATCGAAAATAATTATTATAGAAAAATCTGACGATAAAGAAATTAATTTATACCTATGTAAATGGAACCAATAGTGGCACAAGCACTATAAGCAAGACAAAGTAGAAGAGAAATTAAGTTGATATGTCTAAGTGAGTGAAATGATGGCATTTGAGCTAAAATCAACATTAAGCCACCAAATATTACTACAAATTGATATAACTTCATAGCTCCATGTGGATTTAATAGCAAGTAAATTGCCTGCAAAAATAAAAAATTAGAAAAAAAGGTGAAAAAGATATTATAAGTAAGTTATTTCGTATTGTTTTGGAGTTATAATTAAGTTGTATCCATTGACAGTATAAAAAGTTTTAACATTTTATAAGTAGAAATATTATTCACTTATCTGATTTTTGATTTGTCTTTGAAAACTAGCCACTGTCACAAAATTTCAACTTTCATAGGTGCAACTCAATGACAACAGTTTAAAAGTAAAAATACCGTACACACGACTATTTTTTGCTATATCTTTAAAAAAAAGCCATATAAATTTCAAATTTCATATGTAAAACTGCATGACCGACAATAGTTGAAAAGTAGAAACAACACTCACCAATAACTTTTTGGCCATGTTTACAAAAATAACCACAATCAAGAAGTTTTGAGTTCTACTGATGAAACTCTATCGATAATTAAAAAGTAGAAATAAATTTCATCGAACACTTTTTGACCTTATCTTAAAAAGATGTCAATAATAATTACGAGTTTGATCTCGTGAAATTTAACACTCCGTGATAATAAATTTGGTCGTAGTTTTATTTGAAAGACTCACCTTCATACATTGTCCTCCTAGAAGAGTGGAGCCTATTACTGCACCATAACATACCATAAATTGAATTGGTCCAACATAATACTTGCCCCACCTTGGTCCTGTAAATATTTATTATATAGTCAGATTTTGTTGTTTTATATAAATAAATAATAAATAAATAAATAAATTAAGTATTAAGAATCAAGTGGCAATTATGGACCCAAATAAAAAGGAAATTATTTTTATGGACAACAAAAAAATATTGTGCTAAATGCAGTAGGTGGGTCAAAAATAATAGTTTGACTTTAGGCGATATATAAGTACGATACACACATGATTATTTTTTACAAGTTCGAATTATGAAAACGATCTGCTATATATATCATAAAATTGTATATCATAAATTGTTGTAGTTTGATCTTTTCCACTCATGTATAACAAAAATTTTAGTGTATCGAATTACCTTTTTTTTCTCATAATGTAACTATATTTTAACCTTTTATAACAACTTAATTTTTATTTATTTTTTGAGTTACTAATTTTATTTATCATACAACAAATTGATAAATAGTTTTTTTCTCTCTCAATAATGATTTAATAACATTATAATTCTTTGACCTTGTCACTATAGAAGTTTAACTCTAATTTTAAATTGTGTTTCAATTAAAAAAATTAATTATTTAGTATGACTTTTCAAATTTGGTGGCTACTCAAAAGAAAATATCCACAAATATTATAAAAAATACAAAGCAAAAAAAGAAAAGATGCACGCAACCCAAGAAAAAGCTTATAATATTGGATTATATGAATTTTGGTACCTATATTATATGGTGTGAAAAATAGATATAACCAATTATAATAATTTATTCTAAAAACTTGATATATACGTATAAAATAGTCCTATTTATCAAAATAATTTTTATTTTTTCAATTACTACCAAAATAATTAAGTTTTTATCATAACACACTAGCTACATGAATCCGTTACTATTTATTATTATAATTCATCGATTTTAAGTTATATACCTTCTCTATCTTATTTATGTGATACTTTTCATATTTCGAAATTCAAATAAGTCTATTGTTCAATGTAAGTTTTTCATAAATCCTTTTAACATTTTGAATTATCAATTATTCTGACTTATAGTACTCTTTACGTAGTTCACAAATATATAAATATCATTTTAAAAAATTTAAAAATTCCATACGCAAATATCCGGTCAAAGTTAAACTGTTTGACTCTCGAAAAACGAAAAATGTCATATAAACTGGGACAAAGAGAATATATATGTATATTGAAGAAACATGCAAACATATGTTGGTTACTATGTCTTTGTTTTTAGATTATTATTCCACATGCATGTACTATACATAATATTTTCATAATCTAACTTTCAGATAACAATGATGCTATAGAACTGTATAGACCTTGTTATGTACGTACCTAAAATGTCGTTAGCCATATCGCGGAAGCGAAGATGGCGGCGACCTAGGTGAGCATGATGTTCAAGGACCATAGACGAGATTATATGAATAAAATGTGACAAGAGCTCCAATCACCAAACATAAAATTCCACCCCACCATCCAAGTGAAGCAAAAGCAAATGGAAGACTTAACAATGGTGGAGCTACAATTGAAGTTGACAAGTGGTAACCGCAATGCAACCACGATCCTGTTAAATATTTAAAATATGAAAAAAAAATATATATAAATAAAAAACGTTAATTGACATTTTTTGAATAAAAATGACGAATCTTGTCAGCATCGAAGGTAAACTTAGTCAAATATGACGGTTGACTTTATATTATTTTTTATTTTTAATAAAAGGACAAAAAGAAAACAAAAAATTCGGCTGAAAATTTGATAAGACATTAATTTCACTGTGGGAAGTAGGTGATGTTTTTTCAGCCAATTTAATTATATTTGAATTTTTCTAACAAAGAAAATTAAGTCTAAAGAATTAAAAGAAAAAAGAATTTGATTTTATATGTATCGACCGATTTAATGTGATCTTGTTATTAAGTTTTTTATTTATTATTTAATAATTATCTCAGTAGTTATCTTTTTTTTTTTTTTATAATAAGTCTACCGCGAATTTTTTTTAAACCATTGATCTGTGAAATTATATAATAATTTAATATGATATAAAATAATATAATACTATATATAAATGTGTGCCCCAACGAGATATTTTATCTTAGCATGTGTTATAGAAAATGACAAGTTTGGCCTAATAAATAAATAGTGAAAAATCATTTTTATATAATTATTTTGATGACCATCAAAATTTAGTTAAAGTGTCAATTAATTAATTAATTAATAATAAATAGTTGATGAACTTACGACACATACTAATATGGAAATCAAAGTAAGTGACAAAAAACAACCAACTCCAAAAGTATGAAATTTTGGTTTTAATTATTATATGAAAGTCCAAATAAAATGAAAGAATCTATTTATAGAGTTATTAAAAGAATCTTTTTACTTGTGTGATATTTTTCTATTAATTGAAAAAAAGTATATATTAGTAATAATATTAATATGTAAACTTCTAATCAAACATCGAAAGATTATATTCATCTCATTGCAACCTCGATTAAAGAAAATAGAAATCAAAATATAAATATGAAGTAATTATTAATATTGAACATAGAATAAAGAAATATAATTACCTTTGGATTTAAGAACAAAGAGGGCACCAGCATCAAGCTCTTTTTCATGATCATTATATTCATGATGGGATGAAGAAATATTATCAATAAACTCTGTTCCCATTTTCTCGATCGTATATATATAATTTGTATTTGTATAATATTTGTTTAAATATTATCTTATTATTTTTATGGAGTGAAGATGATATTGGGAAGATAATGATGATGAAGCAAATTATGACAATATGGGAACTTATGTATATAGTATATAGATATATATATATCTAGCAACTATCTACCCACCCACCCACCCCCACTTGTTTCCAATTATATGCACTTTTTTTTTTTATTTTAGGTTGCTTAGTTTTTTTATTTTTTATCTTTTTCCTTATAATGATGGTTTCACGTTTAATGAGTACACATCTCAACTATTTTATATTAAAGGTGTGTTTGGTATGGAGGAAAATGTTTTCTGGAAAACAAATAGATTTTAGATTTATTTTCTCATATTTGGTTGCTGAGTAGAAAATATTTTTCGGAAATGATTTTTAGTGTTTGATTTATGAATGAAAACTGTTTTTGAGAGATATTTTTTATTTTTACTAGAGTAAAAAATAACTTATGAAATTAAAAATATTTTTTTTAAAAAAATAATTTTTTGGGGGTGGGAGTGGGGGGAGGAGTGAAAAAATAAAAATTTGAAGTTGATAGTATTTTTAAAAAATAAAATTAATTTTTTTTTGGGGGTTGGGGTTGGGTGGGGGGCTGGCCGAGGGGGGGGGGATAGAAGTTTAAAAATAAAAATTTGGAGTTAAAAATATTTTTAAAAAGCAAAATTAATTTTTTGGGGAGGGGGTGGGGTTGGGGGGTTGGCCGGTGGAGGGGGGATAGGAGTTTAAAAATAAAAATTTGGAGTTAAAAATATTTTTAAAAAACAAAATTAATTTTTTGGGGAGGGGTTGGGGTTGGGGGGCTGGCCGGTGGGGGGGTCAGGGATCGGGTAAAAAAATAAAATTTTGAAATTGAATTTTTTTTTTAAAATTGATATTTTCCCCCCAAAAAATGTAATTTGAAATTGGGGGAGAGTTTTGGAAAATGTTTTCCTTAATTTTGTAAGGAAAGTCATTTTCCTTAGTTTTGAGGAACAATGAGTTGATTTGGAAAACATTTTCCAAAACTTTTGTCTCAACCAAACATGGAAAAATTGGAAAATGTTTTCCTTCATACCAAACACACTCTAAGTGCTTTTTATTTTCTGTCTCTATGGTTATTGAGTAATTCTGTTTTTATGATAATGATTTTTGAATTAATGTGTGAATATTTTAAATGAGTCAATTTCCTAAATAGTCGCCCAAGTTTAGAGTATTGTCTTGAAATATCATTTATGTTTTATTTAAGATCAAAATATCACTTAACTATCTATATTTTTCGCCAAATATACTTGACACTTCAAAAGTCTAAGTCTCTCATAGTTGGCATAACATGTCATTAAAGTCTTTTTTTTTTAATAATACACTAATTTGATTCATATACCTATTTAACTTAAATAATGATTATTTTATGTACTTTTTTTTAAAAAAAATATTAGTCTATTAAGAATAAATCTTCGTACGTAAAAATCTTTTATTATACTTATAATAAATAAATATATTCCAAAAAAATATCGATATATGAATCACTCATTCTATCCTAATTGATATGTCATGTTATTAAATCATCATTTTCAAAAATAATAGACCTATTTAATCATCAAACTTATGTCTCTACAAAATAAATATATAAAATACATGAAAATGTATGAAGATTATAAAAAAAGATTAATAAAAACTAATTCCTTTATATTTATTCACCAAACAAAATGCAATGAAAAAAACTCTGTGTGCAATTATTACTTGGTAATTTTCAATTTTCTTAGTAAATTACTTGAAAATTTTGAGCAATATTTTAAATAAAAGTATTCAAATAAATTCGTAAGGTTGACAAAATAGTTGGTAAGAAAGAGAAAATTATTCTTTAACTTTTTTTAATTTATCTTTTTTATTTTTATCCTTTTATTGCTATATTATATTTTATTTTATTTTAACTTATCATACAATTAAACACCAATATATATTCTTATCTCATCCCAAATTCTTGAAATACAAGTAAATATTAATTGAATTGCCTATTTTCATTCAAATAATATACATATTATATGAGATTAATATATTGATAAATAAACATCAAAATTTTGTTTTCTAATATAAAATATTATTCACTTTCTATTTCTTTTTAAAAAAAAAATAGTAAGTATGGATTTCAAAGTACCCAATCAATTATATTTTAATAGTCAATTAATTCATTATAAAATTTATGAAATTGATGTAAGTTAGAATTCGTGAGTGATTTGCATATTGATATTTTTTTACGGTATATATTAATAAGTATTCAAAATTGATGATATTGTAGTACGTTTTAAAAACCTATTCTTCATAACATAAAAAAATAAAAAGTTTTAATTACAATGAAAGATTCATATATATATATATATATATAAAATAATATGATCATTAATTATTTTAGTTAAATGGGTTTAAGGAATCAAATTAGTCTATTATTAAAAACAAGACTTTAATGACATGTCATTGCCAACTAGAAGAGAAAGAGACTTTTGAAGTGTCCAAGTATATTCGGAGGAAAATAGTAATAGTTGAATAATATTTTGGTTCTAAATATAACATAAATGATATTTCAAGGCAATTCTCTATATATTTTGACTATTCTATATAAAGTGTTTGTTATTTTTTGTCAATACGGTTATATATCGAGTAACTTTATTCATAAACTATACATGTATAGAGAAGTTAGTTCATCATTATTTATGTCTCTATTGAAATTTGAACTAGAGTTTCTTATATTCTTTATTGACTTTGTTGATCATTATATCGCACCTCAAGGGAATTAAAATTGATCAACTAATAGGTTAGGGACTTTATATATATATATATATATATATATATATATATATATATATATATATATATATATATATATATATATATATATATATATATAAAGTTACATAAAATATTGATTAAAATTAATTTTTATAAGTATATTTTAAATATTCTTAATAAAATTTCTAGCTCGTTAGTGATAATAACCGACCAAAAACATCCTTTATTTACATATGGAGAAGTCAACAACAAATGGGGAAGTAGAAAAAGCAAACTTGCCTCTAGCATTTTTTATTTTTTGAAAATTGGAATACTACATATAAATATCGGATAATTTATAGATATTTTAATTATTTTAAGCGATGATTTAAATACTTTACCTTAATTCTGAATTAAATTTTTAGAATTATTTGGATCCACATGTCATGTGTCATTATTCCATAATTGTCAACTTATATCTAATAAGTATACAATTTTTAAAGTTGGAGTGTTTGGTTGAAACCAACATCAATTAGGGCGTGTTTGGTATGAAGGATAATGTTTTTTATATGGAAAATGTTTTCATAGAAAATATTTTCTTAGAAAATAAGTAGATTTCTAGCTTGTTTTCTCATGTTTGGTTGATAAATGAAAAAATATATTTAAGAAAATATCTTTTATTTTTGGCTTGATACTAAAAAATAATATTTAGAAAAATAATTTCTGATGCGAAAATCAACTCCGATAATGATTCGGACCCGATTCCAATACCAAAAATTCGTAAAAGACCCCGATGACCGTTCCAAAATCCGACCCTGAGATTAGACCCAGAATCTGATCCAGGATTTATTATTTCAAAAATATATATATTTTTAAAAATGACGGGGTCACACGGGCAAAAAAATGAAAATTTTAAAATTTTAAAATAATTTTTTTAGTTTTTTTTTATGGGGTGACTTGGGTGGCAGTGGGTGGGGGTGGGGGTGGTAGGGGATTGGGGTGGGATTGACGTAAAAAATGAAAAAAAAATTAAATTTGAATGTCGTAAAAAAAATTAATGTCCTGGATGGGGTGGTAGGGGAAGGGGTAGGGTGGTGTAAAAATGGAAAAAATATCTGAAATATTTTTCAAAAATAATTTTTTTGAAAAAAAGTTCGGCGGTGATGGCCTTGGTGGCAGCTGGGGGCGGATAGGGGTGGAAGCGACATAAAAATGATTTTTTAAAAAATCAAAACAAATTTTAAAAAATATTTTTTTGACGGAGGTGGCATGGTGGGGGTTTGGGGGTAGGGGTGGGGTGACCGAAAAAAATGAATTTTATTTTAACTTTGAATGGGGAGGATCGAGTATGAGAAGGGGCAGTAGGGTAAGAAAAAAAGTAAATGATGAAATAGAGTTTTAAAAAATGTTTTCCTTAATTTTGGAAGGAAAATCATTTTCCAGTCAATTCCCTAAATGATCACCAAAGTTTACGTAATTGCCTTGAAATATCATTTATGTTTCAGTTAGGATTAAAATATCACTCAAACTATCACTATTTTTCTCCAAATATATATTTGACACTCCAAAAGTTTCACGCTCTCCTAGTTGGCATGACGCGTCATTAAAGTCTTTTTCAAAATAATAAACTAATTTAATTCATTAAACTCATTTAACTGAAATAATGATGATATTATTTTTAAAAAAAAGATATACTAGTTTATTAAAATAATTTTTCATACTTAAGAATCTTTTATCATAATTAAAATAATTTTTTAAAAGTTACCATAATGTCATCAATTTTGAATAATTATAAACACATATATTCAAAAAAAATATTGATGTATAAAGCACTTATGAATGTCAACTTACATCACTTAATCATATATTATATCATGGATCATAATATTAAAGGTCGATTAATTGGGTGCTTTGAAATTCATATATACTTACTATATCTTTTTTCTTTTTGAAAATAAAATAGAAAGTAAAAAATATTTATATTAGAAAAATAATTTTTTGATATTTATTTATCAGTTTATTAATCTCATATAATATGTATATTATTAAATTAAATAGGCAATTCATTTAATTATTACTTGTATTTCATAAATTTGGGAGGAGATAAGAATATATATTGGTGTTTGATTGAATGAGAAGTTAAAATATAATATAATATAATATAGAATAAAAGATTAAAATAAAATAAAATTCTAAAAAAATTAAATAATAATTTTCTCTTTCATACCAACCTTTTTGTTGACCTTACAAATTTATTTGAATACTTTTATGAAAACAATTACTTAAAATTTTCAATAATTTATTTAGAAATTTTAAAAATTACCAAGTAATGATTGCACACAGAGGTTTCTTTTTATTGACTTTTGTTTGGTAAAAGTATATAAAGAAATTAGATTTTTTTTTTTATAACCTTAATAAATTCTCATGTAATTTGTATATTGGTTTTGTAGAGACATAAATTTAATGAATTAAATATTTCTATTATATTTTAAAATGATGACTTATTGACATGACGTATCAAGTAGAATAGAAAGAGACTTTTGAACTATTTAGTATTGTTTTTTGGATTAAAAATATAATATTTTTCACTTTCTATTTTTTCAGGAAAAAAAATAATATTGTAAGCATTAATTTCAAAATACACAAGTAATCTAATTGTAATAGTTGATTGACCTTTAATATTATTGATTCATTATACAATTTATGCTTAATTGATATAAGTTAGCAGTGATTTGTATATCAATATTTTTTTGATTGTATATGTTTATAAGTATTAAAATTGATATTATAGTACGTTTTAGAAACCTGTGCTTCAAAACATAAAAAAAAAAAGTTTAATTATGATAAAAGATTCTCAAGTATGAAAGTTTATTCTTAATAAACTAATATATCTTTTTTATAAATATTATGATCATTATTTTAGTTAAATGAGTTTAATAAATTAAATTAATCTATTTTTTAAAAAAATAATTTAATGACATGTCATGCCAACTAGGAGAGAGTTACGCTTTTGGAGTGTTAAGTATATTTGGAGGAAAATAGTGATAGTTGACTGATATTTTGGTCTTAAATGAAACATAAATGATATTTCAAGGCAATACCCTAAACTTGGGTGACCATTTAGAAAATTGATTCTTAAATTTGAGGAAAGTGAGTTGATCTGAAAAACATTTTCCAAATATTTAAGCCAACCAAATATGAGAAATTGAAAAACATTTTCCAAAAAATGCGTTCCTCCATACCAAACACACCCTTAACGTCTAAAACAGAAATTAGCAGACACCATTAAGGGATTATCTATGTTTAAGACATAAATTTGTTTGAAGGTAAATAATTTATGCATATTCTATTTAAAGATATTCAAAATTGTTGTTTTATGAATTTGTTGGTACCTTTTTTTTCAAAGGTTATAACTTTTTTTTTAGTTAACTCTCTACGTATCACGTATATTAGTTTTTACTCATACAAACATCATATGATTTTATTTCCCACACCGCATGTTCATTTTTTTTATTTTTTACATGATATTCAATATTTATTTTAAATTTTAATTAATCAGAATTCGCATAATAAAATTTCACTTTTGTGGGATACCTTCTACTTTCCATCATTAGAACATACTGAGGTGAAATGAATTGTTTAGTGACCCAAGATTTAGTTAGTGTTTTAGTTTAATAAATTCAATTCACAAGTATAATAATCGGCCAAGTGTATATCTACTGAATTTAGGGATTACCACTTAAGTCATATTCGTAATGTATAAAGTTTGTAAGTATATTCACTTCAGAACAATACCAGATATGTGGCGCATGTTCATAAGGCCGCTAAAGTCCAAACACATGGTTTAAATTTAGTCAATTTGATCTAAAGTTCAATCATTTTTATCTGAATTTTAATCATATATCGTTAATTCAGTTGTTTTCATCTGAAGTTTATGCACATATGACTAAAACATCGATTATATGTTGTCTTTTCTTCGCAAGATACTAATTAAGTCCAATCTTAGATGGGCCATATATAGTCAAGGCCTTGAACTTATGGACCTTTTCTCATATTAAATGACTCTTTTTTTTTTTAATATTTCTTGTTATTTATAGACCTTTTGGATTACGATTTAAAATTCATTTTGAGCAACCTAAAAATCTTATGACAAAATATTAAAAAATCATTGTATAAAATTTTGTTAATTATTGAAAAACTTAGACAATCGCTATTTTGTTTGTAAAATTTAAAATGTATGAACAAACATTAAAATCGAGTCTAACCTTTTACGATAAATTATTAAAAGTAAGTTTGCTCAAATTTTAAAAATAAGAGAAAATTCCTTCTAAAAGGAAAAATTACATGAATTAATACATTTTAATAAATAAATACTGATTTTAACAATACTTTTTATTTATTACCATTTATAGCAATACTATGTTAAATATGCAATATGTATTAAAAGTGAATTATATATGCAATATATTTGAATTATATATGAATTATAATTGTTTTTAAAAATACATTATGTTTGTTTGGTAAAAATTTGACACATTGTATTAAAAGTGTATTAAAATGTGTGATAAATGAATTATATATCATTAAAATTTGTATTGTGAATAAAAATTGTTCTTTGTAATATGAATTAAACTTGTATTATAAATGAATTAAAAGTGATCAAGTAAAAAAGAAATTTTATTGCTATAAATGGTAAATATTTTTTTATTATAGTATATTTATGTAAGTTTCTCAATTCTAAATGACAACTTTGTAAGAAAAAAGATATTTTCGTAAATCAGCCTACACAATTTTATTTTTTAAAAGGGTCGAAACAGACTTTACAGGCCTTATTAAAAAGCCCATTTTCTTGTTATTGGGCCAATTTTCGTTACGTCAACAAGATTTTGGATAGGCCCATCTAAAAATGATTTAGTGATAAATAATAGAGCAACTTTCACGTATAGCAAACACAAAATTTATATTTGTATGCTATAGCAAAATTTGCATAATTTCGCTCCATAAGAAACATAAATATGTATAATTCGCTATACACAAAGAAACCAATTGTATAATTCGCTATACATATACAAAAGAAAGCAGTTGTATACAAATCAATTGTATAATTTGTGTATGTATAATATGAGAAAGAGAGAAAGACAAAAGAAAATTAGGTAGGGAAATATTTGTATTGTATAATTATAAGTGTGTAGGACGAATATATATATATTTGCAAGTGTATATTCAATTTCTCTCGCTTTATACAAACAGAAACACAATTTATACAATTCGTTTCTGTTTGTATAAGCGATAGGGCGAGGGTGGTGAGCGAGATCTGGGATAGGGGAACGAAAATATATGTATACGTACAATTTTTTCTCGCTTTATACAAACAGAAATGCATTTTATACACTTGTGTTTGTATAAAAGTGAGAGGAGCGAGCGAGAGATGGAGCGAGAGAGGGAGAGTGGCGAGATAGAGTTTGAGGGAGAGAGGTGACTGGCAAACAATTTGCTACATGACACAATTAAATTAAAGTGTCGTTATAACATTTAATTTGATTTATTAGTTTGCCATTATATATAATTTTCCCTAAATAATTTCGTTGTATATTTTAAAATCAAATATTTTGTTGATTTTGTTTTATTCGCGCCTTCGATTAAAAAGAGAATAATTTTTTTTCTTCTGAAATGTGTATCTTTGATAGTTCTTAAGCATTTATGCATTTGTATTTTTTTTAAATTATATTATTTTGTTACATTTCTCATTATTATTCTAGTTTGCTTTTGTATCGTTCACCTTCAAATTAACTTGAGTTTATTTAGTTCAGAAACATTCATTTGTGTAGTTTCTCTTATATAAGAGGTATAAATACTTTATATAACAATCATTGTACTTGTGTAGGATTTTTATGTGTTTTGTTTTAAAAAATATATGAGTTTTAAGTATGAAATTTAGTCATTTTAATTGTATAAGTTAAAAAAAAATTTATTAACGTACACGCGATGTTTGCATCAAGCAAATAAATGTAAAAATTAAGAAGTATACCTTTGCACTATAATTAAATGATATATTTTTTTTCCCTTTTCTTAACCTTAAATAATTATATATTTTTATTTTATATAAACATTGAATACAAATAAATATTTTTTTTAACAATTTTTTATAACTAGTTAATGGAATTCAAAGATGGTTGTCTTTTTCTTTTAAGTGCTCTAGTCAAAAGAATGTCTAGCCCAAGTTCAAAGGCCCCCTTTTCTTTTAATTATATTCAAAAGTTTCAACCTCTTATGTATATTTATTTTTAAAAAATAGAATTTGTTAAAAAAAAAAAAAAAACTACTACACCACAATGTGAAACTATAGAGACACTTTATTTGTATACTTATATTATTAGAGTTGAGCTATAAATATTTTTTATAAGATGGAAATCTAGAATTTAATCAAAGTTTTAATTGACAACATAATTCTCTAAAAATTGTTAACAAGGTGAAGTCGTTAAAACGAGTCAAATGATTACTACTATGCATTCTTATTTATATAGTAGAGTGTTGGATAGGTTAAGGTATAATTGGACTTGAACCTGCTATCATTAGATTAAAAGCCCAATGCTCTACCAAATGAGTTACACATGCACCCAAAAAAAAGATATAAATAAGGATTGATACGGAAAAGAGGCTGCCCCCCCTTCTTCTCATTATAAAGAAATAGCATATCAGAATACAAAAATTTAATATTTTTAGGTTTGTGTTAGAAATGACAATCAATTGACTTTTGAGAAAAAAGAGTAATCTTAATAGATTTCTAACCACTAATATAAATAGTACGATTGTCTCTCTTCAATACTTGGCCTACTTGTGGGTTTCCAAGGTTTTTTGCTTCTACTTAACTCTTCTCCGTCCAATAAGGGTTCTAGTAGACTGGTAAATACTCTTTCATTTTTAACTAAGAGATCTCGAGTTTGAATCTTCTTCAGTGCAGAGTCGCCTTTGTTAGAGAGCGTTTCGCTTTCAATGTGAAATTTTTCGACGCGAATCCGAACTCTAATATAAATATCAAACACCAGATCGAAAATAAAAAAAATAGATCTTCAACCACTAACTAATATGAAACATGCTAAAACATAAACCTCAAGAAATTGATGATGAGGGGTATCTAAATTGTACTATATAGTGGGGAAAAATATATGAGGTTATGAATCAATTAAGTAGGTCCATTAATTACATATAAAACATGTTAGTGAACTCCAAATAGTTGGTATATAATATGGTCCATCCAAAATAAATCCATGTGACCTATGTTTACTATTTTACACAACAAGGGTATATATATAAAAAAGTACTATATTATCATATGGTTACCATAAAAGTTGAGAAGAAAAAAAAATGGCCTATCCTACACTAAAAGTCAAATTTTATTTTGTGAATATATTTTTATTTTCTTTTGATTCAACTTTCCAAAAATATTTTTTTTTTTAAAATCATGTGTTAGCATATGCTTTTCCTCTAGAATAACATGCTCATCACGTGACTAACACCATATTGCCAATCACACATAAGATTTTTTTCTCTTATTTGACCAAAGAAAAATAATACTAAAATCATAAAGATGATCCAATCAAAATGCCCTCGAGGGTTGACCTAGTAGTCACTGAAGTGAACTAAGAATTATTCGAATTCCAGCAGAAAAAAATAAGATCTAGGTGATATCATCTCATTTGGTCCTAATCCGATGGACAAAGTTATAAACTGCAACATGTTGTTGGTCATCAAGAGATGATATATGTTATGTAAAACTCAATCAATGTGTGTCACAAATTAACCTGGACACCATCATTATTAAGAAAAAATTAAAATATGTGAGGTTTGTCTGTCCACATTTGTTATATGTTTTCTAACACGATAAATAAATGTTGGACTTGTTAATACGTGTTGTTCAATCAAGAATAGTCTTTAGGTTAGTAATTTAATGATTAATTTACTAAACTAATTAATACTTAAATTTTATTGAGATTAAATTAATCTCTCCCGCATTTTTCGCTTACACATTAAAAAAAAGTTAGATATATAAATTATAACCGACAAATTATCACAAATTTCCATGCAATTTCAACATGTTTTTGATATCCTATTGGCATACCAATTAAATTCTAGTTTTTTTTTTTTTTTTAAACATTTTGGGTAAATACAAACAAATATAACATTTTATGTATTTGAGTTTATGGGGTATACAATTTGAGAATATTATAAGAAAGATTTTTGATAAAAATCGAACCTTATATTATGTATCGTCGCTGGATGAATAAAAGTTGCTCTAAGGATAACATGACTGGTCTTTCATAGTTAAGAGTTTAGTTGACATGTCATGTTCGGCTCTTTGTCGCTTAGGGTTGTAGTGTGTTTCAAGGTTGAAATATTCTTTCGTTCATTAAAGTGGTATATTAATTAAATTTAAAACATTGTAAAACAATTCGATTTATGTCCGTATACGTATAACATACTATTACTTCATTTACACATTATTGATGGGTAACGTGGACAACTGGACACATCAGATAAAATTTCTGTATACATTTCGATACAAGTAAATATAATTAATTAATTCTAGATGGAATTAATTTTATCAAATTATTATTATTAATTAATATAGTTGGCACTATAGTATAGTACAACTTGTTTCTGACCTCTTAATTACACCATCAAAAATATGTTTCAGAATTTTTTAGAATATTTTAAAAGAATATCCTATCAGAAAAAAATTAAATAAAATATTATATATGTGCTGTTGAATAATTAAATCTTACAAGTAACATAAAAATATATTTTTTGACTTTTGTTAATGTTAATGTTTTTTTTTTTACTTAAATCTTACTTTATTTAATCTATTGGTTAATGTGAAATAATAGTGAAATTGAAATATAACCAAACTGTCGGCAGAATATAATACACCCCCACCCACCCCCACCATAAAAAGAAAAAAAAAAAGATAGAACAAACAAAAGTTAGATAATAATAATAATAATAATAATAATAATAATAATAATAATGAAAAATGTACGTGTTACCTAACTAATTCTCATGTATTATTTTAATTCACGAATAAATTTCTCGTAGCTAACAAAATTTTATGATATTTTATTTATTGCTAAATATAATAAGCAATGAATTTCGTATTTTAACTACAACATTTATCTTTCGTGAAAATCATGTTTAGTGGCAAATTCCAATTTATGTAGATTTGTATTTAAAAAATCTCAATTTAGGGTTAATAAGTATTTCTTATTAAAGACGCCTCTAAAATATTAACGATTAACGAATTCAAGTTTTCAATCGTCATCTAATATAAAAAGAAAAAAACTCATAGCTAAAGAATTTTAAACAGTTCCACATATTAATTATTCTAAAGAATTTTAAACAGTTCCACATATTAATTACTCTTTCTGAGAAAAAAAAAAGGCTATTTATGCAAAAAATAAATAAATATATATATATATATATATATATATATATATATATATATATATATATATATATATATATATATATATATATATATATATATATATATATATATATATATTCTTGTTTAGTGTCAAAATCATTTTTTTGGTACAAAGACCTAAATATGAAATATTTTCCTTGATGTACATGTTGTCTCATATTATTATTGTAGGAAAAGAAAGTTTAATTATAAAATTCTCTTCTATTATTAGGTTGTCCCACATTTTATTAATTCTCTCAAACTCCCTCTATAGGAAAACCCTAAAATAATTAAATTCAAACTACTAATAAAGAGTTAAAATTCATGAGATTGTTTGGTTGGTTAATAAATTGACTATGAATTATAAATTCAGAATTATAATATGAGAACAAATAAATAAAATCATTGAGTGGATATAATTTGATTATGAATTGAATGAACTTAAAATTTTTATTTTCAATTTTATTCTTGATCACTTTTTAAATGGATTTTGTCTAATATGCTTTAGAAAAGAGCAAATGTATCATTAAGTTGTTTTATCTCGAAATTATTATTCATCAAGAGTGTGAGATAAAAATAATATATGGATTATGATGTAAATAATTTCGAATTAAAACTTCTACTTAATATATATATATATATATATATATATATATATATATATATATATATATATATATATATATCTTTAAATAAAAAAAAAGGAAAGGAGAATCCAAAGATAGGAAAAAAAAATCCAATAATCCACTAATGAGAACAAATGTTGACAGATATAAGTTTGTAGCTTTTTACTAATTAATATAATTAGTTCACAAGAAAACAAAAAAATAAAGTAATAAGTCTTTGTATGTTTTTTCTTGGATATATAGAAGCTTCATAAATAGGCAATTTTTTGTTCTTATTAATTATTATATATACTTTATGTATTTCTTAATATATTTCACTATTTTAGTCTAGGATCTTGTGCCACCTCATACATGTTATTATTACTTATTGTTTGCTAATACTTTCTATTTGAGTTTGTTTGTAGCTAATTAAACTAAATAACATGAGTATAATAGTTGTGTTTTTTTTTTATTTCGATTAAAGATTTTAGATTCGAGCTTTTACGAATAAAAAGAACTATATTGAAAGCAATTTTTTTAAAAATAGATTCTGTAATATGTAATTTCATATTTAATCCGAATTTTAATAAAAATATAAAAGATCGAATGGAAAATTAAAAAATAGTTTATATTAAAATGTCTAATTTTGGAGGGAGGGGGGGGGGGGGGGGGTAAGCTATAAGACATTCATGGGTTAAGCTATATATACTTTGCTAAAAGAGGAAGGTTAGTTAGAATATATAATTTGCAATGAGCATTTTTAAATTTGGATAGAAGAAAATTATTACTCCATATAGACCTAGCTCATAAATTTACTAATATATATATAGCATTTTTTTCGTTTTATATTTCATGTACTAATAAATTATTTCTAAACATTATTTGAGATTTATTGTGAGTAGTCTATCAAAAAAAATCTTTGTTTCCCATAAATGTAGAGGCAAAGTATATATACATGATTACATTCCATCATTTTCGAACTTCACTTGTAAATTAAACTCTGTAGGTTATCGTTCAAACATTTTCTTAGAATAGTACATTGTAAAGAAACATAAAAAGGAATTTTTTTTTTTTTTTTGGATAATGTTGTGAATTTTGCTATGAATAATTCAATGATATAAGTTTTTCAAGTAAAAAAAATGACTATAAATTGGACAAAAGTTGGTACTTATGACTTATGAGCAAGCTTGTCTAGGTTTTGGCCAAACATGTATTAAAAAAAACATCATTTTCTTTCATCACTTCTGCATAAAATTAGGTTTGATAGTTTCATGGAGCTTTGTGTCCATAAAAAAAGTTGAAATAATAGATCACAATACATTGCTTAATTATGAGAACCCTAGGCTACTTCACCTACAAGTTTGTCATGCTAAGAGGGGGAATGAAATAATGATTTTATACCTTATTATATAGTTGATCAAGTGCCAATGCAATTATTTACTTATCCTGATTTAAAGATAAGTTATGATTAGAATTATTATTTATGAATAATTTGATGTATTGCATTAAAAATAATACGCATCGTATAATTTTTAATAAAAGTTATTTGTTATCCTCTATCTTAAATAGAAGGAAAAGGTTTGAGAAACCTTAGGGGTAATTTGTCATTTTTATTATTTTATTTCGGATAGACTAATCACGATACTATTATTTCATCTTTGACATGAATAACTAATCCATGTATTCTAATTACTAATCATAGTATAACCTATCCCAAAATTAAAAGTAAAATATAAGATAAGATAATACTAAAAAAATTTATCTTAAGATTAATCATATTTGTCCAACATATCAAACGATCCCTAAAGACAATATAATAGTCAAATATTTTTTCATCTTAAATCGAAATTGTCATGTTTGAACTCTGAAAATCAAATCGTTTTTAATAGGTAACACTTTGACTTTTAAAGTATGAAATTATTTTTAACATGAATTCAAATTAGTCGATCATAAAAATATATGTTAAACATCGAGTGGATTTTATTTATTTTTTTGAAAAGAAAAAGTTAAGTTTGACCTAAGCAAAAAATATAATATTCCAAACTTGTCTGGTACTTTATTGTTTATCGAGAATTAATATCATCAAATGACATAACTTAAAATTAATTAAAAATATTTATTTATTTTTAAAAAAGTTTAATAGTGGTTTGATTATAATTTCAAATATTTTTCAATTCATCTAAAATTTATGTGTTGGAATTGAAAATAAATTGTATTTTATTATAATTCTAAAAAAAGAAAAGAGGAGAAGATAGTGATAATTGAAAAACAAGTTTAGAGCACTTTCCAAAATTTGAAATCACACAAAGTATTTATTCCTTATTACTTAAATATTATATATTCAGAGTCATATATCACAAAGTCAAATTAAAAATACGTATAATATTATTAATATTTAATATCTAATTTACGAGATATTACATAAAAGTGATTAAACGAATTTATCGACAACATATTTCAATATATGTAATTATTGTTGCCAAACTGTGTTATAAAACCAGAAATTACTGATTCTAATAAATTGTTCAGAAACACAAAGTAACTGAAATTTATAGAACCAGTAAAAGAGATGAACAGAAATTTAATTAACCAAAAACTAAAATCTGTAAGAACATACCAGAATCTGAACCTTTGAAATTGGGAAAAGATCAAGTCCACTGAACTCACAGTGTCCCCTTAAGGAAATTATTCCCCTCTAGTATCCGAGGTTTGATTTGGAATATAACCTCCCAGGGTAAAATGATCTTAATCAGCAGAGTGTAGATACCAAAAACTCTACTGTCAGCGAACCAATCCACAGCACGAAAGTACACGAAGAAAAAATTTGTGCAAAAGAAAAAGAAGAAGATCAGAAAATTCGTGAGTGAATAATCTGAAGAATGAATGATATTTATAGCAAGAAGAACAGGTTCTGAAAGGTTGCAACCCTTTCAGAATCCACACGACCATTGATGAAAGTTTGCAACCTTTCAAATGGTAATGACTGTTCCTGAAAGTTGCAACCTTTCAGAACAGTCATGGAGGGAAATTTAAATAAAACCGGGAAAATTAAAATGGGTTGCGCGCGGATCCGAGTCGGGTCGGGTTAATCAACTAAATAATTGAAAACATTTCTGTTATCAACTAATTAATTGAATTGGCTATTTAATTAATTAAATAAATAAATAAATAATTAAAACAAACTTTGTCCAAAAAATAATCTCTCGATCGATCATTTGCCAAAGCCGTAGCCGTGACGAGACGAGCGAGCGACGACGACGACGGCGCGAGGGGGGTCCCTCTTTCCAACCCTTTTAACAATTAATAGGAGTGTTTCTGTATTTAAGCTCTCCTATTTTTCTTTCCACCACCGATGAGGGACAAATGCCTTTTCATTAAAGCATAAGAGGACTTTTCAAGTTCCCAACTCTTCAAGTTTTCAACTTTTCAAATTCCTCTCTTTCCCTCTATTTCCCATCAATTCTTGCTACATACCCAACAATCCCCCACATTGATGGGGAATGGTTATAACATAGGAATGCACGGACAATTGTGTACTTTACAGGCAAGGATTAATTGCATCTGGATAAGTAGGTTTCCCCTTGGACTTTCCGTAGTGAACATATGTCGGATATACTCGGTCAATCGGTAGATGTGATATCTTTGAACCGTCGAGCTTTGGTGTATACCTAGACAACCATATGTCACACAATTAACCCTTTACTGTTTATGGTTCTTACGGTTGTGTTCGTTTCAGCCATGAACACCTCCTGGTTTCATGAGTGTATAGAGAATAGGCTTTTGACATAAGATTCTCTTTGAAGCGGCTTCCACTTCACACTCACATAGGTGATTTCTAACCGTGTCATCTCGTAGATACACTATTTGGTCAAATCTACCAAACTTAGCAAATCATTAAAAACTTTAAGCTTTATTACCTTATTAACAAGCCTTAAAGTCTTAACCTTGTTCCTGAACATTGTCTTCATCATGAGAATGGATTGAGTTAATTGACAATGTCGAACCGTCAGCCACAACTTTGTTTTTCTCCTTGAATCTAGCTCTTGGGATCTCCAGTCTGCTAGATAGAGTTACCGTCATGCTGACTTGTCCTAAGCCGTAAACCCATTCCCTTAGATGATCTTTCAACTGCCTCTCTCACTAGGCCTTTTGTTAGTGGATCTGACACATTATCGCTTGACTTTACATAGTCAATTGTGATAATTCCACTAGAGAGTAGTTGTCTTACGGTGTTATGTCTCCGCCGTATATGACGAGACTTTCCGTTGTACATAACGCTCCCTGCCCTACCTATTGCTGCTTGACTATCGCAATGTATGCAAATAGGTCCAACAGGTTTGGGCCAGAATGGAATATCCTCTAGGAAATTCCGGAGCCATTCAGCTTCTTCACCAGCCTTATCCAAAGCAATGAATTCAGATTCCATTGTGGAGCCAGCAATACATGTCTGTTTGGACGATTTCCAAGAGACTGCTCCTCCACCAAGTATGAACACATAACCACTCGTGGATTTTACATCATTTGACCCGGTGATCCAATTTGCATCACTATATCCTTCAATCACCGCAGGATATTTATTATAATGCAAAGCATAATGTTGTGTATATTTTAGATAACCCAACACACATTTCATTGCCATCCAGTGAGTTTGATTCGGATTACTAGTGAACCGACTCAGTTTACTAATAGCACATTCTATATCTGGTCGCGTACAATTCATAATATACATCAAACTTCCCAACACTCTGGCATATTCCAATTGAGAGTCACTTTGACCTTTATTCTTTTTAAATGTACAGCTTAAATCAATTGGAGTTTTGACAATATTGAAATTCAAGTACTTGAACTTATCCAATACTTTTTCAATATAATGAGATTGAGATAATGCTAGTCCCTGGGGAGTTTTGATAATCTTGACCCCTAAGATCAAATCAGTAACTCCTAAGTCCTTCATATCGAACTTGCTGGACAGCATGCGCTTAGTAGCATTTATATCGTCAATGTATTTACTCATTATTAACATGTCATCAACATACAAACAAACAATGACTTCATGATTCATAACATTTTTAATGTAAACACATTTATCACATTCGTTAATCTTGAATCCATTTGCCAACATTGTTTGGTCAAATTTAGCATGCCATTGTTTGGGTGCTTGCTTGAGTCCATAAAGTGACTTCACAAGTCTGCACACTTTATTTTCTTTACCAGGAACTATAAACCCTTCAGGTTATTCCATGTAAATTTCTTCCTCCAACTCTCCATTTAAGAAGGCTGTCTTTACATCCATTTGGTGGATTTTAAGATCATGCACTGCTGCTAGTGCTATTAACATCCTAATTGATGTTATCCTTGTTACTGGAGAGTATGTGTCAAAGTAGTCCAGACCTTCTTTTTGTCTGTACCCTTTGACTACCAGTCTAGCCTTATATTTGTCAATAGTCCAATCAGGTTTAATTTTCCTTTTAAAAATCCACTTTGATCCTAAAGGTTTATTTCCTGGAGGAAGATCAGCCAATTCCCAAGTGTGATTACTTAAAATTGATTCGATCTCACTATTGACTGCTTCTTTCCAATAAGTTGACTCAGATGAAGACATAGCTGCTTTAAATGTTTGAGGCTCATTTTCAAGCAATAGTGCCACAAAATCTGGTCCGAAAGAAGCAGGTTTCCATTGGCGAGTACTACGCCTAAGATTTTCACTAGTTAGTGTATTTTCCGTTGATTCTTCTCGTGGTCGTTTAGGTCTTTCACTTGTCGACTCACATTCAATTTTATACGAATAAATATTTTCAAAAAACTCTGCGTTATCTGACTCAATTATCGTATTAACATGAATCTCAGGATTATCAGATTTGTGAACCAAAAATCGACAGGCCTTACTGTTCACAACATATCCAATAAAAACACAGTCTACTGTTTTGGGTCCAATTTTAACCCTCTTTGGTAAAGGAACCTCTACCTTGGCTAAACACCCCCACACTTTGAAATATTTCAAGTTGGGTTTCCTTCCTTTCCACATCTCATATGGAATTGATTGTGTTTTTTTGATGGGGTACTCTATTGAGTATTTTATTAGCTGTAAGGATGGCTTCCCCCCAAAGATTTCGTGGTGAATCAGAATTGATCATTAAGGCATTCATCATTTCCTTTAATGTTCTATTCTTCCGTTCAGCCAAACCATTTGACTGTGGTGTATAAGGTGCAGTAGTTTGATGAATAATACCATATTCCAAACATATCTCTGCAAAAGGAGATTCATATTCTCCACCCCTATCACTCCGAATCATTTTAATCTTTAGATTCAATTGATTCTCCACTTTATTTTTGTATTGCTTAAATGCATCAATTGCTTCATCCTTACTATTAAGCAAATATACATAACAAAATCGAGTGCAGTCATCAATAAAAGTTATAAAATACTTTTTTCCACCACGAGATGGTGTTGACTTCATATCATATATATCTGTGTGAATTAAGTCTAAAGTTTTGGAATTTCTTTCAACAGACTTATAAGGATGCTTAACAAACTTACTTTCCACACAAATTTCGCATTTCGATTTATCGCATTTAAAATCAGGCAATACTTCTAGATTAATCAATTTTCGCAAGGCTTTGTAATTTACATGTCCCAAACGGGCATGCCATAAATCATTTGACTCCAATAAGTAAACAGAAGCAGAATTTTTATTAATACTGTCAACAACCATTACATTTAGTTTGAAAAGACCCTCATTGAGGTAGCCCTTTCCTATGAACATTTCATTCTTACTTATTACAGCTTTATCACTAACTAGGACACACTTAAACCCGTTCTTAACGAGTAGTGCAGCAGAAACTAAATTCTTCCTAATAGTAGGGACATGCAGAACCCTGTTCAATGTCAAAACCTTGCCGGATGTCATTTTTAACATTACTTTCCCAGTTCCTGCAATCCTTGCTGTTGCTGTGTTTCCCATGACAAATATTCATCGTACTCAGCAGGAGTGTACGTTGCAAAGGCTTCTTTCGCAGAGCAAATATGTCGAGTGGCACCTGAGTCGAGAAACCACTCCTTTGGATTTCCAACTAAGTTACACTCCGAGATCATTGCACATAAGTCATCTGCATCTTCCATCTCTTCCACGATGTTTGCTTGACTTTTGCCTTTGCCTTTGTCTTTGTCCTTTCTTGGAGCACGACAATCAGAAGATCTATGACCAGCCTTGCCACAATTGTAACAGTTGCCTTTGAATTTCTTCTTGGCCTGTTCTGACTTCTGCCCGTTGGACTTCTTTCTCTTTTTGTCTTTGGTAGGAGCTTCTTCAACAATATTAACTCCAATGATTGTTGAACTCTTACGCGACTTCTTTTCGGCGTTTTTGTTATCTTCCTTAATCTTGAGCCGAATCACAAGATCTTCAAGCTTTATTTCTTTACGTTTGTGCTTTAGATAATTCTTGAAATCGTTCCACGAAGGAGGCAACTTCTCGATCATTGCAGCCACTTGAAAAGCTTCATTTACTACCATATCTTCAGCAATCAGATCATGGAGAATAAGTTGAAGTTCTTGCACTTGTGATCCAACAGTTTTACTATCTACCATTTTATAATCTAAAAACTTTGCGATCACAAACTTTTTCAAGCATGCATCTTCTGTCTTATATTTCTTCTCAAGTGCATTCCACAACTCTTTTGAAGTTGTTATTGCACTATAGACATTATATAAGTCAACTTTGTCACGACTGGAATCTAGACCCCAGACGAGACCGGCGTCGTTGACCTCTCAGAGGTCGCAGACAAGCCTACTTACGTCATTCTTACTTTGCATAGGTTAATTTTAGCGGAAAATTTGAAACTTTTTGTTTCTAAACATTACTTACTAAACATTTCTAATACATTCGTAACTCGTTCAACGTCAACCATCTAAACATTAAGAGATAATCAAATGAAAGGAATAGTTCATTAAACATAATTGTATCATTGCCAAAATGGCCCAATACATAGTCTGAAAGAAATAAGAAAGAAACGCTAGTGGAACATGCTCCACTAGCTCAACTCTAAAACTAAGCTAGAATATAAAACAGTAGCATCCTCGAAAGCATGAGGACCTACCAAAACCGGATGAATGTTGGACGTCCGGATAACTGCAGCGATGATCCTGTAGCTCTATCTCCACCTGTGCCTGCACCTAAAATAGTAGAGTTTGTATAGGGTTAGTACACACTTGTACTAAGTATGGGTATATGCAAGCACACACCAAGGACATGCATGAGAAAGAATAGCTCTTTCCTAACAACATGGTTTTTGGAAGTCAAGTCAGTGGACTTGCCAAATTGAGATTAGGAAAGTTTCCAAATTTGGATTAGGAAAGTAAATGATCTTTCCAAATTTGGATTAGGAAAGTCAGTGAGCTTTCCAGATTTGGAATAGGAAAGTTATGCCATGAGAATAACATACATCATCATACTTTTCACATTTGCACACAGCACATAACATTTACACGTAGCACACATCATATAGCATACAGTACATTTTTCATATAGCACATAACTTTGTTCATATCATTCATTCATATGCCATGAGACCTTGGAATCACGGACTTGACATTAAGACATCCCAGAAATAAGGGCTCTAACATATGGGACCTCAACTAGGGAGTCTTCATTAGCTAACACAGAGTCTGCTTCATTCATTCATACGTACTTTATTTCATTTCGTTCATAGTCCAGTGTAACCACCGGTTATACCTAGGATGTAGTTTAAGACTTTCATTAGGTTCGTTGTGCAATGACCAAGAATGACCTAATGTCATTACTTGAATCTAACTCACCTTTGATTATCCTATCCTAACACCTTTGGTATCATTCATTTCATTATGTGCATCATTTGATGCTGGCCTTATTCATTCATTGGGAACTTTAACTTTAACCGACATAGATCATGTGAGCATCATGAAATCCAGTGTCTCCCCCACACCGAAAAGAGGTGGAATCACCGGTCAAAGTGATCCAATAACATTCTAGCGTACATGGGAATTTAACCCCGCCAGATCCCTATATTGGCAGTATAGGTTCGAAGACTAGGAGATATAAGGAGACCCATACCCGGCAAGCCGGAGGGTCTCATCTCATGAGGGTTACGTGAACCTCCGCCCTTCCCGAAAGAAGGCATCACCGCTCATAGCTAGTCTATCGGTGCTCAATATAAAGTTCCATTTCATTCATCTCATACGTCATGGAAGCTGGCTTCTAGTATGAGGACATCATAGCTCATTAGATGATTTCTCATCTCATCATTCGTATTGAGTGTGTTAAGCTCAATACTCTAATTAGAGTGTTCATACAGTCCGATCTCTTCATTATCTTACACTCTCATAGGTGAGTACGTATTGGTAACATTTACTTAGGCTCATTTGAGTTTGCTCTCATCATTTACATTAGCCTCATATCATGTTGTCACCACATTCATCATTATTACCACCTTTGCTTTTCATAGTTATTCACCTCTTATTACGTGAATGTTCGTTTCGTCTTATGCCAATGCACTTGGCCTTTTGGTGTGGTTTACACCCTTACATAACCCTTCTAGGTTTCATTATTTCATTGTTCATTTCATCATTTCATTGTTCATCCCATCATATGCCAATGCACTTGGCCATTTAGTGTATTTTACACTCATACTTAACCATTCTATGGTTCATCATTTCATTTCATACATCTTAAGTTCACTTACTTTTGAATGTATGTTAGACTTATGTGTCTATACATACAAGCCATGAGGCTTCATTCGTAGTTCATTATGTTACTCATACATTCCTAAGATTTTATAGTACAAGACTTATGTATCTTGTATATATACCCCGATCTTGATTTCGATCTAAGTAGATGGCATTATTCTTGGATGATTTGTTCACGTATGACTTATGTATCAAACGGAAGTTTGGGCAAGGAACCCAAGTCTTGAATCAATTGGATATCATTTATATTTTTACTTGACTTTATTCTAATATTCATAACATTTTAACTCTAAGTTAAATCACAATTTTAACATTGAAGGATTACTTTTCTATTTAACCCTCTTCTTAAATTTGGCCGATTGGTTGTGGGTTCGAGCCCCCACAACCCCATTTTCATTTTTCACTAACATGTTACTCTCCCCTTTTTCTTAAACCAAGAGGTTGTGGGATCAAACCCCCACAGCCTGTTTTATTTTCTTCTTAATTTCAACCAAGTAAGGAGGTTGTGGGTTCGAACCCCCACAGCCTCCTTCTTTTTAATTAAATTTCGCTTAAGGGTTGTGAGGTGGTGGGTTCGAACCCCCACAGCTCCATAATTATATTTTTAATATTTTCTGTAAGTTAGGAGCATGTACAGTGAGGTCGTGGGATTGAACCCCCACGGCCTCACTTGTTTTATCAATGAATTTCGCGGGCAGTAGCTAAGGGGTTCGAATCCCCTTAGCCTCAACTCTTTTTTTTTTTCCCTTCTATTCTTCATGAGTTCTGACCGAGGGTGGTGGGTTCGAATCCCACTCCCCTCATTAATTTTTCTCTTACTCATTCCCTTGCATCAGACCCAGGATCGAACCCCCCAGCCCTCACCCTTTGCCGTGTCTATTTCGCCCAAGGATGAGGTCACGGGTTCAATTCCTAGTGGCCTCATTCTGTTATATTTTTTTTTTTGTAAATTTTCCAGATTCAAAAGCATTTATATTTAGTCAATATTAACTTGTACAATGCTGGAAATTTTAGTTACTTTTAACTCCTAACATCAATGTTTTACTTAGTTCATAAATTCTTTCATAATTCCATTTCAACGTATTTTTAAGTGCATCCTTCAGAGAATTTATTGGCTATCAAATCCTTGTTCAAGTCAGCCACATTTCTTCTTTATGAACATCACAATCTTCATGAGTTTGGGTACGTAAATTAACAAACACAACATTAGAAATTTTAAGCCTCAAGGCCGAGACTCCAAATATAGCATACATTTTTCTTAATTTTGAACACACACATGGTTTGTCTTTTCATAAATTAACGTACATCCAACACATTAACATTCAGCACAAACATCACATAATCCTAAGTCTACCAGCATTCATACCAACCTACATTCGTTGGGAGCTAATGACAGGGAGCATGAAATGGGGAACAATCCTAGTTTTGAAATAGAATTATCTGAGTCTTAAGGGTCTCTTGGGAAAGGGACCAAGAGTAAGAAAACCCATACCTTTGTTTTCTTGTTAAATGTTCAGAATGCTGCCCAAGAACTCCTCCACAAATCAGTCCACACACCCAAAGTCACACCTTACCCGACTAGTGTAGTACGTTTTGCTTAACGTTACCGGATTGCTTTCTCTTTTGTGTTTCTATCTTTCAAGTTCTTGATGACCTTTTGCCTTTACTTTATTTTTCTTTTGCTGATTGTTTTCTCACATTTTCGGCCAAGAAAAAGAGAGTGAAAGAGAGAGAGAAATCGTGCAAGAGAGAGTGGGGGAAATGGGAGATAGAAGTCTAGTAGTAGTAGGACTTTGTGGGTATGAATTGGTCAACATAATAATTAAATCAAATTAATAAAAATCTGATTTCTTTTTCCTAAATCAGCTAATATTAATTATTTATTAAAAACTAAGTTAACACATTAA